>CM042150.1:120606050-120902576 GCA_023376005.1 Doryteuthis pealeii
TCCACATCCTCAAACCAATGACCAATTTAAACTACATCTAATTGTTGGAAGTTCCCAATTTTGGAGCTCTGGGGAGTGTGGAGACTCCTTCATGCTATTACTCCTAGGTCCACTCTGACCTGGTAGTACCTGTTAGGGTCCCATCTATGGTTAAATAGAAAAAATGAGTTTTAAAAAATATTTGAATACCCATCAAGAATTAATAAAACAAAATATCTTTGGCATAAAATAACCCAACAAGGGTTGACATGCAATAAAGTCCAACAACCAACAATGACCAATGAGGGTTGAAAGTACATGTACTCGGGATAAAACACCAGTGATTTCAAACACTTATCATACAGCTTTCATCCTTATTTGCGACATCTCGCTCAGGAACATGAAAAGGTTAATAAAAGAATTAACAAAAAGCTCAACTCTAAAGAGGAAAGATGAATGAGAAGAAGAGGAAGAAGGGGAAAAGAATGAGGATGGAGGAGGAGGGGAGGAGGAAAGATGAATGAGAAGAAGAGGAAGAAGGGGAAAGAATGAGGGAGGAGGAGGAGGGGAGGAGGAAAGATGAATGAGAAGAAGAGGAAGAAGGGGAAGGAATGAGGGAGGAGGAGGAGGGGGAGGAGAAAGATGAATGAGAAGAAGAGGAAGAAGGGGAAAGGATGAGGGAGAGGAGGAGGGGGAGGAGGAAAGATGAATGAGAAGAAGAGGAAGAAGGGGAAAGGAATGAGGAGGAGGAGGAGGGGGAGGAGGAAAGATGAATGAGAAGAAGAGGAAGAAAGGAATGAGGGAGGAGGAGAGGGGGAGGAGGAAAGATGAATGAGAAGAAGAGGAAGAAGGGAAAGGAATGAGGGAGGAGGAGGAGGGGGAGGAGGAAAGATGAATGAGAAGAAGAGGAAGAAGGGGAAAGGAATGAGGGAGGAGGAGGAGGGGGAGGAGGAAAGATGAATGAGAAGAAGAGGAAGAGGGGAAAGGAATGAGGGAGGAGAGGAGGGAGGGGGAATGAGGAGAGGAAGAGGGGAAGAGGGAGGAGGAGGAGGGGGAGGAGGAAAGATGAATGAGAGGAAGAGGGGGAGAGGAGGAGGAGGGGGGGAGGAAAGATGAATGAGAGGAAGAGGGGGAAAGGAATGAGGGAGGAGGAGGAGGGGAGGAGGAAAGATGAATGAGAAGAAGAGGAAGAGGGGGAAAGGAATGAGGGAGGAGGAGGAGGGGAGGAGGAAAGATGAATGAGAAGAAGAGAAAGAGGGAAAGGAATGAGGGAGGAGGAGGAGGGGGAGGAGGAAAGATGAATGAGAAGAAGAGGAAGAGGGGGAAGGAATGAGGAGGAGGAGGGGAGGAGGAAAGATGAATGAGAAGAAGAGGAAGAGGGGAAAGGAATGAGGGAGGAGGAGGAGGGGAGGAGGAAAGATGAATGAGAAGAAGAGGAAGAAGGGGAAAGGAATGGGAGGAGGAGGAGGGGAGGAGGAAAGATGAATGAGAAGAAGAGGAAGAAGGGGAAAGGAATGAGGAGGAGGAGGAGGGGGAGGAAGATGAATGAGAAGAAGAGGAAGAAGGGAAAGGAATGAGGGGAGGAGGGGGAGGAGGAAAGATGAATGAGAAGAAGAGGAAGAGGGGAAAGGAATGAGGGAGGAGGGAGGAGGGGGAGGAGGAAAGATGAATGAGAGTATTTCCCAAATCTGACATTGATAATCCCACATTCATAATGCTTAACAAAGTGTTCCATTGTACAAAATGATTGAGGGTGGAAATTCTTATTCTCCTGAGTATTTATACCAAACAAGTATCAGCCACAAAAGAGAGAGAGGGGGGGAGATAGAGGGAGAGAGAGAAAGAGAGAGGGGGAAGGAGAAAGAGAGGGAGAGAGAGAAGGAGATAGAGAAGGGGAGAGAAAGAGAGAGGGGAGAGAGAAATATGTATAGAGAGAGATAGAGAGAGAAAGATAGAAAGAGAGAGGGGAAGGAGAAAGAGAGGAGAGAGAGAAGGAGATAGAGAAGGGAACGAAAGAGAGAGAGAAAGAGAGAGGGGGAGAGAGAAATATGTATAGAGAGAGAGAAAGAAAGAGAGAGGGGGAGAAGGAGAGAGAGAGGGAGAGAGAGAAGGGGAAAGAAAGAGAAAGAGAGAGGAGGAGAGAGAAATATGTATAGAGAGAGAGAGAGAAAGAAAGAGAGAGAAAGAAAGAGAGAGAGAGAATTTATAAATCTATAGTTTCTAGAATATTCTTAATGGTAATTGCATATGTACTTTTCTCTAAAAAAGAATTATTTATTAAAAATCAAACAGAGGTCAGTTTTTGTTTGTTTATTTTATGGTATGATAATCCTGTGGGTTATTTGATGCCAAAAACAGTTACAGTGTGAGATAAAAGTTGGTACTCAAGTTTTCTTTACAGTTGTCTTTTTGTTGATGAATTTCATGGATGTATTTTATATCTGTTTCATAATTTTCAATATATTTTATTTCTCTCAAGGATAAAATGTAATCCATGTTAGTATTCTCAAACAGATCCCTCATAAATCTTCTCTAAGAACCAATTACATTTTCATTCAAATTGAAAGAGAAATTTGATTTTCTCTAAAATCCAACTTATATGCATATGATTTTACAAAATAAGGATGTTTTTATCTTTTTAGTTTGGACATAAATTATAAATTGTAACAGTTTTTTTTAAGGTAATATTTGAAAGTGATGAGAAATATAATAAATTTTGTAGGGTTGAAATTTACCTGGGTCTCCACATTTTTGGAAAGGATGATGCAGAAAATGGAAGGAAATTCCGATGATCACATTCAGCTTCGGAATGAAAAGGTGTTGAGCTGCTGCTGATGATGTTCATTTCTCTCTTTAATTTTCTTTTTTTACCGAAAAAATAAATAAATCAGGGCCTGAAAAACAAAATAACCAGAAGAGAATGAATAACAATTGATATTATGAAATTATTAGATTTTATATAATAAATTATCCAATTATATATGAAATTAAAAAATATATACAATTAAATAAATGGAATAAGTTAATGCAAGAAAAATAAGGTAACTATGATGTTGTTCATTTACCTTTGATCTATTCTTAATATTTCAAGATAAAGATCTCTTCATCAGTAGATTTCTGAAAGTCTGGACTTCTGACGAAGAGATCGTTATCTTGAAATATTAAGAATAAATCAAAGGTAAACAAACAACATCATACTTACCTTATATTTCTTTACACTTGCATTGTGATAGCCTTCAAAACCAACCACCAAACCAATATAAACACAATACTTCAAGCAAATTATAGAACACTTAAATAAGTTTAACTTTATAGAAAATTAAGAATTAAAAAAATAGTAACTATATTTTCTTCTTTTTCTCTGAATGTTTGAAATGAGGCTTGATGATTAGTATTATCTGTGTTATTCAGACTATTGTTGTATGTTGTAATGCAGATACTATATTTTCTTCCATTTATTTCCTTTTGCAAATATTTTCATTTTTTCATTTTTTTTCCATATTAACTTTTGATTGGTTGATTGGATTTTATGACATTGTCATCTCTTTTGGTTATTTTAGGCTGAAGACATTTTTGTTTTATTTCTTTTGGTTGGGTTTTACTTTTTTTTTAAAAAGCTTTTTTAAACACATTTCTAAAAACATTTTTTTATCTATTTAACCCATTAATGGTACTCTAAGATTACCACTCCAGGTCAGAGTTCACCTTTGAGTAATGGCAATGAGGGGGTACACCACACTCCCCAGAGCTCCTGAATTGGAATCTCACTACTTAATACAGTTTAACATCATATGCAGAACACTAAGACCCTCAGCCACTGCCTTCTAGTATATATATGTGATGTAATGAATATGTAAATACCTTGGTACCCCCTCTCTATAATCTGATTGGACAGTGTCATGTATAAATGGTTGACACTGTTGGTACAGGCACCTATACCTATACTGAGACCTAAACTTACTCGCTAGACTACACCCCAACTGCTCAGCAGACAGATTGCTATTCGATGTACCAATTACTACTGCGATAATATACCAAATACCAACTTCAGAATATATCCCTTAACCCGGATATATCAATATGATAAAAAGACTGGGTGTTTGCCATAAGAACAACATGGTCGGAACAATCATATAGGTGCTAGGGCTTGATGTGACCAATCAAAATTATCAGATGAGATCTCTCTGAACACCCGTCTAGCCCAAGTAAGAGTCAAAGTGGAGTGTTGCATGTCATAGACTGCTCAGCCACCAGGATTCTGTCCTTAAGCATTATGGGGTGCCACCCATAGCCAGCAGGTGGCCCCATTGAGGGGAGGAGCCTTAACACTCTGCAGAGGTGCAGTCGGTATATTCTACAGTACCAATTGACAGTGCAGATATGATTTCAAGTATTCCTATCAAATACTAGTAATTAAAACACAATTATATGATTTCAAGTAATTGTTCCTATTTAAAAATGATCATTTTTTTCTCACACAGTTATACAATATCAAGTATATCTATCTTATGATATATAATGTTTATACATAGTTCTTCAAGCTGGAAATGTAAAATTATTACATAACATCATTATTATTTCAGATTAAGAATCTGGACAAAAAACAAACATGTCTAAATAGATAAATTTCATTTTAATGATTTTCTTTTTACTGCAACCACTTGAAATCAAAGTGTTGACCTCATCCCTGTGATAGACAGGTACTTCAACTAGTATTAACTATTTTTGATTTGAGGTTTTATTATTCAATTTTATTTAATTAATTAAACCCAGTTTATTAACCATCCTGAAATTATTAGATTTGTTATAGTCGTCATTGTCGAGGTGGCCTAAAGTTGGTATCAGCCTATCAGCGAGGGAGTCTATCTCTTTTTCACTAGCACTAGACCAAGGAGATTGTTTTTGCATCTGAGGTGGAGCGCCACACCTACCATCAGCCCCTCGCTTTACCACCCCTGTGCCATTCTCAAACATGGGGGTTTAATTCACTCATTAAAACCAATTGTTAACCAAAATATTTCTTTCTTTTCTTTTCTTTTTTACTTTTTTGTATTTTATGGCATGTAAAACCTTGTTGGGTTATTTTATGCTGTTGTGTTCTATTCATTCCTGATATATATTCAAAATTCTTATTTTGAACTCATTTGTTCTGTTTAATGCATAGATGGGACCCTAATGGATACTACCACTCAGGGTTAAGGTGGACCTGAGAGTAATGGTGATGAAGAGGTACTCCACACTCCCCAGAGCTCTAGAATTGGAACTTCACCATTAGATGCAGTTTAACGTCATATCCAGGACAATAAGACTCTCAGCCACTGCCTTCTAGCACATATGATAAAAAGGGTTAGGGGTTTGCCATATATGTGCAATAGGTTCAGGACAATCATATAAGTGTTAGGGCTTGATGTAACCAGCTGATTGATTGGAGGGGGCCTTTCCAACCGACTGTCTAGCCTAAGCCTCCACACTCCCCAGAGCGCTTTAGAATTGGAACTTCACCATTAGTTGCAGTTTAACTTCATATCCAGGACACCCTAAATATTTCTACTTGTATGTCTGTATTAATTAAAAACACTAATATGATATTTATCCCCACAAATCCAGTTCAGTGGGGGGGGGATTTCTGTGATGGAGTGGCTAACATGTTGTTCTGCAACATTGTTGTAAGCAAGTTTGAACACTAGTCATGCTATTACATTCACTTTCAGACTAATATCATTGGGAAAGGTATGAACCCCCTCATCCTCCCAGCTATAGGTTAAATAATGCTTTGGCATTAAATAACCCATAAAGGCTGATATGCCATTAAACAAAGAAACCAAACCATAGGCAAAATTTTAATTTAATGCTTTTTCGAAAATTATTGTTTTGTAATTTAATACTAATTATAAAAATATAGTGTTTATCAATTTTGTTTGTCTTAGATTTTATGCCCAGTTATGTGTTAAAATTGAATGACCACTTAACCAATAGCAGGTACTGTAATGTTACATTCACTTTCGGACTAATAATACCCTTGGGAAAGGTCTGAACCTTCTGACCACCCCAGCTATGTGTTAAATAGTACTACTATTGTTCTTCTACAAGGATGGCTTTGGCATTAAATAACCCAAGATGGTTGGTATGCCATTAAACAAAGCAACCAAACCAAATCCAGCAACAACCTCAAATTTGGTAACCTACTAATCAACACATCATATATTAAAGATGAAATATTTTCAATGAATACATAAAACAATATCCATTACTGTATGATACACAAAATGTCTCATGCTATTATTATATGTTACAGATTAACCTACTGCACTCGAGATTAGTTGTAGATATCTGTACATGTCATTTTATGTTGGAAGTTATCAACTGTATAATCAAACTAAAGTTGTCCTGGGACCTTAGAGTTGAAATTTTCAACTTGTTAATCTATCATAACAAATTACAGTCAAGTCACACTGAAAGCACCGATTAAGAAGTGTTGAGCCTGTTCAATACTTAATTAGATGACCACTTAAGCAACAGTAGGTACTGTAAGCAACTTTATTTGGCTGACTTCTGATTTAGGTCGGAAAATTAAAACGGAAAGTTTTTTGGTGGTACCCAATGAAAGTTTAACTACAGTCCATGAATTAACATTTTGTGAATTGGGTTACAGTTTTAGGGGATTAAGGTTGTTTTTAATTATGTATTGCTTAAAAAAAATAAACAACAAAAACCCCAAATTACTATACATTTAATTAACCATTGAAATTAATTATTGAATCTATTATTGAGATGGTTGTTTGTGTTAGTATTGCAATGTATAATTTCAATTAAACTTAGTTTTAAAAAATATTTTTCAACATTAAATGTATAGTAATTTTGGTTTTTTGTTGTTTATTTTTTTTAAGCAATACGTAATTAAAAACAACCTTAATCCCCTAAAACCGTAACCCAATTTGCAAAATGTTAATTCATAGACTGTAGTTAAACTATCATTGGGTACCACCAAAAAACTTTCCGTTTTAATTTTCCGACCTAAATCAGAAGTCAGCCCCTTATTCCTTTGTTTATCAAAATGACTTGATTTGGCATTAAATGACCCAAAAAGGGTTGATATGCCATAAAAACAAAACAACCTATCAACCAACCATTATAACAACTTTCCATGGAGACATTGTTTTGTTTTTTGTTTTTTTTTAATTATTTGATTCACTAGCCTAGCTGTAAAAAGGTTTTATACAGAAACACTCTATGTTACTATACTAATCGTATTATTAATGTATGCTAAAGTATTCTATTTTCTCTATAATACATTTTCTAGTTTTCTTAATTGTATATTGTAATTTATAATGTATTTTATCAGGACTGTATCTCACCATAACTTTATAAATATTTCTATAAGATAACAAAAGTATATTGATATTATTAATATTGTTTAATATCCTATAGAGAAGAGATATAAAAGGGAATATCTCAAAATTAAAGTAAGATATCATCAGTGACTTGATAGTTTTGTATTGTGCAAGTCATTTTTATTTCTAATAGTATTTTTCTTTCAGAAATATTAAATAATCTATACTGAGTTTTTTTTGTTAATATAGATTCTCAAATTATACTACAAGTGTTTATATTCCAATTCTGTCTTGAAAGAGACAAAAATTATCCTGTACAAATCTTAATATTCAAAATATCTTCATTCATCCAGTTGTCACATTACTTTAATCAGGTTGTCCCATTGTGGTCTAATGGTTAGCAAGATAGTCTTGCAGATCCATTACTACTAAATAGTGAGTTTGATCCTCACTGGCTGCCCAATACTTACGACCTTGTGTCGCATCCTACCCGTCGCAAACGGGTTGGGTAAATACCTACTTTATAACATATTTTCACTTAAAAAGAAATCTAAAATAAATACGCCAACTGCATGGGCTTGCTACACTTGCTACAATCAATCTATGTAATTGGACCAATCTTAGATATTTTCTCAGGTCGTTTTGGTGTTTTACCTAAATGTGATGAACTCCCACTTGAATTTAAAACCCATCGGATGTTACAGCGCAATTATAGATCACAAAAAATGAAAAAAAATTATTAATAATATTTGTGAGTTATTTCACAAGAAAAAGGAAAGCTGGTGGGTTGATGTTATCTGTCGACTGATAACCTAATTGGCCTCTTTCGTTTCAATATTGTTACTCAGTTACTGAGCAACCTATTGCACTCTAACTTAGTTTTAGGTTTATCTACAGGTTATTTTATGTCAGATATTAGGATAATGTAGAATAGAATTAATAACATCTTGTAGTTTAATATGGATGAATAAAAATGATATAATCTAATATTATGTATAATGGCTGAAGTATATTTTCAATATTAAAAAACTGTCACATAATAGGCAATATTCTATGATATATATATATGTATATATATATATATATATATATATATATATATATATATATATATAAAAGTAAAGTCGTCTGGGTGACCTATCAGACAGACAGCAAGGGAGTCTATCCCCTTTTCACTAGCACTAGACCAAAGAGATTGTTTTTGCATCTGAGGTGGGGCGCCACACCTACCATCAGCTCTTCACTTCACCACAAAGATCTCTGTAATACTCATATGCTTATATATATATATATATATATATATATATATATATATATATATACATAAATATATCATTTTTTATTTTTATTACTAATTTTATGACTCTGGCAGAATGAAATAATGCAAATGATGCAATTTGTAAATAAAAAAATATATTACATATTACAAACTGATATTTAAAGAAAAAATATGTATAAAATATATATAAAAATATATATAAAAAAAGAAAAAAGGCAAAACATTTGTACTGTCTCAAAATAATCAACCAGTACCACAATGATTGGCCAGAAGAAAAAAAAACACTGAAACACTGACCCCTGAATTGAATATGTAAACATGCTCAATACACTAAGTAGAGCAAAACTATAAAACCAGTGAGAATCATCCTGAATATCTGTTAGGTGAAATCTGGATAGGTAGTTTCTGCCGCTTTTAGGCATATATATATATATATATATATATATATATATATATCAGTATCAGCTAGACAGCAAGAGAGTCTATCCCCTTTTTGCTAGCACTAGATTTTGCTGAGGTGGAGTGTCAGCTCCCCACTTTACGACACAACAGATTAGATTACTCAAGCTGTGCTACTCATGCGCTGAGTTGGCTGTCAGAGTCCTATCTATGGGTTAAATAGAAAAAATGAGTTTTAAAAAAGATGGTTAAAAAAATTGTTAAAAAAAATTGAATACCCATCAAGACGGAATAAAACAGAACGTCTTTGGTATAAGGTTTGACATGCTGTAAAATCCAACCAACCAACCAACCATCGTGGTGTAAGGGTTAACAAGATAGTCTTGCAGATCCATTATTACTAAATAGTGATTTCAATCCTCACTGGGTAACCCATACTTGCAACCTTGAGCCACATCCTACCTATGGCAAACAGGTTAGGTATTACTTCAACATCAAAAGTGATATCTTTTTTTTCTTTGCTCTCCGTTGTCTCGTATTATATTACTGTAAAAGTAATAACATCGAAAATTTGTTTATTTATAATAACTTACATGAATCTTTTTTTTACCATTGTCATTTGTCTTTTCTGGAGAGGAAGATTTTTCACTAATGGACCTGCTGAACTATTAATGTTGCAAGGGAGGTAACTCGAACAAACATATACATAAAGACAGATGAAACTGAGGAGCAGCTAGAAAGATGGAAGCAATTTCCCACTCCACACATTTTTTATAGATTTAAAGGTAAAACTTATCTACAATAAAATAATCAGAATAATAGAAAAGTTTTAAAATCAATAAAATATAAGAATTTTCAAATATGTTTGAATCATATAATTCTCGAGGACACCTAATCCTGGTCAGAAGAAACAAACTTAAAATAACCCAACAAGGGTTGACATGCAATAAAATCCAACCAACCAACCAACCAACCATTGTGGTGTAATGGTTAGCAAGATAGTCTCGCAGATCCATTACTACTGAATAGTGAGTTCAATCCTCACTGCTGGCCCCAAACTTGCGACCTTGTGTCACATCCTACCCGTGATGAATGGGTTGGGTAAAAATCTGAGCAACCTGAGGCCAGTGGATCAGACTGAGTAAAGCTTAATAAATAATAGATATCACGTGATCAGTTTAGGCCATATTGAAGGAAGAAACGTAAATAGTTTTTAACCTTTTCTTTTAAAATCTTGCAAAAAAGAAATAACGAACATAAAGAGTTGTTACAAAGAAAAACAGTTAATTCAAAGATCAAATTATCCGATTGGGAAAAATTACACCGTTATCTTAAAAAATAAATAAAACTGTCCATTTTACATGCAACAGGATAATTTTTCTGTTGAAACGGGGACTACAAATTTACATATTATCTCTCTTTGACAAGTATACATTTAAATGTATGGGTGGCTGTATTCAACATAATTGTTTTCTTGTGCATATTCAATGACTGATTATTGGTTTTCAATGATTTTTGAAAGATTTTTTTTTTTTGTGGTAGTTTCAGAATAACTCCAGAATATTTTTTAGTTGAACTTATAATGAAACTAAAGGAAAGAAAAGACAATAAGTATTACAAGTATTGTCAGTTTTGCTCTTCTGTATATTATAAGAATTAAACATTACTATTCAACAATAAAAATTATAAATTCTTTTAAAAATATTAATATATTGTGGATCGAACAAATTTATAGTTCAACTGAATTCTAAAATCCAGTATTATATCATATTAGTGAAAAATTTGATTTGTACACACAAAAAAAGATTTTTAAACATTAAAAAAAAAATTATTTAAGCACACAAAAGATTTAAAATCTCTTAAAAATTAATTTCTTTAAAAAAATTTTTTTTCTTGACAATTTAATAGAATATAGTACATATCAATTAAAAAAGCAAAAAAAAGTTTTCAAATAATAATGACATTTGTTAGCACTTTTTATTTCAGAATTTAGGATTTTTTTCTACAAAAACTACCACCTTGAATGTTATACAAATCTATTGATATAGATATTCAGACTCTTATCTTTATAGAAAAAAAGTAAAAATCGTTTTTTTCCGGTTCATTTTTTCATATCTCACAAAATAAAATAGGTGGGGGGTAGACCTCGTAAAAAAGAATATTTCCCCTAATATATTTTAGGAAAAAAACTATTTCAGGTATATTTTCATCAAAAGAAAAGCCATTCTGGAAAATCTGACCATTAATTGATTTTTCATAGAATTTAAAAAAAAGCCTCTAGTCATAACTTAACTTGTTTTTGGCTAAGTTAAATTTCAATTGATTTAACGGTGCAAAAATGTAAACATTGCTTTTCGTTTGTAATTTTTATTATTTCCCTAAGCTGAATTTTAAAAAAATCATCAGGAATTTTTTTTTTTTAATGCTTCTTCTTTCAAATGGACAAAAAATGTTAACGATAATATTAACATTTATGTAAGTTTTACGGTGTTAGATAGAGGGGGGGGGGTAAATTTCACAGTGAAAATTGATGGTACCTATTGATCCCAAAGTCATTAACGGTATCTATATTTTTCATTTAGAAGAATTTTTGTATCTTTATCCTTCACAAAATCTAAATCTAAATGAATATAAATAAACTTTTGTGTTAAATCTGTGTTGTTATTTTAACATTACTTGCATTCATAATAAAAAATATTTACAGGGCCGGTAAAATAAGCATAAAAATAGGTTTGTCTATATTACAAGAACTGGCAATATAAGCTTAAGATCATGTTTATTTTACCGGAACCGGTAAAATAGCCTCTTCCAATAAACAAACAAAAATAAGATGAACACCCCTAAAAGTTTTTCTTCACAATATTTGAAAATATATTAAGGAAAAATCAAACCGGGTGTTTCATGTTTGGCAATATGCTAGTGTCCGGCAAATAGCAACTTTCTCTTAAAAGGCATTTATCTTAATTTGTTTTTGTTTTTTTCCCCTCATAATTCTTATTATATTAATCAATCACTTTTCCATTGTTTCAATTGTTTTTTTTTGTTTTTTTCTTTTACAAATAGAAATATAATAGAAAAATATTTAAATTACTTTATGAATCCGACATGAGTACAAAAGATTCTATGATATGAGCAATAAATAAACCCTCCACCCAGAAATAGACATTTTTGTCACTAGATTTAAAAAAAAATACAACCCCACCCCCACATACTTTTATTTTACCGTAAAATTCTATTAAAAAATAATTAAACAATGAAATTAATTCTCAATTTAAACCAAAGTTTAAAGTTTTTTTCGGAGAGAGGAGGGATTAAAAGTAAGAAAATATGTCTTGTTAAATAGACGTGAAAAACTTATTAAAAAAATGTTCACCTACAGTTTTATCAGTGGTATTAATTAAATCCTTGCTGCGTCATAACGAATATTTATCAAAGAATTTCTTTATGAAGATTTTCAAAACATAAACACATGAAAATGTTCCATGTTGTGCAATCATGTGTGCGTGCATTCTTTCTGAACAGAAATTGAAATGAATCAGAGAAAAAGACAAAAACAATAATTAACTCGGCCTCTAAGTAATTTAGAATATTTTCTTTTAGTTCATAAACAATTGTTTTTTACTTCACAAATTTAGCAAAATTAAGCATTAATTATATTTATTTACAAAATGAGCTACGAAACTGTGGTTTAAAAAAAAAATTATCTTAGCAACTATTGTTATGGAAACGACACTTAAGGCTGAACTAAGTGGTAAGGAATGAAACTGTTGGTCGAAAGATCTGAAGTTTCTTGATTTACTTTAGTCAGGATGGTTATCATTTTAATTATTCATATAAAGGGGTAAAAATAGCTAAAAACTTCCCTTTGTTGTGTACGGGACTCATGGAGATTTCCAGGAATCAGGACTTTCCCTACATTTAAAATCAAAGTATAATCTCAAAATAAAAAAAAATAAAAAAATTAGTGAAATAGATCACTAATTACTACTGAGCCTATTCTAGTAGTGACCACCCCAAGCAGAGTTTAACAGGTTTGAATTCAGAGTTTTCCTTCTCCTAGACTGGTTGCCTAGTCAATGTTAAAGAACCCAGTCTGCCCTACTATTTACCCATAGCTGGAGCAAGAGTAGTTGGATTCATACCTTTCCCAAGGGTATTAGCGTTATGTGAACTGTAGCTTTGTCCAGGATTTGAACTCTGGTCGACAAGTCCATTTCCTACAACTCTAACCATTAGACCTATGGGGCTAAGTTAAGTTCGTTGGTGCTGGTACCTTGTCCCCAATAAAAGCTGGTTCTTTGTTCTTGTGGGCTGGTGAGCTTATAGGAATAAGTCTTGCATCAGTAAAAATGGAGAGAGATAAAAACACAACTAATTGGAAGTACAGAGAGAGACTTTATTAACAAACTGTTACTAAGGACACCAAAGTCCAGACGCCAAGAACTTGTTTTTTTTTCTGCGCATGCCCGAAGGCTCTTCCTGTCCTAAGCCCTCTGGGAGATTGTTATTTTTGTGTCTTTTTTATTTATCTATTTATTTTTGTTTTACTTTTGTTTTATCTATTTTTACTTTTATTAATCCCCACAAGCTGAAATGGAACTTTAGGCATGAAAAGGAACGAGAAAGGAAAGAAATAAAGGCAGAAGGTGGCTTTATGACTTAGGCTTTATTGACCAGGTCATAGTGGCCTGTAGTGAGGTAAAATCTCTTTTTATTATTATAAAATATTATTATCTTAAATACAAAATAAAATAATAATAATAGAAACAAAAATTAATTCTATTTGCTTTCACTATGTCCTGTCCCTAATTTTCTTCCAAAAAGTTCCAATCGCATCCCCCTACCCACAGATGGTAATTCAATTTCTTTTTTAGATGAATTAGACGTTTATGATCAATTTAAATCTGTACCCTCTCCACCCATACTCTTCTGTCCTTCAAATGTCTTTAAAACACACTGAGGTCAAGGAAACTCATCTGTCCAAGTTTCATCTAGTCTTGCCCATTGGCCAAGGAGTTGGTTGATAGTATAAATCCTTTCTTAGTAATTTTCCTTCCAAAGATTTCAAATCCTCTCATAAAAGTTCCAATTCCTATTCTGCAGATGCTAGTTTTATTTGCTTTCAAGATGAATTAGACCTTCCTCATCAATTTTGAGCTAAAATGTTCAGAGATTGCCTCCTGACCAACAAATGCCATTAAAACACTCCTTTAGATAAAAGGAGTTCACATGTCAGGTTTCATCAAAATTGACCTAGTTGTTTTAGAATATATCAGTTATAAACATTCAAACAAGCACACAGGAAAATGAATGAAGCAAATTTAATATATCCAAGTGCCCTAGTTAGGAGGGTATATTCAGAAACACACACACACACACATATATATATATATGGGAGAAATATGAGGAAATTAATCCGATGGTATGTGGAGAAAGGTAGACAAACATGCGATGTTGTAGAAAATGGATAAATAAACATCCATTTTCTGGTGGAATTCTGGACCGACGCCTGTCTGCAGAAGTGGCCAGGTAAAAGGTGATCTCACGGCTCTATGTTGGTCGTTCTCTAATAATAAGATTAGTCTTTTGCCTTCTAAAGATTTTAATCCATTTTGAGGAAAATATATATATATATATATATATATATATATATATATATATATATATGGGTTAAATAGTAGGGAAGACTGGGCTCTTTAACCTTGGGTAGGTAACCAGTCTAGGAGAGGGATAACTCTGAATTCAAAATTCCTGAGGTCAGTTGTTGATTGGGTTCGTGGCATTCCTTGATGCACCACTTCTTTCCTATCGACTGTGCCAAGAAGTGTGGAATGGTCCTACACAAGCCTTCACCACTATAAACAAATCACTGTGTTGGTTGTTCACTGGATGAACACTCATGCGCCGAAAATCGACGAGAGAGTCCATTTAAAATATATATATATATATTATATATATATATATATATATATATACCAATCCCTTCACATGGGAAAATAATAGAGCAGAGTGGGTTCTTTAACCTTGGTAAAGGCAACCAACCGAGGAGAAATAAAACACTGAATTTAAATCAGCTTTACTCTGCTTAAAAAATTGACCTTGTGTCACATTCTGTATCCATAATATTGCAATTGATTGTAAACAACTTCATTACGTTTAACTTTACATGGTCAATGCCAATAAGTTTGATACAATTTTCGCAAACTTGTTCAGCGCACTTTTCCATTGCTCAACAAACTTGGGAATTATCTCCCTTGTTTAAAGAATAAATAATCAAATAAATAAAATTTAGCATCTATCTTAGTTTTCAGAAATTTAAATTACTATTTTATGTCAAGCTCATATCTACGCACAAATGGATGTAAACTTTTATTGCTTAACATTGTGCAAAAAGAAGAAATATATAGTAACTGTTTTTTTGTACCTTTTATAGTAGACTGTCGTCCAATGTCTACACAACATAAATTCCTCAACTCTGCAACTTCCCACAAAACCACCACTACTACTACTAGTAGTATGATTGTGTAAGTGTCACAATGACACTATTCAACAAACTTTATTTCACATTGAATTATCATTAAAAATGAAATTCTATCCGTTGTCAATCTGTATTTGACAGTATAAATAAACATTCTGAAAAATAAAATATTTTGGCAATTATCAACACCACTCACGACAACAAAAGAAAGAGAGGGGAGACGGGCCAGTGCTAGGGTCCCTCAAATCTATGATACGCCCCCCCCCCAATATATGATATGACGGTTCCTATTTTACTGTTTATCAATGTTGATAAAGTAGTATCATAAAAAATATATGGAACCCGCCCTTCCGGGACCCTCACGCAAGTTTAAACCCTCCTCGTTCGGACAGGGTTCGGGGGTATTTAAGGGGTGGTTCTGGTGGTAGTAGTGGGGTTAATTTTAAGTTGAATTATTTTATTTCCGAATCTTTTAGATTCGGGAAGTTTTTTTGAATTATCTTTATTTTTTACAAATGTAACAACGAGCTACCATGAAATATAGAAGGTGGGGGAGGACTATTTTGACCGAAACAAATTTAAGGAAATTAATTTTGCTAACACATTGTAAATAATCAGATTTGTCGATTGAGTAATAAACACTAAAAGTAAATATTTATGACTGTATTTTTAGAAGATTATAAACAAATAACGGGGAATCGTTTTAAAATGACTCATGAAAAATATCGCCCCCTTTTTTATGTTGTTTAGTTTAAAAAATTAATGTTTATTGTTTTCTCTTTAAATTTAATTCAAACACAGCTAGATACGTTAATTCCAAGTTTATTTTTGTATTTGTAAAGTCAGAATGTCCCCCTTTTATTTATTCAATATTGTAAATAAACAGCAAAATCAAATCAACTAAACTTTTTTGTTTTAAGAAATTATCTTTAATGTTTCCTGTTTTTTAAATCAAAATAAAGTTAGCGTCGACTTCGAAAAATGGAGAAAATTATATATAATTTTATTTAATTCATTTATACGAATTCTGAATAAGTTCTATTTAATAATAGATTTTATTTACAATGGAAAACTATTTAAAAAATAATAACGATCTCCTGATCAGTCATCTCTATTTCTTAAAAAAGTGTTTTTTTGGGGTTTTTTTCAAAAAAATCTATTCCATGTTAAAGAATATAATCTTAATAACACATAATAAATTCAATTGTTAAATAAAACCTGAACCCCAAATTCCAGAGTTTTTCCCTCCGAATTTGCTTTCATTAAAGAGTAAAAGGAGGAGTGAAATACAAAGTAAACACAACGAACACCGTTTGTTTAGTAAACATTAAAAACTATAAAACTTTTTCTTTGTTTTTATTAAAACAATTTGTTCGAAAATAAAATATTTGTTTTCAGGGAAGTGCTGAATTGGAAATTATGGAACTTTCTTAAATTTCAGGACAAAATCAGACATTTCTATTTCTTTATTGTTGATTATAGCAGAACTTGGTGGAGAGATGATTGTTTAGGAGACCGTCATTATTTATTTAAAAAAAGAGATTCCATAGTAATCTATCAATAATATTCTCAAACTTACTCAGAGTGATTATAAATGGAATTATATACAATTAACAAATTATATACAATAAATAATGATGTAACTTATTTTTGTCTAGTTTTTAAAAACTTATTTTTTCGACTGATGAAAACTAAGATGATTAAATTGTAAATTGGCGCACTCTTGTGACGTCACTTCAAACTCAGTAAAGTTAGCGCCTGCGCATTGGACTGATCACATGACAAGAAACGACCAATCACGTTGCGAAATATTGGCGCTGAATACTGTTTTACCGCGAAAAGGCCGCATGGCGAATGCCTAAGTGATGTCTACGTGTGAACCTCTACTGTGTATGCTTTGATTAATTTAATGTAAGTATGTAATTTTTCTTCTTTTAAATTGAAAAAAATATAGTTGTTTGATGGTTGCATAAGGAATTCATGATTTGCAAACTGGTTACCTTTAACTTCTCATTTTGTGTAACGACATTTCAAGACTCCTCTCTAGTTGTAGTTAAATTTTAACTTCCAACTTATTGCGATTGTATTTTATTTTTAATTTGCATATTAAATAAAATTTGCTTTTTAAAATATTTATATTATTTTGTATTTCTGTATTGCTTTGTTTTTCTATCATCTGTAAAAATTTAAAGCTGCATCTTAAATGTATATTTTTATGATTTCTTCAAGTGAAAAATCACTTGTAATTTAAAAAGAATACATTGTAAATAATCAACCTTTTAAAGGAAAAATATTTTTATGTAATTTATTTTATTTTTTAAAGAAAATAATAAAATCGAATTTTTACAGTCGTGGGGGAATCACTATAATATTAATCAAAATGCTCACTGTTTGTACATTTTATTAAAGATATTTATTTTCTAAATATCTATTGTGTTTTTTTGTTTGTTTTTCGTCTTTTTTCATCTAACTAAACTAAAACTTAATATGAAGAACATTTTCTGGCTTTTAGCGTATTTCTTTCTTTCAACTAATTTTTTTCGATGCGAAAATTCCATATATTCCCAGGTTTTAACTCCTATTTTCGTGATCAACAATTTATTAAAAAACTAAGCGTAACGAAAACAAAGTTTAGGACTTCACAAAAGAAACTCCCAAACTTTTTGATGGCATTTCTCATAAAGTTAAAGCGATTTTTTTTGTTTTTGTTTTTACTTTAGTAATCTTCGTTTTTTCTTTGTATTATTTTTATTGATTTATATTATTAAACTTGAAATTGTAAATTTAAATAACAAAACAATAATTGACCTAATAAAGAAAAATGACAAATCTTAAATAGTGTTGGTTTACATTTTTCTGGAAACCTTGAAGCTAGTTTAGATTTTAGTAAATGGATTTTCCTTTTCTAATAATTTTTTGAAACTTCGTTGTTTTTTATATAATTTTTCCTGGCATTTTTTTTTTTGTTTCTTTTTCAATTATTTTCTTTTGTAAACGTACGAAAAATAATCCTGATTTGTAGTGAATAGCATTGATTATGATTTGATTTACATTGTCTTTTATTAAAAAGAATTTTGAATACATTTATTTTCAGTATAGTTATTTGTAGTATACGGAGAAAAATCCTTAAATTTGTTTTAGTTTAAAGTGAAAATGGGTCTTAAGTTTAAACTTAAAAAAAGACCCCCCCCCCCCAAAAAAAAAAAAAAAAAAAAAAAAAACAACAACAAAAACTAATCTGAAGTTTAGAAAGTAAAATATATTGTATTTCATTGTCGGATGTTGAGAAACTAAACCTAATTTTATTTGCTTATTTTTTGAAAAAAAATTTTTTATAAACACCCAACATAAGAAGTCCCAATATTTATTTACTAAACCCGCCCCTTTATTATTATTATTATTTTCCGAGTTGAACAATAGACGAAATATTTGACATCTCACCTCCCACTCCTCTCCTCTTATTCTTCTTCCTGATAATTATCTAAACATTTTTTTTTTCAACACTAAAAATGGGTGTTATTTTCTCATTTTATATATGTGGGTCATAAAGAAAAAAAAAAAAATTAAAGATGTCCTTTGTCACTGGTTCTGTGCAAATTTTCCTAAGCACCCTCTTTGGAAACCAGAGACTTACTCGTCTTTAACAAATGCTGGAAAACCTTCTTTATTTATTTTATTTATTTATATTTATTTTAAAACTGCTGATTGATTTGAATTTAATAAATTTTTAAAAATCTATTGATTTTATGATTTACAGTTTTTAATTATTTTTTAAAATTTATTTATTTTTATTTATTTTATTTTTTTTAAGGAGAATATGGGTATAACTGACAAGAAACCAATACTGGATTGCATGAGAAATTATCGTCTGTAGTTAAAGTGTGCAATCTCTAATCATGAAGACCGATTGAATGTGTACAAACTCTTGCTAGTAAGTTTTTTTCTTTCTTTTTTTTTCTAAAAAAAAATATTTTCCATGAACAATAAGCACTCATGTCTTAAGGGAACTTCAAAAAATAACTTAAAAAAAAATAGGTGTACTTTTATGTTATTTTCTAAATTTTAGCGCCAAGCAGCTGCAAGACTGGCATATACCACCGGAATAACACCAGTGATGCGGCGTTGATGACCTGTCCTACGCCACTCATGATGAGAAGCATAGTTTGGTGTAAACTGACAGTGGAGCTGACGGTAGGTTCGTCGCTCCACCTCGGCAAAAGCCAATCTCCTGGTCTAGCACAGCAAAAAGAGGAAAGCCCTTGCTGTCCACTTGAATACTGCATAGGCACTCTGCCAACTTTTTTACTTTTTATTTAAAATTCATTAACTTTCACACTTGATAAAAATATTCAAAGGTCCACTTAAGTATATGAAACCGTAAGGCCAGTTTTCTGAATGAGCCGTACTTTATTGTAGACAAATGGTAAGTGGTGAAAAGAGCAGTTATAAGGCATCTTGACTATCTAACAAAGTTAAAACTCTGGTATTAAATAACTAGGACATTATAATATAATGTATGTATCTATCCACTACTGGGTAGATGTGACACAAGTAATTTTTAGTAAGCACGAGAAGTTCAAAACTCTCATCAACTCCATCAAACCATCTAAACATTATTTATTTAGTGCTCATGTTTTATTGAATAGTCTTAACATAATTTTGAAAATTGAATTTATAAAAACATTCAAACAGATTTTTGTTCACCAGAAGTTTCATCCTATGTGACCATAAAGACAAGAAATTAGATATCCAACACACACACACACCTGACAATCTCTCTGCTGAACTGTAAATCAAGTTTTCTGTCTCCTGATTGTAAGAACTTGCTATTCAATAGTAGTCTGTGAATGACCTATGTTGGTATCAGCCAAAACAGCAAGAAGGAGTTTTGTCCTTTTCACTGTGCAGACAGGAATTGTTCTGAGTGGAGCGCCATTACCTACTTGAGCTCCCAGATACTTACTGCACAGATCATATTATGGCAAGTTGTTATTCATGTGCTAGTGGTGGGACTGACATCAACTCTGAACCTTCTAGAAATCACAAGAGCAGGGTTTATGCCAGATTGGGTGAGTGAACTAAACTAGCCCTAATAACTGCGATGAAAGTTTAGGGTTTTATTTATTTTTTTTCCTAAATTTATTTATTTACTTGTTTATTTATTTAATATTTTTTTTCCGTTGTGTTTACTGAAATTTTTTAGGGTTGCTTTAAATTTGAGATTACAATAAAGTTTTGTCTTCTGCAAAAGGTTGGACAAAAATCCTCATATTCACGTATCGTGCCAGTGATCTTACCTGTGATACATTGCTGAATCTTCAATAAATCTAATTTATCTGCTTCACTACAACTTAAATTATTTCCTGAAATGCATATAACTGACAGCTTCATTTCAAATTACCCAATAAATAGCAATGCATACTTTTTTATTTTAATTAATAAAATTGTTTTTCTCCCAGTAATCACAGATGATTCTCCCCATTTTCAATCACACACAAACACAACAGTCACATTTGGCGCTGACTGATGACTACACCATTTCTATTGAGGCCCAAGCGTCTTGCAAATCCCACCAACACATGATAAACCACAGCAGGATAGTTGAAGTAACCGTCCACTTTCATCAGATGTTTCACTCATCATAGTCGGCAATGGTATACTTTCTTCTACATCCATTATCACAGTACAAGACTTTCTTTTGATTGTATACCTTTGACACAGAAACACACGATGTGGAGTCGGAACACACATCAACACTAACTTTCACCACCAGTACCGTCATCGAACACATCTTAGCTCATGGAGTGTGGAATACCCCTCATCACCATCTACCCCAGGTCCGACGTTTAACCCGAGGTGGAGTACTTGTTAGGAGATTCTCCATTTTTGGTTTTACATAAAAAAAACTGAATCCCATACAAGAGATAAAGACATCTTGTCTAATCAAAAATAACCAACCAAGTGTTGATATGCCATCAAAGATCCACCACTGCCTTCTATAATAAGTGATGGATGGCCTACAAATCTCAAAGTCCTATGCATACACTCATCAACTTGAGTTGCGCTATATCATTATAACTGTACTGTACTAAACTAGTCATAAAATGTAATTTCAAGGTTTGAGTCTGAGTCGTACAGGTTTTACCGTTTCCGACTCCAGTGACGACCCCAGTTAATGCTTCTGACACCAACCGTCAGACCTCTTGGTTCCTTGATAATTATTAATAGTAGAACCATGATTTTGGTTATTATATATTATAGGGGAGTTGTGCACAGTATACACTTTACACATCGATCAGTAATTAAAATGTAAATTCAACTAGTTGTGAGTCTGTATAGTTTTTNTCAATGCTCTTCAGAGAAAAGACTATAAATCACCATAACTATTCTTAAGTAAAATAGTCGTTTTCCTGTTACTTTCTCCGATTGGGTTTTTAATTAGAGTTGACGTTCTCCTCAAATGATGTGCCTATCAACCAATGGCTATAGATCAAAATCTACCTCTTTTAGTTGGACAGGATTCATGCCTTTTCTAAAGGCTCTCATATAAAAGTTAACACAGGACAGACTTGATCAGTACTGAACTTAACATGCTGTTCCATTACACAAACCTGCAACTAACTTGTATATATATATTATCGAACCCGGCCAGGGGTTTAGCTGTTACGGTATACCACCTGATGAAAGGTAAACTTGAAACGGTGATGTCTGTGGCATTACTTATTTTATTAATAATATATATTGTGTGTGTTTTTCTTTTTTGATGTTTTTGAATGGGAAGAGTTCTGCAGGGAAGGGAAATTAAAGGGTTTCTGTTTTTCATCCATTAGTATATTTTCTTTCCATTTTGTGATGGCTATCTTGATGATACTGGGACTCATTTATGAAAGTTATCAGACCAAAATAAATTCTAAATTAGCGAAATACAGTTGTTGAGATTTTTTCTTATTTAAAGTGTATTTGTGAGAAGCAAGGAGAGGTTACTAAGAGCAACGTCTCCCATACCACCCAACACATGATGCCACTCACTGGACAAGTTCCAAAGAAGTTAGCCTTCAGTTGAGGCATAACACTAAAATAAACAAAACATACAAAACTGTTTATTTCCCCATGCAACAACATTTATAATCAATACCCAAACCAACTAATAATGTTAGTTATTGGATATATAGATGCGATAAAAGATAGTTACAGCCACCATTCTATTGTTCTACTGGAAACTAGCAAAACACCTAAAAAACAAAAAAAAACGCTCTCGGCAGTGTAAAGGAATTATTTTGAAATATATGCTGGCCAGTTCAATAATAAAATGCAATCGTGAAAGGTTTATATCATAAGTAAAACATCAAATTTATTAAGGGATGTAAAAAAAAAAATAAAACAATCTAAATGAAAACTTGTTTCAAAAAAATGTTGTGCCACTCTATTAATTATTAATCAAAAATTATTTTGATATTGTACATTTAAATTACAAAAAAATTGTCCGTATTTTTATTTCTAAAATTTTTAGTTAAATCTGAAAAAAAAGGCGAAGGAGTAAAATATAATTTAAAAAATTGATGATATAATTTTGCCAAACAATTTTCCATGTAAAAGTAATAATACATTTTTTAATAATTCATAGTTTATATAGTTTATTTATATTGAACAATAGTTTATTTATTTAAATTGTCATTATTACAGAGGATGGAATTCAAATTGTTGAATTATAAGAACAGCTTTTATTATTATATTAATATCAATTGTTCTTTATCTATGTACTGATTGATTTTGTTGACATAAGCATTAACATAGTTTTTGATTACAACAGAATAGAGTACTGAATCTCCATTAGTATTAGAATCTTGCTATATCACTGATGTTGAGCATTCTTATTTATAAATAAGCCAGTTCTTTATCTCAATATTAATACATACAGTGATGCTCTGACTTATGAATTAATTTGTCTCTACTCCATAAATCAATATCTCCCCATGTTAAAAAACTGGAATGTCTATTAATCCACTGCAGGCCCACCTCTCTTAGCCCAAATTATTTCTGTTATGTTTATTTAAATAAAAAAATACCATTTAGTTTATAAAAACATAACCAGAATAGAAATTTATATGAATTATTGCTCTGTATATACGAGGTGAGTCGAAAAATTATGCCATTTTGTTTCGACGTATAATTACCACACAGGAAATGTATCATACATGAAAATAAGCTTGATCCTTCTGATGGATCACATCTCTACTTTTCCACATTTTTTGCCCTCAATCGCGGGCTAGAGTTATGATAGTCAGAAGGAAAACATTATTCTGTGAAAGGACATAAATTTAGTAAGAAAGTGGTCAAAGAATCAGTCAACAAATGTCTTACGCGGCAGGGAATATATGCTCTCATTTCAAAGTGTGGAACATTGCCATTGAGAGGGAAACTGTGACTATGTGGAGAAGTAAGGATGTATCCACAGAGGACCAGCTTTATTTGATGTATGAGATCATATCCCTGTGTGTTAATGTATACATGTCCTAACCAAAATGCGCATTACTTTTTGATTCGCCCTTGTATTTCATGATTATTTTTATGAAGTGATATCTTCTTTGCATAATGAATTTGGACACTGAAATGTTTTTAGCAAACCTTATTAACACAGGCTGTAGGCTGAATGTTAAAGATTTATTGAAGTGACTTTAATTAGTAGACAACATAGTTGAGTGTGAACTTTTAAACAAAGAAAAATTTACCCAATCCTGGTTTATATATTTAATTCCAAATAAAATATATTTTATTGTTATCAAGAATGTCATTAAAAGATTATAGAAATGTTCATTTCTTTTATTAATTCTCATATTTGTGAGAAGAAATGTAGAAACAAACAACACAGTTTATAATGGATGGAAATTTATAGTCGATGTTTAAACATTTTCAGTTTACACAAGGAAACTTTCTCTCAGGATTATAAAATATTTAAGAAGAAACAAGGATTTATCTGGATAAAAGATGATGGATTTGTTTTGGTATTCTGTGAATTTGGAAAAATATTTTTTTATAAAAAAATAATTATATTATGTATTAATTAAATTTGGATTAAAGTTATTAAAGTTTATACTTTTAGAATTTATTGAGACATCAAAATTTATGAGTGTGTTTTATTAGTAGACATACATTTATTGGGTGACCGCTTTAAAAAGGAAAAGGTTCACCCCATCATCTGACCTAGATACTTTACAAGTAATAAATAAAATAAAACCTCAATTACAATAGCTACCATTTAGTACAGTAACAAATTACAAGAATTAAAATACAATAAGAGACTTACTCACTTTCCTTTGTTATTTCTCATTTATTCCCCCCTCTCATACACACTCATATTGTTTTCTCTCTCCTTATTTATTCCCCCTTCTCATACACACTCATTTGTTCTCTCTCTCTCTCTCTGATTTATTCTTCCCTTCATACACAGTCGTCCTCTCTCTCATTTATCCTCCCCTCTAAACAGAATCATTCGTTCTCTCATTTTTATCCTCCTCATTACCACACTTTATTTCATTCTCTTTCATTTATTTCCCCCTCTCATACACATTCGTTCTCTCTCTCTCGTTAACCCCCCTCTCATACACACTTATTCATTCCCCTCTCATTACACACTCATTCACTTCTTTTTGTTCTCCTCAACATTTTCCCAGTAATGTCCCTAAAACATTTCATCATCCCATATATTTCCTTCACAGGAAACTCTTGACACCACTAATATTCTCTAGCCGTACATTTAATGATGCGGTGTTTTGTTGTGACAAATTATAGGAAATGGGCTTGAGTTGAATTTAAATCCAGACAAGGTTTTTTGTGTTTTCCCTTTGCCCCTTGGGAAAGGCATGAAACCATCTCTCCCCCTCCCAGCAATAGGTAAGTATTAGGGCAGACTGCGGCTGCTCTAGATGAAGGGTAAGACTATGGAATTTAAAAAACTGAGGAACTATTTATTGTATAGAAACACTGTGATGCCCTTTGTGGTGCACCATTCTTCTTTATCAACTCCCTTTACAAAAATGTGCTGATCTTGCACTAAGGACGGCACTCGTGGCCATATGTTATCATTATAAATGGACTCATGAACAGTCAAATCCTGGATGAGGCTTTAGCATTTCACTTGCATCTGGGAAAGCAATGAATCCATCTTTTCTCCCTTCCACTATTGTTTTCCCCTGAATAAGACCTAGCATGATTTTTCAGGGGTGTGATTTTAATATCAGCCTTCCTCCTTTAAAAATAAGCCCTAGTGAAGAGCGGGCAGACAATGAACAAATAAGCATTTTTTCACAATCACATTCAGTGACGTAAAACCAAAACCCCCCCCTAAAAAAAGCCCTAGTGTTATATTTCTGAGTAGAAAATTAATATAACCCTGTTCTTTATTTTTGGGGGCAATATGGAGGTTTTTTTAGCCTTGATATGGCAACCAGTGTAGCAGAAGGAAAACTCTGAATTCAAACTTAGCTTGAAAATTTACCTTGTGTTGTATTAGCCACTGATAGAGGGTTGGTAAATACAGCCAAGTTTTACTACCCTATAAACAATTCCAGTTTCTAAGCAGTCAAGCATCTTAATCTGAACTGTTGGTTGAAAAGGTCATTTAAGAAAATGCCACAGTTACAACCAGCATTTTATCATGAACCTGAACGCTATTTTGCACTGTTTGCAAATAAACACATCGACAAATTTCATTATCTCTTTGTTTTATTGAACTATGGATATCTGAAAAAGTAAGTCAATTGCGAGTGGCTTAGTTCGGTATCACCCAGGACAGCAGGGAGTCTATCCTCTTTTTGTTGAGGCTTGACCAGTGGAGATGGTTTTGATGCCAACACTGATCAGATTACCCATAGTTGTTGCTTAACTCATGCGGCTGAGTTTGGAGGGGACCGTTATCAAACCAGACCTTGCAAATTCCTGGGGCAGGTGCTCACTTTCCATTTCCAATGTTATCAACTGGTTCTAACAATTTTTTGTTGGAAAACTTAGCACTTCTCTAGTTTAATATTTAATTTATTTTAACCATTCTCACACCAAAAGGGGTAACTACACAAGTAGGAGTAGTGGTGGCATTAGGAACTCTTAAGGAAAAGAATGAAAGGCAAAAGGTGTTTGGAATTTTTCCCTTAAATTATGATCACAGTTTTGTGCAAAAACAGTTTTAAAACTGACTGAAATTTACAAAAAAAATCTGTATATGTGAAACCTAACAAAGTTACTAATATGAGAAATAACCAAACAATCCTGGAAACTCCAGGAACTTTGAGGAATCTAAATTGGTGTCACACCCACAGATAGTTTGCACCTGATCGATGATTTCCCTTCCTGCAATCACAAGCTTTAACAACCAAGTGGAGTTCTTTGACCCAAAAGACAAGAATTGGTATGAGCATAAGAAATAAAAAGAAATGTCAGAAAGGTTAAATCATTAAGCGTCTTTACAAGGATTCAACATGATCTCTAATTTAAATCCCTGTTTTTGTTTGTAACTTGAAGAATAAAGTAAATAACTTACCAAAAATATTGCAAAACTTTTGACTCACCCTAGATTAGTAAAAAAGAAAAAATGCAAACGTATATCTTTGAGAATAGTTTAGACTGAAGCTTAAATCTGTGTTTGTGTATGTTGTGTACAGTTTCTTAAATTCTTCTAATGTCTGCTTCTAATTGTCTTTGTCTTCTATCGGGTTGTGTTGGGGTTCTTTTTCAATTGTGCTGGGTATCTCTGCTCTTCAATTGGGGGTTGTCTCCCTTTCTGTTCCATTTTCTCTTCTTGTTATTATTGTCCTTCTATTCTCTTCTTGGTTATCAGAGACAAACCTAAAGACATACTTTTGGGAGGCGTGTGGTGTAATGGTTAAAGTCTTTGGAAATGGACACATTGGCCCGAGTTCAAATCCTGGGCGAGGCTGTTTGCATTTCCCATAATGCTAATACCCTTGGGAAAGGTACACCTCCAGATATGGGTAAACAGTAGGGCAGACTGGACTCTTTAACCTTGGCTAGGTAACCAGACTAGGAGAAGGAATACTCTAAATTCAAACCTGTTAAACTTCTTTTAAGAAATTGACCTTGTGTCGCATACTTCTTGTATGGAGGGGCTAGTAAATGTCTTATATATTTATATAAATATAAAGACATTTTTATGTACAGACTTTTTTTATTTCCCCCAATATGTTCTTTGCTGCATGCACATGAGGAAGCGGCAAAGATGCGAAACATGTCTGACCCCAAATGGGCCACTAACCTAAATTTCAGTAAATTCTAATCCTACTTTCTTAGAGTTGCCTGGTCATGTGATCCTCTAAGCTGATCCTCTAGGCCCACACCACATGATCTGAGTTCAAGGCCTGTCAATTAAACTATGAGTGATTTTTTTAAATTTTTTAAATTTTATTTTATTTTTTTTTTTACTGATTTACTGTTATTTTCAAACTACCCTACACTACTTGCTAAAAATGATAGGCTATGCCTACCCATTATGTAACATTTGTTTTCTTTTCTGATTTTCTCATGTTCATTAATTTAGCCTTTATATCAGTTCAGATTAGGGCTGTGTCATTGCACCCTGGTAAACTTTGAGATGCAAAAAAGCATATGCAAAACCAGAAAAAATAGAAATTAATCTTTTATTTTCCATTTTTAAATACAAAAGATTTGAATTGTTTGAAAGTTTTTCATAAAAAATGTCATTTGATATTTGTTTGAAATTATATACCATGTCTATTGATTGTGGATTTTCAAATTGAGATTGAAAAGTTACCAAATGATACATTTTAGATTTTTATTAGAGAAAATAATTTTCTGTAGCTAAAAAACAAAAGTTTGAACTATTTGGTTTTAATTGTCCATTTTTATATGAATTGAAATTTTCTTCTTTTGCTAATGAAAAAAAAAAAGAGGAAGTCTTTTCTAAGTGTAGACATATTAGCAAATTTATCTTGTGTTATTATGCATTCTATTAACATACTGATAACATTTTTCTAAACCAAGGAAGCTATTAATTTTTAAGTGCAAACATATTAACAAATTTCACTTGTAACATTTACCACCTGACCTGAATTAATCCCATATTTTATACTCTTTTATTTTAAACTTCCTGAGAGAAAATATTTTTTCCTCTTGTTTGAATGTCATGTGCACTAATACATAAGCATGTTATATATTTTTTTTCTAAAATCTTTAACTATTTTGTTTCTAGTTTTCTTCTTTATTTTAAATTCCAGAGGTAATGTTATAATGGTTAGATCCATTGGAAATGGACTCGTCGTCCCGAGTTCAAATCCTGGGCGAGGCTGGTTGCATTTCATGTAGCGCTAATACCCTTGGGAAAGGTATGCATCCAACTACTCTCCCTCCAGCTCTGGGCAAATACTAAGGCAGACTGGGCTCTTTAACCATGGCTAGATAACTAGTCTGGGATAAGGAAAATTCTGAATTCAAATCTGTTAAACTCATGCTTAAAAAATTGACCTTGTGTCACATCCTACTTATGTGGAGGGGTTGTTAGATATATATATTCATTTGAATTGGAATTTTCTTCTTTTACTAATGAAAAAGAAAATGACAATACTTCTAAGCATTAAAGAAAAAAATAATTATTTTTGTCTCGTGTTTTAATATAAAAAATTACTAATGTTTTGCAGTTAAATATTTTTTTTCAACCTAAAAAAATGTATAAATCCATTTTAAAAAAAATCTGTTTTTGGATTTTTGTACAAAGTTCACCAAAATATTTTTGTTACTTGAAAAATATCTGCTGAGCAATACAAATTTTGGGAACTTGTTATCTAAATAAATATTTTTCCATTTTAAAGTAAATATTTGTGAGTCAATGAAATCTGGGAAATTCCATAAATACACAAGAAGGACTTTACATTGTAAACATAACAATGAACAATTTAAAAGTTTCATTTTTTTAGAACACAGTTTGTTTGTGTGAAAAGAAATGGTAACCTTTTGATCTGAAGTCTGATAGTTGCATGGTCTGATGATCTACATATGGACTAGTATGGGTTGCAGCCTAGGGGCCCAAAAATTAAAGAGGCACCCAATTAAAAAAAAAGAAAAAAAAAAGGTTTGGTTTCATTGTTTAATGGCATATCAACCTTCATGGGTTATTTAATGCCAAAGCCATCATTGCAATAGTACTATTTAACCCATAGTTGGGGAGATGAGTGGTCTTATACCTTTCCCAAGAGTATTATTCTGATATAAGATCTAAATAAACATTAACCTATCAGATACCTCAACATTGAATATAAGGCTGATATTTTTATATGGCCATGTTTTTTTTGGTTTTTTCGGGAGGGGTGGGGGTGAAGTGTGATATATTAACTCGTAATGGTTAATCATAGGAAATGGATTTGTTGACCAGAGTTCAAACCCTGGACGAAGCTGTTTGCATTTCACATAACGCTAATACCCAAGGGAAAGGTATGTATCCAGCTACTCTCCCTCCAGCCATAGGTAAATTGTTAGGCAGACTGGGCTCTTAAAACCTTGGTTAGGCAACCAATCTTGGTGAAGAAAAACTCTAAATTCAAAACTGTTAAACTCTGTTTAAGAAATTGACCTCATGTCGCATTCTGCTTGTGCCGAGGGGTTGGTAAATGAATACTTGATAGAAATGGCAGGTTTGTTAGTTTTTTCTTTATAGCGCTAATACCCTTGGGAAAGGTATACATCCAACTACTCTCCCTCCAGCTATGGTAAATAGTAGAGCAGACAACCAATCTAGGTGAAGGAAAACTCTGAATTCAAACCTAATAAACTCTGCTTAAGAAATTGACCTTGGGTTACATCCTACTCGTGTGGAGGGGTTGGTAAATATGTATATTAACTAGTTATTTATTTATTCATTTTTTTTTGTATTATCAGATGATTCTCTACTGACAAAGAAAAAAAACATCCGAGGTTGTATGTGGGTATGTTAAGTCATGCTTCACAAACTCTGAACTCATTCCAAAACTCTTTATTGAATACTACTACAAATTTAGTTGTATAGTTTATTTATGAAGAGGCTACCCTGCCGGTCCTGGTCAAATAGACAAACCTGCTTTTATGCTTATTTTGCCAGTCCTTGTAAAATGAATAAATCTATTTTTATGCTTATTTTACTGTCGCTGTAAATATTTTTTATAATGAATGCAAGTAATGTTAAAAATATTTTGTGAAGAATAAAGATACAAAAATTCTTCTAAATAAAATATATATCGAATAGGCTATTTTGCTGGTTCTAAAAGCTAAAATACAGGTATTTTATATTTAACGTCTCTCCTTATAAAATGTAATGTTAGGGTTGGGGTTACAATTTCATGTTTTAACAATTGATAATGGAAAATGCCATTTTTCCATTTCTGAAAAATTCATGATAGTCAAATTTACCCTCATCATGTCCTTTAATTTATATGTTTGATCACAGTCATTAAAGGTATCTATATTTTTCATTTAGAATAATTTTTTGTATCTTTATCCTTCACAAAATATAAATATAAAATAAAAAGTTGTTTACATTAACTTTTAAAATTAAAGACGTTAAATATGAAATGCCTGGATGCTCACTTTGAAATTTATGAGAACCGGCATAATAAGGCTAAAAGCAAATTTGTCTATTTGACCAGGACCGGCAGGGTAGCCTCTTTATTTCTATATCAGTTTCTTTTTTTTAAACCTTTTTTAAAAAAAATCCTTATGTATAAAACCAAATGTTGTAATTGGTAGAATCTTATTTTATAAATTGTCCATGTTTATTTCATTTAAAATATCTGGAATAATTTTTTTGATAACACTTTTCAATCCAAAATTTTAATGAAATATTTATTGAACTCCAGTCTATAAAATATTTGAGTTATCTTTGTTGATAAAACTCAAACCAGTTCTTATTGAAAAGGTTGTCATACAAAAGAATTTATGGGAAAAAACCCTACACATTCAGCTTTGTTTAACATTTATTGAAGTTGGTTGAACAATAGATTTTATGACAATGAATATATGAAACTGACCTATTAATACATTTAAATGGGCTCTAAATAATGCAAATTAGAAAAAAGACTATGTAGTGTGTGTGTGGTGTGTTTATATATATATATATATATATATATATATATATATATATTATATATATATATATATATACACATTTTCCTTAAGAGAATTTTTTGTGACTTGTCATTTTTTTCTTCATATTTTCTCCTGATGATGACCTAAGGTCGAAACTAGTAGAGAACTATTAAAAAAATAAATAACATAAAAAATATACCTGTTTGTCTCGTCTTAGTTTCTGAAGAATGTAGTTAATCAAAGCCTGAAGAAGATATCAGAAGATCTAAAACACATGTCACTAGTGTAAAATTAAAAAAAAATCTTTTAAAAAACATAATCCATTTAGCAGACTTTATATATATATATATATATATATATATATATGATCAATTGTTCAGGTTAAAGCTGTCATACCCAAACTATGTGCCATTGTAAACTTTGAGATCTGATCTGTCAAGGTTTATATGCAAAACAAGAAGAAAAAAATGATCATTTGACAAATCCAAAATCTTTTATTTTCCATTTTTAAATATAAAAGATTTGAATTGTTTGAAAGTTTTTCATAAAAAATGTCATTTGATATTTGTTTGAAATTATATACCATGTCTATTGATTGTGGATTTTCAAATTGAGATTGAAAAGTTACCAATTGATACATTTTAGATTTTTATTAGAGAAAATAATTTTCTGTAGCTAAAAAACAAAAGTTTGAACTATTTGGTTTTAATTGTCCATTTTTATATGAATTGAAATTTTCTTCTTTTGCTAATGAAAAAAAAAAAAGAGGAAGTCTTTTCTAAGTGTAGACATATTAGCAAATTTATCTTGTGTTATTATGCATTCTCTATAACATACTGGTAAAAGTTTGTTCAACAAAAGAAGCGAATTAATTTCTAAGTGTAGACATATTAACAAATTCCTCTTGTAACATTTACCACCTGACCTTAATTAATCCTATATTTTATACTAAGCACATTATATTTTTTTTTTGAGTAAATGTCCCACAAAGGAGATCTCACCACATGAACACACCTCACCACATGAACACACCTCACGCTATATAAATGCTTGACTGGTTACTTTTTATTCCACTCACATCTGAGGATCGTGTGAAACACATAAGAGTTGATGAAAGGAAATATAGTATCTATAATTTTATTATTTCAGGTTTTATACTTCCTCTTCTATAAAAGATTTCAACACTCTTTCTATGCAAACACTTTTCTTATTAGCAATCCTTTATCATGTACGAGGTTCATTCAAAAAAGTTCTAAGCCTCGCGCAGAAAGAAGAACCATAATAAATGATATGGGATAGTGGGGTAAATTAACATATCTGTAATTCTTTTTTTACTAATGCTTTTCAATCGAAAATTCTTATGAAATTGAAATCCAGTCGATAGAAAATAAGTATTTACTGCTATGATTATTTATTAACTTTCCTATCAGAGTTATCTTCCTTGATAACTCAAACTGTACCCATCCCTGTTGGCTGGGACTTTAGAATACACCAAGTGCACCTCTGCACATATCATATATGTGCTAGAAGGCAGTGGCTGAGGGTTTTATTGTCCTGAGTATGACATTAAACTCTATCTGATGAAGTTCCAATTCTGGAGCTCTGGGTAATGTGGAGTACCCCTTCATCACCATTACTCCCAGGTTCACTCTGATCCAAAGTGGTGGTTCCTGTTAGGGTCCGATCTATGAGAAAAAAATGTGTTTAAAAAAGAACATTGAGTACCCATCTGCCCCCATGGGGCTACTTGTTGGATGTGGGTGATGATCCGTGTTGCTTAAGGATGGAATCCTGGTGGCTGAGCAGTCCATGACATGCAACACTCCACTTTGGCCCTTACTTCATGTCAACATATATTTGAGCCTTACTTAGGCTATTATGTCGGTCAGAGAGGCTCCCTCCGATCAATCATTGCTCAGGTGCATTACAACTTATCAAAAGTGCATGTATAGAACAGAATAATATACAAATGCTAAGAAAATATAAACATGTATGTGTATATATATATATATATATATATAAACCCTTGTGTAAATTAATTGAAACAACCACTTTAGTTTCCTTTCTTTCCCCATACAGTCAGTTTTAGACCCATTGGAGTGTATACGAAAAAATAGAGGGGGAAAATAAAAAATTTAACTCAACAAGTTTTTGTTATGTGCGGGGAGCAAAAAGAAGCGAGTCCAACGCTTTCTCGCAGGCTAAACTTTCTTTTTGTAAACACCGACTTCTTCGTCTTTTCCTTCATCGTCGTCAAAATCCTCTAGCAGCAACACTCCTTCTCTGCACTCCCTGCCTCTGGGTGCCTGCCTCCATTTATCCACAGGCCTGCCTCCATCATCCGGGCGTCCGTGCTTCACACACGGGATTCTCAACTCAATCCCAGTTGCTGGAATGCCCACAGTTCTCATCTGGGCATCTGGCGCCCACATACGGGACAGTGGCATCTCAACTCCGGGGCCTGTGCCAAAGTGTCGCCTTTTTGCATTCTAAAGGACACGGGTTCGATCCTAGGTCAGCCTAGCCCGCTTCCTTTGAGAATACGGCAAGTTTTCATGCCCGCTACTCAACTCATGTTCTCTGTCACAGAGTGACAGGGTTTAATTGATTTTATATTTTTTCCTCCGATTAAGTCATTTGCAGTGGTATACAGTAATATGAATCTATTTTCAGGGTATATGATGAAATTGTGTCAGATTTTTATCATGCCCAGACAGTATTGTCTTGTCTGCCCATTAGTTGTTCTTTGGCCATTATCTGTGATGGATGTTACTTCAAGGAAGTGTACAAAAATAGTAACGCTGCTCAAACACACTGGCAAGCTTTACAGAGAAATAATGGATCTTATGATAACAGAATTATTTGTTTTGTTTTTATTAATTTGCACAAGGGTGTGTGTGTGGGGGGGAGATATCAGATTTAGTGTTAGTGTATTTCAGGGACTTGTTTTTTTTTTTTATATGATTAATTAACTTGTCTGAACACACCTGCTATTTTGCAAACTATATACAGATTGAAAAAAACATTATCTGCCTGTGAAAGGGTTAATATAAGGAAATTCTGTGAGATCACAGCAGAGAACAATTGAATGATGCCAAAAAGTGGGACGGCATGTGATATCACCATATTTAAAAAAATTTATTTTTTGAAAGTGACAAAATTTAATTCTAAAAAAGAAACCATACATGTGTGTGCATATGCAAAGATAGAAATGGGGTAACCTTTTCATTTGAAGTCGAAAGGTTGCATGTAGGGCTAGTAATGTCTGTAACCCCTTGACCCCCAAGTCGAATGTGGGTTAGCATGTGATCTCACTAAAATTTTATTTTTTTTATTTTTTGAAAATAGCAAAATCTAATTCTAAAAAAGAAACCATAGATGTGTGTGTGTGTGTGTGTGTGTGTGTGTGCACTCACGCATACATGTGAAAAGATAGAAATGGTAACCATTTGACCTGAAGTCAAAAGGTTGCATGTTGGGCTGGTATGTTGGTGCCAAAACTAAAGGGGCCCCTGATGTAAAAAAAAAAAACAAAAACAGAAGAGATTTATTTTCAGATTTAATGGGACTTCTTTGTCATTTGAACTAATTTAAAACAATTTAGAGTATTTGGGACCCTCTAGTTGCAGTGAGTCTTTTTAATTTTTTTTTTTTTATATGTAATGAAGGGGTTCCAAAGTGTATTAGCCCAGGCACCTCTTAAGGCCGAAAATCCATCCGTGGTTGTATGTTTAAATAATCCTGTTGGTTTGTATCCTTTTCTTACACACATATAAAATAATCCAGTGTATTCTGAAAGAGTCAAACTTTCTGGACACTTTTTTTCATATCAGTTTAAATGGCATTATTATATTTATATACTATCTTTACATTTTTCTTCAAAGTAAATACTTGTCATTTTTATAGTTGGATGTCTTATCCATAGGTCTCTCTCTCTCTCTCTCTCTCTCTCTCTCTATATATATATATATATATATATATATATATATATATATATATATATAAAGTAAATAGAGAAATAAATCTAACAGTATGTAGAAAATAGTAAAATATGAAGTATTCCAAAAAAGATGAATTCTTGATGGTGAAGTCGCCATTATGTTTCGGGTTTTAGTAAACCTGGCAGTCATCCAGCCCCCCCCCCCCACTCAAACAACATTCTTTCCATCTCAAGTCCTGATGAAGGTTTATTAAAACTGAAATGTTATAATGTCAACTTCAACATCAAGAATAAATTCATCTTTTTGGAATACTTGGTGTTTTTTTAAAATTTTCTACATGTGTGTGTGTGTGTGTGTTTATAGCAAGTTATTATTTAAGCAGGTTTTGTTAAAAACCCTGGAATATTTTTTCTTTATGATCTTCAAGTGTCAACATTCATGTCTTCTCGTTGTTTTCCGTATATAAGGATCCAAAGTGTCCCATATTTTTTTAGCCAAGCACTTTCAACCATGTCACTGGTCATCTTTAGGGAAATTGTTGGTTGTAGTGGTTGTTTATTTGGTGCAAGTTTTATTTGTTTGAAACCGCAATAAACCAAATGAAGACTTGAACATCTACATTTGAAGATCATAAACAAGGAATATTCCATAAGACATCCAACTGTTATTCATAACAAAACCTACTTATATATATATATATATGATTAAAATTGAATTGTTTTGAATTTAATATTAATACTGCTTTTAATATCAAACCTGCTTTTTATATATATATATATATATGTAATAAACAGGGTTAGTATGAAGCGTATGGTGGCAAGGAAAAACGCACACAGATTTTAAGTTTTAATAAATGTATTGGAAAAAGGAACATGAAAAATGACAAAAGCTGAAAGTGAATTTAAAAGAGATTTTGGTGATAGTTGTAACGTGAATAATAAAGTCAGTAAAATGTCAGGATGGCTGTGGTAATGTTGTAGTGGGGTGGTGATGTAGGCAGAATTTTGTGTTTTGGTATTCTGAAGTCAATAGCTGGTTGTATTGTGTATGATAGTTGTCGTAATTTTGGTATCGCTGAATGATGTTTGCCCCTTTAAGTTGCCGGTCGGTCAGAGTAGGGTTTGGGAGATAGAAGTAAGTCCGCCGCCTTGTGATGTAGGTTTTGTTTGCGAGGTTGGCCCTTGTTGAAGCGTTCGACGCTGACGCCTGGATCTCTCTGACTTTAAATAGAATGTCGCGACCCAAAATCGGATCAACTGAAGTCATTTTCATTTCACCCGGGAATCATTTTCATTGAATGAAAACGCGAATTTTATTTACAAATTTATTTTATTTATTTAGAATTCTTGTTTTCCAAATGGAAGTTCAATTTGGAGCCTATGCGTAAAAACGTGTTAATTTGGTCACTTCTTTTTAGGCTACCGTAGAGTTCACTTCCGTTTTGGCATCAGCAACTTATGTTTTGTTTTGTTGGCTAGTGTGTGTATCTTTTTATTGCGGTGTGTGCGCGAATTGAATTGGTAATTAGTGAATCAAGAGATATCTATTATTATTTATGTAACATATATGATAATTAAGATCGAATGGTTTAAATTTAATAGATTTTAAACTATTTGATTTATTGTCTATTTAGCTCTTTATATTGAGCACTTTTTAATCGATTTTAGTGAAAAAATCCTGAAGTAAATAAAATTTTATACTTATTTCCTTGGTCGATTTAATGGTAACTGTGGTGTGTGTGTGTGTGTATATATATATATATATATACACACATACACACTATTAGAATTTAATGCTAAAAATATTTTTAATCTGTAAAATCTTTATCTGAAAATGCAAAGCAATATTCCAATATATTTTGAGTATAAGATAATAATAAAACAGAATAAAAACTCATGACTCAGAGTTTCACATTATTGATCTTCAGGTGAGCTAGTAATCAACACATTAAATTTTCTAGATTCAACTGGACAAATTTTTCATTTTAAATACTAACTCATTTGAGGATTGACAATGGGAGTTGTGAGTTTTTATCCTGTTTTTTTTTATTATCTTGAAACTATTTTATACTTGAAATATGTTGTGTGATATATGTTTATATAATAATGGTCTGCAAAATGGTTTGAATTTTTTAAATTTTTTTTTTTTTAAAATCATTTGATTAAATAATTTTTTTTTTTTTTAAATTAGAAAAAACCCAAACAAAATTCAAACATTTCTTCAGACCTTCTTTATTATAATACTGATAGGTATGCGTCCTGTGACAAAAATCTAAAAGGACGCAGTAAAATTGTATTCATGCATCCCAGTGTTTTTCTTTTTTACAATTGTTTCTTAGAAATAAATTACACAGCACAGGCTATAAGGTAGGAGTTAGATGGCTTTAGTTGGGACCCATACATTTTCCCATGGACTCATTCAAAGCAAATATGTGCATTCCAAGAGGCACTAAATCAAAAAGCTGTCATCACTAATAATGTATTTACTTTTCTCTTGTTGGATCTACAACAACCCCCCCCTCTCTCTCTCTCTCTCTATCTATCTATATATATATATATATATATATATATATATATATATATATATATAGACATGAAGTCAATGGCACTTTGTAAATGGCAGTAGATCACCTATGCAATTTTCAAACCAATTATCGAAAAGCTGTCAGTTACCAAGCGCTGTTGATTTCATGTCTTCACTACCCTAATTTAGATATACATGCTCTATCAACAATATTGAGCACTCTTTACTTATAGATATAACAAACTATATTATCAATATTAATGAAATTATTATATATATAAGTATGACATTGGAAGAAACTTTCTCCAAGCAACATAAAAAAAAATGATTTTCTTCTTTAAACTAACTAACCACAATCTTAAATTCTCTCCTATGCCTTTTGTATATTCCATAATTTTCTAGGTTGTGTATATTATATACAAGGTGTGTCAAAAAAGGTTGTGTATATTATATACAAGGTGTGTCAAAAAAGCATTGAGATTTTTTTGTACTTTTTGACACCTTGTATGCTGAAAAAAAACAAAACATTCCATTCATTAATTTTTTTCCGAATACAAGGTGTGTCAAAAATGTACCAAGTTTAAAGCTGTATTTACCAAGATAGAAATGAAGAATGAATGGAATGTTATTTTTTTTTCCAGAATACTAGGTGTATCAAAAAGTACAAAAAATCTCAATACTTTTTTGACTCACCTTGTATATATTATGTTAGATATTGTTATATTATATTGTATATTTTATGTATATTATATATCTAAAGAGTTGGCATTAAATAACCCACAGGGTTGATATGCCATTACACCAGACCAAACTAAACTATAATTTTCTATTTTTATGATTTTTCAATTGTAGATGTGCCATTCCTGATCTGACCAATGACACTTATAAGATCCAAAACGAGGCTCATGCTGAGCTTATCAACAGAACTATTCCTTATGTGTGGAAACATAACAAATTTGAATTGGCCCAGTGTGAAATCTACAATGACACCTTTTCTTCCATCAATGACACAAACAGAACAATTGTGACTTGTCATAAATGGGTCTATGATAAATCCACCGTAATAGAAACGGCTGCAACAGAGGTAGGAAAATAAAAACAAAACAAAAAAACACCCAAAAAACGTCAGATATTACCCTTTTAGTTAAGCTGACAAATTTTGGAATATTTTTTTCTATTATCTAATTTTTTAAAACTTTTGTTTTCGGTTTATTATTTCAACCTTTAATTTTTGTCATAAGGTTTTTAATTGGTTTAACCCCTCGAACCCTGACCCTCCCACAACCATAAATCCTCTTATCCTGGAATCCTGGCTTGAAAAATAACTGAGCATACATTATAGACTAAAAGTTTGGGTATTATAGTCAAGTTCACGCTGAAAGTCCCAGTTCCCGCTAGATCACTAGTTAAGCAGCAATGAGTTTCAATACTTAATTGAGTGACAACTTAAGCAACAGCAGGTACTATAAGCAACCTGTGTCCTTTGTTAATCCAAATGACTTGATTCAGCTTTAAATAACCCGAAGAGGGTTGATATGTTGTAAAACAACCATCCAATCAAAATTTTAGGATTACCTTGAATTGTTTCTCACAGTTCATAAAAAAAGGTTAATTTTTCATGTTTGGATAAATCAATTCACCTATTCTTTATATCCAAACCATTTTTTTTAAATCAAATTTTTCTACAATCATTCTGAATTTATTTGCATAAATTTTGGGAATTTTGTTACAACCTGATGCCCTTTCTGAATTGTAGAAAAAGTTCAGAAAAATTTCGAGAGAAAAAATTAATGTGGTCCCAAATTTTTGGTTGGTAGTGTGTATAACGTAATCTTTTATTTTACCTTTTTTTCAGGCTGTAAAATACCATGTTTCCCCGAAAATAAGACCTACCTGCAAAATAAGACTCAGCGTTACTTTTCAGCATGATTTTAATATAAGTCCCCCACTTAAAATAAGCCCTAGTTGTGAGAGGCAAGATTTTGGAATCCAGTGATTTGCAGAACAATAACATTCCAGAGGATGATGATATGATTATTTTTGAATGAATTGTTGTTAATGGTAAATAAATGTAGATCGTTTTTCGTAATTTCTGTTTATTTAGAAATTTTGTAATATTCTACTTCGTAATGGTGTTTTTTGATACATGAAGAATAAGACATCCCCTGAAAATAAGCCCTAGTTTTATATATCAGAGTGAAAATTAATGTGGTTCCAAACTTTAGGTCAATATTTTAATCTGTTATTTAAACTCTTTTTAGGCTGTGAAATAACAGGTTACAACATTTTGCAGACAATTTAAGATTTATTAAAAAAAAAAATAATAGAATAAAATATAAAATTGCAACATTTTATTGGCAATAGCGATATAGAAATGGGTAATCCCTGATCGAAATTTCAGCCACTCTGGATTTTGTATTTTTTAGTTGTGGCACAAATATGACATAATGAATAGGCATAGCCTATCATTTTTGTAATGAAGTGTACTGTTTAAGTTTAATGGTTAACTGTAAATAATTCCATGGAAACTCACTAGAATTTTTAATTTGAATCTATGTTGACATCAAACTGGATTTTCATTGGTTCTCTAGAGATGTCACACGACACAGATCTTTGGCAGGATGAACTCAAGAAGAAAATAAAGAGACATCTATCTGTGGGTATTATTGAAAATTAAAAAGTTCAGGTAGATTTTAATAGCTGAGAAAATAAAAAAGGGAAGAATTTCTTAATGGGGATGAAAGGGTTATTTTTTTTAGATATCCGTAATAAACAGAAATCTTTGGCACTATAATAACGCCAAAGATTTCTGACCAGAGATCAGTAGACGAGGGAAGAAGAAAATAAAGAGATTTATGAACATGAATCTTATCGGAATTTGTTTCTTTTCTTCTCTTCTTTTTGGAGCTTTTAAAGTTGAGACTAAAACCTGTGACAAACTAATCGTATCTTAAAATAATTTACACAATGTGGAGGGGTTGAGTCGTTTAGCAGACAAAACTCCAGTTCACAACGAACAATTGTCAGAATTTAACCCCTTTACAAGCTGTTAAATAACAAGTTACAAAATTCTATAGACAATTTAAAATCTATTAAAAATAATATTTTATTGGCAATAACAATGTAAAAGTTGGTAATCGTTGGTCGAAATTTTAGACACCCATGTTTATGTACTTCTAGTTAGCAACATAAATATTGTTCACTTGGGTTCAAAAGGTTAAAACTGTAACTGGTATTGTGATTCAAACCCCCTTTTAGTTAAAGTGATGTTCTCCTGTGGAAACTTACACATAGACACACTAGTGCAGGTTGACCAGCAAAAACCTACATCAATCAGCTGTGTGTGGATTGTGAATACCATGCAGAAGACCTGCCAGGGGTGATGACTGCTAGGGACGGTGGTGAGAGAGTGTCATAAGCATCTGTGTTGTCATCGCGAGCAGATGATGATGATATGCAATATTCAAAATGCACACATAATCTTATTATAATGGAGATTGTGTGTTTTTCTGTCTGTAACCGAAACTATATTCCTACTCAAGTCACAATTCCCTTAGTTATTTACATCACATTCTCCATGATTTTATTTTTATCTAAACCTCAATTATTAATAAAATTGTCTTACATTATTAATACTGTTAACTATGTCTACGTACTGATAACATGCAATTATATTTATATATACAACAAAATAGCGGTTTACAGTGTGAACGGGAAGGCTTATTTGCATATTAATATTAAAAAATCAAATTTAATAAATATGTACTTAGTATTATTGATTTCTAACTGTTTGGTTTTATTTTAATGAATATAAGCAAAAATCTCTTCAATGAATCTTAAATGAAATCCATTAACAAGATAAAATAACTGTCATTTTATTCTTTACTTCCTCTTATAACTAAATACTTAAATTAGAAAAAATAACAATGAAAGACGAGAGTGATAGAAGAGTAAGTTTCAGTTGTTCCATTTTTTATTATACTCCCTCTGTTTCAAATCTTTTATTATACTCCCTCTGTTTCAAATCTTTTTATCTGTATTCTTATTTAGTTTCATTAGCCTTTCTAATTTAATACAATATTTTATTACATTAAAACTTAAATAATTGCACCCGGAGGGTGCATATATTTGCTAGTACAGATAAATATACATTGTGTTTTACACACAAATATGGGAATCTGTGCTGTTAGTGCAACCTGATGATGATAAGGATGATGATAAGCTGTTAAATAACAGGTTACAACATTCTGTAGATAATGTAAAAATCCAGAGATGCTGATGATAAATATGCATCCTGCGTCACTGACGCATAAAAATCGTATTCATGCATCCCAATGTTTTTTTTTTTTTTTTCTTCCCCCACCATTTCCAGTTAACTGTAATTACATTTCAATATTTTCTTGGAAAACGAATTACACTGTATGAGGTACAAAGTAGGGGTGAGACTGCTTTAATTGTTCCTAGATAAAAAAAACTCTGCAATTTATTATGAAACTTTAGTTGGGACCCATCAAATCTCCCAGGGACTCATTCAAATCAAATTCAAGAATCCCAGGATGCACTAAATTAAAGAGCTATCAGCATCACTGAAAATCTATTGAATATAATAGAATTCTATATAAAATATAAAATTGCAACATTTTATTTATATGGAAGTCGGGAATTCCAGTCATCCGTGTATATGTACTTTTAGTTAGTGGGATAAATACCAGCCTCTTAGGTTCAAAGAATTAATCTCTATTCACATTCTTAGAAAATACAAAAATCAAATATTTCAATTGAAAGTTGATAGAAAATAATATAAGGTAACCATAAGGAATTTAGGTAGAGTCAAATTCTGCTGAAAACACACCAGTTCTCACTAAAGTTAAGACTGCTTCTTACTTAGATGAGTAACCACTAAGGAAGAGATGGAAGCAACCTAAAGTCGATATGCTAAACTAAGCAAAGCTTAGTAAATAATAAATATAATGGAATTGACCGAGGGAATTGTGATCTTCAGGTAAAGTTTTTTTGAATAGTAACGCTGATGGCACCCTAAAATATTGTAGACATTTGCTTTTTCTGTGAATTCCATCTAAAAAAAATGCTTCTAAAATTGTATCAAACATCAGATGAAAGGAAATTGATTTCACTACAAGTTCATCAAGAGTATCTACTATCTTCTAACATGCACATATACTGTGTATGGAGGTCAGAATCAGCATTATCTTTCAGAGAATTGCTATTTTATTTGTGTAATATATATATATATATATATATATATATATATGTTTTAAAAGGGTTTCATAATTTGCTTGAAGCATTGTGTTTATATTGGTTTGGTGGTTGGTTTTGAAGGCTATATATGTTTTGTTGAACTTGACGGACAATTCTTTTTTATATCAGGGTGGAATTGGTGAATGAATCCACCGAAGGTTCTTACTCTAGTACTTTCTGCACTACTTAGTGCTATCATCAGGTGTGGAACTGGTGAGATGTTTCCATGGTTCTTTTTAAACAAACAGTAGCAATAGGAATAAGTGGGGAATTCCCTATAACATTCTTATAAATTTCTGAGCCCCTATTCCCACTGCTATTGTTTGTTTAAAAAGAACTGGAAAATGATTAAGTGAAAAGAAAAAACCCGAATGATTGTAGAAGGTCTCAACTGGGATTGATGTCAAAACGCATATTTTCTGAGAAAAGAAGGAGGGAGAGAAATATTGTTTTGTTAATAAAATAATTATGAATAGAATTGAGATCTTATGGTGTGATCAGTCAGGATGGCCACCTGTTGAATATTAGTGTGTCTATTTTAGGCTGGAAAAAAGACAGGGTGAATCTTTGTTTTATTTATAAAATAATTGCAAATAATTTTGTGAACTAGAATGATCAATAAGAAGCTGTTCCAGTTGAGATCAAAGCAGAATGGTGTAGAGACAAGGACAGAATGGGTCTGAGGATAGCTGTGTGAGATCAGACACTTAAGAAATGTGAGGACTGCTAGCTGGTTCTTCTACTTAGCTGCTTACCAATCATCAGACTAGAGGAAGTGACCCTTTGTTGTAGTTAAGAAACTGAAAGTCATCCACTGTTTCAAGCCACAAAATGTTATATATTCATGGGTGTACTGTTGGTTTGGGATGATTAGTGTAGAAATAGAATTGAATTCAAATGTTGTTGAATTCAAATCTAGACTGTTAGATTGAGTGACATTCAATGACTCCAATCTGACCCTGACTTCTTGCTGCAAAGAAATGGTGGGAACAGATAGAGAAGGCTTAGTTAGTCAGTTGGTTGCTGTATGGACTGTTAGACAGTTCATTGCTGTTCATGATGTAAAGTTGCAGTTAAGTGGACTAAGATTAAGAATAATTAATAAAATGTGAATTCATAAAAATATATGAGTTTGAGTTTGTCTCTAAAAACAACAACAGCCAAGGATTAACCAACATCTTAAGAAAAAGAAGCCAGAACCAGAAGTTAGAAGAACTGAGAATAAATACCAGCCAAGATACAGAAGAAGCCATGAAGATAGCTACTAAAGAAACGGAAGTTGCAGTAAAAAGAAATCCTAACCAAGTGCAGACTTAGAAAGTAAGTAAAGATGAAGTAGAATATAAATTGTGGAGGACACAACCACGAGTGTCCCTCATATGATAGGTCAACATGTCCAGACAAATTGTACCCAGAAGAAGTATGGATATACAACAAAACAACTCATAGAAGAAACATCTCAGTTTATATAAAATGTATAGATTTCCATCATTGACTTTTGCAACCCTAATGAGTGCTCTGACCTGGGGTGGTAGTACCTGTTAGGGTCCCATCTATGGGTTAAATAGAAAAATATGAGTTTATAAACAAAATTGATTATCTATTAAGAATGAATTTATTTCAAAACTTTGTCGGCATTAAATGACCCACTGAAGTTGATATGCCGTAAAACAAAACCCAAACCTAACAAGTGATCAGAAAACCACAGCTTGTGTGTGGATTTGAATCATGAGATTTCATTGGCAAATACACAACCTGACCAGTGAAAGAGACCTTATACATTTTGGGATCATGTAGAAGGATCACCCCCTCCCCCTCCTGCTGGGCCATGCACTGATAGGTCATACCAAACCAATGCAATCTTTGTTATTGTCACTGTGTCAATAGCAGATTTCTTTTTTTACATATACAGATTATAGATCAATACATGAACAGGTCCTAAAATAAAGGATGTATCAACAGAACTCAGACCCCCCCCCCCCATCCTGGAAGCAGTAGCCTACAAAGTAACAACTGTATGGCCATTTACCTCCCATCTCATAAACCATCCAAGTAAGATAAGCAAGATATACTAGGCACTGCTAGAGAAGGACCACCTCATAAGTGATGTTCTCCTATAGACACATACACATGGACTCACCCGTGTTGGCCAACCAGCAAAAACTTACATTCATCAGCTCTGTGCAGACACTGGGTACCATCTAGAGGACTTATTGCTGGAGAACAAGGACAACCTCATAAGTGATGTTCTCCTATAGACACATACACATGGACTCACCCGTGTTGGCCAACCAGCAAAAACTTACATTCATCAGCTCTGTGCAGACACTGGGTACCATCTAGAGGACTTATTGCTGGAGAACAAGGACAACCTCATAAGTGATGTTCTCCTATAGACTCATACACATGGACTCACCCGTGTTGGCCAACCAGTAAAAACTTACATTCATCAGCTCTGTGCAGACACTGGGTACCATCTAGAGGACTTATTGCTGGAGAACAAGGACAACCTCATAAGTGATGTTCTCCTATGGACTACTACACATGGACTCACCCGTGTTGGCCAACCAGCAAAAACTTACATTCATCAGCTCTGTGCAGACACTGGGTACCATCTAGAGGACTTATTGCTGGAGAACAAGGACAACCTCATAAGTGATGTTCTCCTATAGACTCATACACATGGACTCACCCGTGTTGGCCAACCAGCAAAAACTTACATTCATCAGCTCTGTGCAGACACTGGGTACCATCTAGAGGACTTATTGCTGGAGAACAAGGACAACCTCATAAGTGATGTTCTCCTATAGACTCATACACATGAACTCACCCGTGTTGGCCAACCAGTAAAAACTTACATTCATCAGCTCTGTGCAGACACTGGGTACCATCTAGAGGACTTATTGCTGGAGAACAAGGACAACCTCATAAGTGATGTTCTCCTATAGACTCATACACATGAACTCACCCGTGTTGGCCAACCAGCAAAAACTTACATTCATCAGCTCTGTGCAGACACTGGGTACCATCTAGAGGACTTATTGCTGGAGAACAAGGACAACCTCATAAGTGATGTTCTCCTATAGACTCATACACATGAACTCACCCGTGTTGGCCAACCAGTAAAAACTTACATTCATCAGCTCTGTGCAGACACTGGGTACCATCTAGAGGACTTATTGCTGGAGAACAAGGACAACCTCATAAGTGATGTTCTCCTATAGACTCATACACATGAACTCACCCGTGTTGGCCAACCAGTAAAAACTTACATTCATCAGCTCTGTGCAGACACTGGGTACCATCTAGTGGACTTATTGCTGGAGAACAAGGACAACCTCATAAGTGATGTTCTCCTATAGACTCATACACATGGACTCACCCGTGTTGGCCAACCAGTAAAAACTTACATTCATCAGCTCTGTGCAGACACTGGGTACCATCTAGAGGACTTATTGCTGGAGAACAAGGACAACCTCATAAGTGATGTTCTCCTATAGACTCATACACATGGACTCACCCGTGTTGGCCAACCAGCAAAAACTTACATTCATCAGCTCTGTGCAGACACTGGGTACCATCTAGAGGACTTATTGCTGGAGAACAAGGACAACCTCATAAGTGATGTTCTCCTATAGACTCATACACATGAACTCACCCGTGTTGGCCAACCAGTAAAAACTTACATTCATCAGCTCTGTGCAGACACTGGGTACCATCTAGAGGACTTGTTGCTGGAGAACAAGGACAACCTCATAAGTGATGTTCTCCTATGGACTCATACACATGGACTCACCCATGTTGGATAACCAGCAACCAACCATCCAACCATCCCTTTAATTGTAGAAAAAAAAATTCTCAGAAATACAAAAAAAAAAAAAAAAAATCCCAGGAATCTTCTTAAAATTTTCTTTTCCTTGATTTGATATCCTAATTTGTAATTAGTCCTTTGCTAATGACTTTTCACTACAACTAAGAGAATTTTGACAACAATAATAAAGGAAAATAATCACTTCCTATGTATGTCTAAATGGGACTGGTTTAGTTCAGTCAGTAGAGTACCTGCCTAGGTATTGCAAGGTTCCTGGTTCAATACCAGCCCACAGCAACTCAGCATGTGAATAGCACAGATTGGGTAATCTAATCTGTGAGGTAAAGTGGAGAGCTGACGGTAGGTGTGGTGCTCTACCTCAGCAAAAACAATCTCCCTCGTCTAGAGCACTTGCAAAAAAGGGATAGACTTGTTTGATGTTGGCCACTCCGCCAACTTTTTTATTACAATAAAACTTGAATACTTGCGCCCAGAGGGCACATACTTTCACTAGATTTTTTAATTTACAAAGTGCACCAAAATATTTTTGTTGCTTCTAAAGTTTTTCCTGAGCGAAAAAAAGTTTCAGAACGATTTGTCTTTTTGTGGACATAAAAAAAAAATCAGTTTGACTTGTGTAGATTTTAGTTGAGGATTTTTAAACTTTTAAAATCCTAAAATCCTTAGAAATGTTAAACTTTGTGTTTTATTAAGTATCAGTTATTATGAAATATTTCAGATAATTTCATTTTATAAAATGAAGAATGAATCATAAAGTACAGAAAAATATCATGAATTTTTTTGTTTTGCCCTCAAATCTTTTCTCATTTATTTTTTAATTATGTTTATTATTAATAAATAAGTATGTAAGCAAATTCAGAAATTTAAATGAATTAATGTTTTCATTTTTTTTGTCTGTTTTAATTTGTAATTCTTTTCATTTATCATGTCAGTGAGTAGGACATGTTTAAAATTGTTTTGGACAATTGGGATTTCAGCATTATAGCATATGACTAAAAATAATTGCTATAAATTAATCCTAGATTGAATTGTTTCCTCTAAGGATTAATTTGTAATATTATATTTTTATTCCTATAAATAGTGTTATATTTATGTATGGTAATGCAGAAGAGGAGATATAAAGAGAGGAGAGAATAAGAGGAGTAACTCGCAGACAAGCAAAAAGAATGCTATGTCACTTGCATAAAGAAAATAATTTTAATTTATTCATAATTCATTTACAGTGAACAACTCTGAAGTCGAACAATTCAGAGTTTGAACAAAAAATGTGAGTTAAAAAGGCTGCAGTTGTCAAACAAATTTTCAGACTTTGAACACGAGTCAAGCCGATGAAAACGGAATGACTACCAAAGCAAATAAAAAATGACTCAATGGCTGGTCAAATTTACCAAAGCGGCATCAGTTAGCATCAGTTGCTATCTTGAACAAGTGTCTGATATTGTTTTTGTGCACATTTTTTGCTTCATTTGTGTTTGTTCTCTATTTTATGACTACTTTAACTCTTATTCATGAATCCTAAGACAAAGGCAGCAGTGATACTACTGGAAATTGAAAGATGAAAGTTGTGAGGTCTGATAGTCAAGAACGCATAAATTTACTTTACCCTATTTCTTATGGGAAATATTGTTTCAGTTTTTGAACAAATCAGTTCTCGATCATCATTTTGGAATGAATTATGTTTGAGAACTGAGATTCCACTGTACATTGTGTTATATTAATGTATGGTAGTCTTTTTAAAATTTAGCAAAATGTAAAAAAAACAAACTGGTTGGATTTAGAATATTTTCAAACTTTAATTCTTTGAATCCTTAATTCTTTTAGCTCTCAATTACCTTGTACGTGAGCTCTCAATTACCTTGTACGTGAGCTCTCAATTACCTTGTACGTGTACGTGAGCTCTCAATTACCCTGTACGTGAGCTCTCAATTACCCTGTACCTGAGCTCTCAATTACCCTGTACCCAAGCTCTCAATTACCCTGTACCCGAGCTCTCAATTACCCTGTACCTGAGCTCAGATATTTCTCAAAAAATCAAGCATAAAACATTAAAATTTTTTTCTCTAGGGTGCAGACATCTTTGATCAAAGCTATTCCATAAATGGTCACTATATTAAGCTTTTTATTATTACTAATGAATCAGAATGGCAACCTCCATACAATATAAATAGAGGTACCGTGTAGTTAGAGGATGGTGCAACTTCAAGCATAGATTGGGCAGTACACTGTTGGTTTGAAGTATTCTGTCATTATTCAAGACAGACTCTTGTGTTATGTTTGGTAACAATCTTTTTCAATTGTTTTAGTTTCTATTAACGTATAATTTGTCTGAATGAAACATAGGCTGTTTTTTTATGTTATTGTTCTTTCATCTGAGTGTCATAAAAAACATCTAGCTGAGTTAGATTTGCCTCAAAACAGCCCATGTTATTAATGCATTTCAAATTCTAAGATGTGTGTTTAATATTACTAAGTATTAAAGGTTTACATAGTATATCATGAGAATAATTTGCATACTGGTTTTAACAAAACTGGGTTTAATAAATAATTTCTGTTATTGATTTCTAATATCATTGTTTTATTCTCAAACATATTAAAATCAATCCTATGAATGATTTTGTATAGAAATGAATTAAAACTAAAATAAGTATAATCTTTTTTATATATGTTCTTATTCATTGTTTTAAATTTAAAAAAAATGTAATATAATAGATAATATAATAGATAATATAACTTAAATATTTGCACGTGGAGAGTGCATATTTTTGCTAATCAATATAGATATGTTTATAGGGCTGGCTTAGCTCACTCAGTAGAGCGTCTGCCTAGGAATCACAAGGTTCCTGGTTTAATACCAGCCCTCGCCAACTCAGTGTATGAGTAGTCACAGGGATCTGTGTGGCAAAGTGAGGAGCTGTTGGTAGATATGGTGCTCCACTTCAGATGTTAAAATAATCTCCTTGGTCTAGCACTAGTGAAAAGGGGATAGACTCCCTCTATATGTCTGATACTAACTTTACTTATAGATATATATAATTTAACAGTTTTTAATTTTTCTATAATCTAAACAATGATTTAAAAAAAAATATAAATGATAATAGGTTAACAATTACAACAAAAACTGAAATTAAATTTTTTTTATTCCATTTTGTCCAATGTAATTTTATCTGTAAAGAATTTGTTTTTCAGATGAATTTTGTTTGTAGTAAAGAAATCTATTGTTCCCTGACGAAAATGTGGTTCATGGTTGGAATGTTGGTTGGTTCCTTTGTCTTAGGAATTATTTCAGACAAGTAAGTATTAAAACAAAACAAAAACATTATAAATACAGTTGAATACAGTATTTTCCTTAAAAGATTTACACACACGTTCTTTAGTTTTCATATCTCCAAGACCATTTTCCATTCTTTTTACAATAAATTAATTATTCGTTTTTTAACCTTTTTGAATTCTTCATCTCGGATACCCTCTATTTGAGCTGAAAAAATTTATAATCAAAATCAAACATGAAATACATTCCAGCTTTGCTCCCAGGCATTTGAATCAGAATATTTCTCCTGAACAAGCAAATTTATTTATTAATCTGTTTAACATAGAATAATTAGGTAGCCAAAGTCAAAATAAGTTTCTAATGAGTTTAGATTATTATACAGGGTGACCCACAAAATACTGAAAGATTTTTTTTTAAATTCATGATTTTCTTGTTTTTAATTTAATTTCTACAGGGTGATTGAAAAGTAACTCCTTTCAGTAAGTCAAGGTTTCTTAAAGTGGTCTACATAAACTCTCTAGGGTCTATAGAACAACTCAGGGGGTCTGTAAGTATTTGGGAGTCTACAAGGGGTCTATGGAAACTATTAAGCCTTCTTAGTAATTAGAAGAAATTAATTCCACAAGAATCCTGGAGAACAGGCTCATCATATTGATATATTTTCAAAAGTTTAAGCCCAATATTCATGAACTTATCAAAAGTGATCAGCTTCATCAATCACATTAGGAAATGTGTCCTTGGTAAGTTATTAAATTAGTATTAAATATTTGCAGCTTTTCTTTACATGTTATGCTTACTTTACTGGTTATTTTACGGTTATTTTACAATTAACAGTTTTACATAAACGTTTGTGCAGAATTCATTAATTACATAATTGGTAGCAACAAAACAATTGCAAGGTGGACTGGGGTATATAAGGAGGGGGTTCATGATGGGTCAATCACATTTTTGTAGGGGTCTATGGACTTGAAAGTTTGAGAACCCCTGCAGTAAGTCCTTTCATCCTTCACAATATCATGAATGCCGTAAAAGTATCGCACCATGCTGCAAGATGAAATCTGGCCAGTTGGCAATATTTGGAAGAATATTGAAGACTTGATTTTCATGCAAGATGGGGCTTCTCTACATTTTGCTCTTGTTGTTCGTAAATAGCTGAATTCCTGGGAGATGGATGGGTAGACATGGTCCGCATGAGTGGCCGATCAGAAGCCATGATTTAACACCCTGCGACTAGTTGAAGGAGCAAGTCTGCTCTATAAAACCAACGAATTTGGAAGAACTTGAAGGATGAATACAAGAATTTATTTCTGCCATTCCACAAGAGTTCCTGGGAAGATCAGTTGATGTGATTCCCAAGCAGCTTGAGAGGTGGGAGGTGAATGCTGGTACCCAAATAGAAATTTAAATAAAACTCCATATTATGTGTTTTGTAAAAATAATAATTCAGAAATAAATTGAGATTTTTCAGATAAAATCTACACACTGTATATTATTTGTCAGATATTATAAGTAACCTTTATTAACGGATGGTTTAGCACAGTTGGTAGAACATTCGCCCAGGAATTGTAAGGTTCAGAGTTTGATATTGGCCCCCACCAACTTAGTGCATGGATGCAGTAAAGCATCCAAGAGCTGACGGTAGGTGTGGTGCCCCACTTCAGCAAAAACAGTCTCCCTGGTCTAGTGCTAGCAAAAAGGGAAAAAACTCCCTCACTGTTCAGCTGATACCAACAATAGGCCACCCTGCAGAATTTACTTACCTAAGCAAATTGAAAATGTCAAGTTACAAATTTAAATAAAAGAATTTTACTATTCAACTGATAAGTTTATAATTTGGGTGGCAGAATAATTTCAAGAGATTCAGAATTCAAATGGTCTCCCCATTTGCCTGCTGACTTCTTTTTATGGGGCTATTATTTATGAGTGTGTATATTTGAATAAGTTTAAGACATTGTTACAACTGAAGAATAATATTTGTACAGAGATAAGAAGATTGACCCCCAGAAACTTTGAACAAAGTCATACAAAGTGCTTGAATTAAGGTGCAAACTTTGTTTCTATGAAAATGGAGGCAAATCTACAAGATATCATTTTTTGCAAATAGCTAAAAATATATTTCCTTGGACAATATTTCAGGATTCAAAAGACTAAATGATTAAATTTCAGTTTGTCTTTTATGGGCCAACCTGTATTTATCAAATTTGTTGAAGACATATTTCGGTCAGTTATTAATTAGATATTTTCTCTCTCTCTCTTTTTTTTCTTTCTTTCAGATTTGGACGAAAACCGGCGTTTTTTATCTGTCTTCTTGGGAATATTGCATCAACTGTGTCTCTCTATTGGATTCCTGAAGTAATATCACTTGAAGCCGTTCGATTTACAACTGGAGTTTTTATTGTTGGCCTTTATATGATTGTTTTTGTTATTTGTAAGTATTAATATCAATAAGCAATTTGTATTATTTAGATTTTTCTGACTGTTGTCCTCATCTTTATTGACATGGAGGTGCATGGTGGTGTAATGGTTAGAGTTGTAAGAAATGGACTCGTTGACCCAAGTTCAAATCCTGGATGAGGCTGTTTGCATTTCCCATAGCGCTAATATCCTTGGGAAAGGTATGCATCCAACTATAGGTAAATAGTATGGTAGACTGGGCTTTTTTAACCTTGGCTCGGTAACCTGCTTAAGAAATTGACCTTGTTTCACATCCTGCTCGTGCAAACAAAACTATATTACTCTATTAACAAAAAAGGGGCCGGGTTAGCTCAGTCGGTAGAGTGTTCGGCTAGAAACCACAAGGTTCCTAGTTCGATACCGGTCCGCGCCAACTCAGCATATGAGTAGCACAGGGATCTGATGGTAGGTGTGGCACTCCACCTCAGATGCTAAAACAATCTCCTTGGTCTAGCGCTATTGAAAAGGGGATAGACTCCCTCGCTGACTGGCTGTTACCGACTTTAGGCCGCCCCGTTGACTTTACTTACTTAATAGATGGAGTTTTTGAAATCTGTTTTGTTTCCAGTTTGAGAAGAAATATTTAAAAAACGTCTTTCATAATTAGAAATTCCATTAATTATTTTAAAAGTTTCAATTTGATTATCTCTCATTTCTATTGAAATCTTTAATTCTATTTTCTCTAATAATGTTTCCCTTTTTCATTTTCAGCTGTTGAACATGTGGGCAGCTCAAAAAGAACTTTAGTTGGGGTTCTTTTAAATATAGTCTACACATTAGGAGAAATCCTGGCTGGAGTTGCAGCCTATTTTGTGAGAGATTGGCGAATGTTGTGTCTTATTCTATCCACTGTTCTCTGGCCGACCATTTTTTATTGGTTGTAAGTATCACAATTACCTACCTGCATCTATTTCTTTTTTTTCTTTTTTCAAACAAAAATTTTGTCAATTCTAGAGCAATGTATTCCCCTTTTTACCAAGTACTGGGTGGTACGAAAGTCTTGTCACCCCAGATATTGTTTTAGATAATTACAGTCTTCTGCATAAGCCTCCCATGTGTTGGTGTCGATGTCGCATGTCTTCATGTCTCTCTTGCAGACATCTTTAAAGTGCAGACGTGGTCTTCCTACCGGTCGAGTGCCCTCTACTAATTCACCATACAGCAGATCTTTGGGGATGCGGCCTTTGTCAATCCTCCTGACATGGCCAAGCCAACTCAGGCATCTCTTGTAGATGATGGCGGGCATGCTGTTTATGTTTGCACGTTCCAGCACATCTGTGTTGGGCACTTTGTCCTGCCAACGAATGCGTAGAATGTGGTGTAGGCATCTGAGGTGGAAGCTGTCCAGTTTCTTCATGTGGAGTGAGTACATGATCCAGACTTTGCTACCGTATAGGAGAGTACTGAGAACACACGCTCTGTAGACGCGCAGTTTGGTTCTCTTGGTAAGGCTGGAATTGTCCCATACTCTCTGGCTCAGTTTGGTCATGACTGCCGCTGCTCTCTTGATTCTGCTGTTGACTTTATCGTCAGTGGAGACTGACTTGGCAATGGTGGACCCAAGGTACTTGAAGTTCTCCACTGCTTCCAGGCTGTTCCCATTGATGGCAATGTTTGGAGGGTTGGCTACACCTTGTGCCATGACCTTTGTCTTATTTAGACTTATGGTAAGCCCAAACTCCTTGCAAACCTGTGTGAGTCAACTGACAAGCTGTTGCAGGCCATACTCAGTGTATGACATTAAGGCTGCATCATCGGCGAATAGCATTTCCCGAATGAGGACCTTCATGACTTTGGTCTTAGCTCTAAGGTGAGTGATGTTGAGCAACTTGCTGTCAGCTCTGGTGTGTATGTAGACACCATTTAAAAATCAAATTATTTTTTTAAAATTTCAGGTTGTATAATGTAATTGTAAAAATAATTGTCAACAATTACATTATACAACTTGAAATTTTAATTTTTGAATCTCTTTTCTTAGAGATAAAAAACATTGTATATTATATTATTAAAACAAAAAATGATGATTAATTGTAACTATAATTTCATTGAAGAACACAATTTTCAAGCAACGACGTCGGGTGTGATCTTGATGAGATTCATGAGCAGGATTAAGTCTTCTGTATAAGAATTTATAAATTGGGTATTAGGAAAAAAAAAAGAATCAATCAAATTGAAGATAAGTTTGTTAATTGGTGGTGGTGGTGGTGTGGGGGATAGATTGCATATGTTACATTTAAAAATATTCTTATGTCATTTTTGTCAATTTTCTTTAACTTTTTTTTATTTTCTTATTTATTAATTTAAAAAAAAATCCCATTGTTCATTTTTAGTATTCTTGTTGAATCTCCCCGTTGGCTCATTCTGAAGAAAAGATATGCAGAAGCCGAGATGATCTTCCGAAAAGCTGCTTATGTTAATAAAGTTGAATTACCTGACGATTTGTTTATGCCGGATGAGGATAATCGAGATGAAACGGTTATGGCACAGGAAGGATTTTTAAAATTATTTCGATCTAAAATTCTCTTAATACGAAGTTTGATTATATTTTTTAATTGGTAAGTTTGATTTCTTTTCTTTTTCTTTTTCATCTTCTATTTGTAGATAATAATTTAATTATTTAACAATAACTTTATTTAATAGTAGAGAGAAAAATCACACGTTGGACTATCTGGTGGTACAAATCACCACTTTTATTCATAGACTTTCCCAAATAGCAACAGGCACTCCTGAAAAAATGGACAAATCAGAAACAAGTCCAGAAAAGCATTTGATCATTTAAGATCTTCTGCAACTCTCCTAGAATCGGTTGTTAATGGGATTTTCTGATTGAAGGATTCTCTTCTACAAGGAGTACACTCTTATTCTACCTCGGATTTTAAGGAATACAACTGAGACTTTCTACAACTGAGACTACACTCTTTTCTACCTTTGAATTTATCAATAGGACAACTAAAAGTGTCTGTAGGCCAATGTCAAAGGAACCAAAGAGAATGGGCTGGTTTAACTCTATCAGTAGAGTATCCACCTCAGAACCATTGTTGTATACCCCGATCAAACATTGGGTATATAAATGAAAGTGAGACTTCTTAGTTGATAGAGAGAGACAGATTAGAGACTTTAAAGAGAATATCTTTCTTGGTCTTTCTTGTTAACTTCATTACTGTTTCTTCTCTCTTCATTCTTCTTCATTCTTCTAAGAGTCAGTTTTCTTCGGGGATGATTTTGGTCATTGTAATTAAAACAAGACTTTTTAATTTTTTTAAATTTAAAATTTATTTTTTTATCAAGTTTATTATTTATCAGCCCATGATTCAATTTTTTTCCGTGTGAATGAGATCCCTCCTGAGAGAGACGACAATCACATCTAAACTCTCTGGCGGCCAGGTTGAATCTGAATTCTAAAAACTATCTATTCCCCCATTATTCTGTACCAGGGTCAGTTGGGGGTGATAAAATGCCAATCAAAATCCCTCTACAGGGTCTGTCAACAATTAATGACTCTCCTAAATTGTAACACCATAAGGTTCCTTGCCGACTCAGCACATGAGTAGCACAGCTTGGATCTCTGCAGTGAAGTGGAGATCTGATGGTAGGTGTGGTACTCCACCTCACACAAAAACAAACTTCCTGGTCTAGTGCTAGGGAAAAGAAGATAGACTCCCTCGCTGTCCAGCTGATATCGATAATAGGCCACTATACCTACATGGGGGTTGGTTTAGCTCAGTCAGTAGAGCACCCACCTTGGAATCGCAAGGTTCTGAGTTTGAGACCAGTCTTCACCAACTCAGCTTAGATCTCTGCAGTAAAGTGGAGAGCTGACGGTAGGTGTGGCGCTCCACCTCAGAAAAAAAAAATTTCCCTGGTCTTAGCGCTAGCAAAAAGAGGATAGATTCCCTCACTGTTCAGCTGATACCAGCAATAGGCCACTCCACCAACTTTACTTACACAAAAATATTTATTTTCAATTCTAAATTTTCTTTTTTTTTTTCTAGGTGCGTTATCAGCTTTGTATTTTTTGGTCTTCTCATGATAAGCAACAATTTGGCAGGGAACTTATATGTAAATACAACCATAAATGCAGCTGTTGAGATCCCAGCCGTTGTAGGTGTCCTCTTTGTGCTGGACCGGTGGGGACGTAAACCCCTTTATTTTACTTCAGTCGTTTTAGCTGGCCTGGCGTGTCTTGCCTCAGGTTTAATCAACATGTATCTACCCGATAGTAAGTATCAATCATTTGAAAAAGAAACATTTTTTTTAAATTCTTGACAAAAAATGATTTTATCTTTCTGTTTAATTGTGACAAAAAGTAAAAAAGAAAAAAAAGAAAAAAAAGAATAATAAAAATGATAAAGAATAACAAATCCACGTAAATTATACAATTATAAAACTTGTTCAGGAATTACTGTAACCCTGTCCGTTGGGACTTTAGAATTACTGACTGTACCTCTGCAGTGGGGTACCCCCCCCCAATGAGGCCACCAAGGGCAATAGAATTGGGGCAATCATATAGGTGCTAGGGCTTAATTTGCACCTCTGCAGAGGGGTACTCACCCCCTATAAGGCCACCAAGGGCAATAAAGTTGGGACAATGATATAGGTGACCAGCCGATTGATTGGAGGGGTCCTCTCAGACTGCCCATCTAGCCCAAATAAGAGCCAAAGTGGAATATTGCATGTCGTGGTCTGCTGAGCCACCAAGTTTCCCTTCTCCTAGACTGGTGACCTAACATGGGTTAAAGAGCCCAGTCTGTCCTAGTATTTACCCATAGCTGAAGGGAGAGTAGTTGGATGCATACTTTCCCAAGGATATTATTATGTGAAATGTAAATAGCCTCATCTAGGATTTGACCTTCATTTCCTACAACTCTAACCATTACACCACACACCTCCTCCATAGAACAGACTGATATAGGTTTTTGTTGGTTGGCTTACAGTGTGTCCATGTGTAGTCGTCCACAGGAGAACATCACTTATGAGTTTCTCCTTGTTTCTCCAAGTAGTATTAGAGAGGGTGCTAAAAACATCTCTGGTTATCTGTAGGCCACCGTCAAAGGAACCAAAGAGAATGTAAGGATTTGCCTCATGTTATTAGTGCATTTAAACTCCTGCCATGTTTCTTATATATCACTAAGAAATAAAGGTTTACATAATATATGGTGTGGTTAATTTGCATACTGGTTTTAGCAAAACTCGGTTTAACAAATAATTACTTGGTGTTATTGATCTCTAATATTATTGCTTTATTCTCCAACGTATTAAAATCAATCCTATGAATGATTATATATAGAAACCAATTAGATTATAATTAAAATAAGTAATCTTTTTATATGCATTCTTATTTAATTTCGTTAGTCTTTCTAATTTGATATATTTTATTACATCAAAACTTAAATACTTATACCCAGAGGGCAAATATTCTTGCTAGTTCAATCAATTTTTAGACAAAATAAACATTTGTTTTTCATATTACAAATTTACTAATATAATTGCATCTAATGGTAAAGTTCCAATTCTGGAGCTCTGGGAAGTGTTGAGTACCTGTTCATCGCTATTACTCCCAGGTCCACCCTGACAAAATAAAGTTGAGCTAAAAAGAAAACCAAAGAATTTTCAGTACCCGTCAAGAATGAATAAAACAAAAAAAACATCTTCAACATAAAATAACCCAACAAGGTTTGACATGCCATAAAATCCAACCAACAAAACCATCTGATTTCTGTTGGAACAGTGATCCATGATCCTTTTTATTTATCGAGCTGAAATAACTTTTCATATAATAAACAACTTTTTAACACCAAATTTTCACCTAAAAAACAAAAAGTTGTTCATTACATAAGATGTTTAAAACAAAAAAGTTAGCTTAATTCATTACAAGCAATATTAAATAATAAAAACTTTTTGTGATCTAAAAATGAGGAATTTTTCATTCCATGAAGTCGTTCATTACTGCAGTATAAGTATTTACCCAACCCCTCTGCATGAGTAGGATGTGACACAAGGTACACTTTCTTAAATGGAGTTTGAATATACAGGTTTGAATCCAGTTTTCCTTCTCCTAGACTAGTTGCCTAACCAAGGTTAAAGAGCCCAGTCTACTCTACTATTTACGCATAGTTGGAAGGTGAATAGTTGGATTCATACCTTTTCCAAGAGTATTAGTGCTCTGTGAAATGCAAACAGCCTTGTCTCATTGTGTCCATTTCCTACAATGGTAACTGTTATACCAAATGCTTCATTACATTCGTCTAATTGAAATAGTCATGTTTATTTATTAACTACACTTCTACCTTGACTTACGATTGCCCCAAAATTACAAGATTTCTAAGTTACTAGATGTCACTCTGTCGATGTTTTGTGTTGGGAGATAAAATTTGAGATACAAGTTTCACATAGTTATGTTAATAAATTCACTAAAAACATTTAAGTTTCCATATTTATTATGTCAAAGACAAAAATTTATTTATTAAAAAACAACATTAAAATATATTACAGCAAATAATTCATTACATTTTATTTTATTATGTTTTTATTCAATACACGGACATTTTTCTTATTTAAAAAAATGTAACAAAAAAATTAGGGTCTTTTTTTTTTTTTTTTAGCAGGTGGGAGCACTAGAACAGATAAATACAATTTAAATTTATTTCAGTGGGAAAAATTGATTTGATATCTAAGCAAATTGAGTTACAAGAGGAACAAATAAAAATTGTAAATCAAAGTACCACAGTAAAGTATTCTCCCTGTTGCTAACTTTATCGAAATTGTCTAGGACCTATTTTTAAAGCAGAAGTCACTAAAGGTCAGAGAGTAAAGGTCAAATATTTGAATATAATTATTGTAATAGTCTAGAAGGCTTCTTCTATTCCGGAAAGAACAGTTTTCAATTTCTTTATTTAAAACTTTGTGAAAATCTCAGTCTATTTTTTCTCTTTTCATTTATATATACTTTACATATTTTTGAATATCTGATATGAATAATTTTGATATTTTGGACTGTTGTCCTCATCTTCATTGTGTGTAAACACAATGTTCAGTAACTTCAGGCTCTGTTCAGAAGCTTTAAAAAAAATTATCTTAAAATAAGTCATTTTCAGACAATTTCCCAAGAATTCAAATGTGGTTTCTTAGGAAATCATTTGAAGATGTAGCCTCATCATCATATTACAGTACATATACATAATAATAAATATACAATCCATAATTATAACATAAAACATATAAATATAAGTATATATCTGATACTAATTGTCATTGTTTTTCTTTTTCCAGATTTCCAGTGGATTTCCGTGTCTGCTGCAATGATTGGGAAATTTGGAGCTTCCGCTGGTTTTACTATCATCTATATTTTTACAACAGAACTTTTCCCGACGGTCGTTCGAAATGCTGGTGTTGGAGCAAGTTCTTGTGTTGCTCGGATAGGGAGCATTGTGGCTCCTTACACTGTAGAATTGGTAATATTAAAATTGTTTCGGTTGGAGCTGATTTTTGTGATATTTACAATAATAATGCTAATGTGTAAATTGCAGTCTTTTTTTAATTTTATTTTTAATTTTTTAAATTTTATTGCTTTATTTAAAAAAAAAATGTCAGTAGGGTCGGCTATTGTCAGTATTCAGCCGGGCAGTAAAGAAGTCTATCCCTTTTTTGCTAGGGCTTAACCATGGAGATTGTTTTTGTCAAGTCTAAGGGTTCTTTCTAAGTCCATATTTAGGGTTCATATCAGGGAAAAAAAAAGGTTGGAGACCCCAGAGTCAATCCATCATTAGAGAGTTTGATTCTTGCTGGCTTCCCTTTATTTTCGGTCTTCTGTGACAGAGTGGACCCGAGAATGTTGGCAACGAAGGGGTACTCCATATTCCCAAAGCACCAGATCAGTTTAGTGTTATACCCAGACCAACCCCCCTTTTTTTAGTGGGTTTTACACCTCTGAGGATAGAATCGAACTCATTAACAATGATTTGATTTTGCTGTATTTCACCATCCAATTAGTTTGGTTTATTTAACGGCATATCAATTCCTCATGGGTTACCTAATGTCAAAATTAAATTAATTTGTAAATGTTTGATTATATCATATCTTTTCGATAATCCATTGCATTTTTTCAATTGTATTTTTTGTTTATAAGCTTTTCCGTACACAGATGGCTTCAAGTATGCCTATGTAATACTAATAATTTAAGCAATTGTATTGTTTCAAGTATCTATTTCTCTTTTATAATTTGTATGCATACAGTTATGTGGCTTTAAGAATTCCTATCTAATACAAATCATTTTCAAAAGGATTTATTTGAACCATAGATCAATTGACTTGTCATTTGCATTTTGTGTTGTAAATCAACAAATCTCAAGGTCAATCATTAAAAGTTGTTGGACTGATTGATTTTAACGGCATATCAACTGGCTGACTACTGGCTTTATTTGTGGATTCGGGGCTAACTTTACTGATACCGGCGACATTAACACCTCTACAGCCCGAGGTTGAACTGTTTAAGGGCTGGGGCTTAGCTGAATTTATGTAAAATTCTACCCCACCACCACCCTGCCGGTGGACCACCCAGATGCCCGGTACTTAAATTCAACGCAAACTTTTAGACGACATTATCCCTTAAAATTAAAGCAATTATTTCTCTCTTCGGACTTAATGGTCGAAGTATTGAAGACACTAATTTCTTTAAAAGAGATTTCCTCATAAAAATAGCCTTTTTGCTTTTAACACCCAGATGCCTAAAGATATTATCACTAAGTGGCTTAACTTCATGGTGGCCATACAGGTTTCTTAAACCCCACGGCCCAATCCTTTGTGTCCGCAAAAGGACAACCACCTACCCACCCATTTACTTATGATAGAGCTTTAACATATTTTATTTTTATTTATTTATTTATTTATTCTAACTATGTTCTCCTTCTACCATAGTATCACACCAGAGATGCTGATAGGTACACGTCCTGTGTCCCTGACGCACAAAAATCTAAAAAGGATGCAGTAAAATCATATCCCTGCATCCCAGTGTTTTTCTTTTTTCTTCCCTCACCATTTCAAGCTAACTGTAAGTACATTTCAATAGTTTCTTAGAAATGAATTACACAGGATAGGTTACAAAGTAGGAGTTAGACGAATTTAGTTAGGACCCATAAAATTTCCCGGGGACTCATTCAAAACAAATATGTGCATCCCAGGATGCACTAAATCAAAAAGCTATCATCATCACTGTATACTTAATAGGTTATGGGAGAGGAGATGGGCACTACCAAGTAACCTCCACCCCTCACATTGCCAATGGAGATATATTCTAGATTCTTCTATTCCATAGAGAAAAGTTTGCAATTTCTTTATTTAAAACGTTGTGAAAATCTCAGTCTTTTTTATTTTTTATTTATATATTCTTTTCCAGAAACAATCAAATATATATATATATATATATATATATGCACCGTCTGTGTGCAAGTATTTAAGTTTTAATGTAATGAAATATGCCTACAAAGTTAGAAAACCGCATTGCTAACACAACTTTTGGAAACATTTTTTCACGCTCAGAATTGCTGAGGCATGGAATAAGCTGCCTGCATCTGTTGTAGGCTGCTGAAACACTGCATCTTTCAAAGCCTCCATGCTTCCTGTAGTCTGCCAACACTATACCTGATACCCCTCTCTACACACATATGCACATTATTACTGTAAACTGTTCATGTTCCTGACACTAATACATTATTCTGTGTACTAGACATGAGACTTAGATGAGTTGGGGTACACCTGAGCACTGTACACAATAAATGTCATTATTATTAAAAACATATTAAAATTAGAAAGGCTAATGAAACTAAATAAGAATGCAGATAAAAAGATTTGAAATGGAGTAGGTTAAATTGAAAAATAGAACAACTGAAACTTATTCTTCCTTCAATCAAATTTTTAATATCAATATGTAAATTAGCCTTCCTCTTCACACTGTAAACTGCTATTTTGTTGTATATATATATAAATACAATTGCATGTTATTAGTATTTAGATATGTCCAACATATCTAAGTCTGGGGTGTCCGGTGGCTTCGGCCCTGGACCTTATGAGCTAACATCATTGATCCCAGGCGGGCCATCCCCCCAGGCAACACCTGCCCCCTCAGTTTAAAGGGGCAGGACTGAGTTTATTGCCCAGTGCCTGAGGCACCCCCCTTGAGGGGGAATGCTGATGGGATCAACGCATTTTTTGCACCCACCACCCATGAGTCACGGCTTGTGGGTGGTCCCATATTAATAGGGCCTTGTGCCTAACCCAATACATGTGGGGCATGGGGTAAATATCTAGTATGTTGATATGGTCAACAGTATTAATAATGTAAAACAATTCTATTGATAATTGAGATTAAAATAAAATCAAATCCTAGAGAATGTGATGTAAATAACTAAGGGAATTGTGACTTGAGTAGTGATATAGTTACAGACAGACAAACACACAATCTCCATTATAATAAGAAAATATCTGATCCATAATAATTGAATCTTTATTTCCAGGGACTTCTCATAAGCAGCGGACCATTTGGCACAGCTTTTCCGATGATTTTATACGGAGGTTTGTCATTAGTTGCTGCAGGACTTTCTCTATATTTACCAGAAACGCTTGGAAAAGATTTACCGGAAACGATCGCTGATGGTGAAAGATTTGGAAAGTAAGTTTAGCATTTTAAATTATTTTATTATACAATAATTATTTATTTATTATCATAAATTATAATTTTGTATGATTACTGATATTGTATTATTATTAACTAGCAGGACCTGTGGATATACCACAGTATGATAATCTAATTTTTACATTTGATTTGTTTACTCAAGAGCTATTGCTAAATAGTTCAATATGTAAAAAGTATAATAATCTTGATTTAACTCGCTCTCCATTATTTTTTCTTTTCATCTTTTTCGATTGAAACAGATTAATGTTATTTTTCCCTTTCTCTATCTTTCTCCTACAATCTTTCTTTCTTATTATATTTTTCTGTATCGCATGTCCTTTTCCTTCCCTTTCTTTCTTTATAATAAAAATGGAATGGTCCATTATTTAGCTGATGTGATAATACTCATAAGAAATAAGAATTTGGCAGATGAGCGACACCAGATAATCAAGATTTACATTTTTAAATTTTATCTTGAGTAATTTGGACAGTCTCATTTTTAACCAGAGGGTGTTGCAAGATGATAATGGTTGGAAGATTAAGGAACAAGAGTATTAATATATAGATCATTCCTTGTAAAGGTTAACCATTATTCATTTGACATTGTTCGACTTGTGTGATACGGTTATATTCGTGTATGGTCATGTGGAGAAAGAGTGGAAGAAGGGCATCTTACTGACCAGGAATGTCATACTGACTCCTTGACAGATGGAATAAATGGTAAGAATCAACAAATTGGGTGAAATATATATATATATAATATATATATATATATGTAATATATCAAGAAAATTGAAAAAACACAGGTTTAAATGGGTTAAGTGGTGAGTTTATTGGCCGACGCTGCAGTGTTTCGATCTATTAAATAGATCATCTTCAGGGCATAAGATAAGAAATTATATATCACAGAAAGATGAGAAAAGTGAGTGGTAATCCTTCTTATTCAGTCTGTTTAAAAATTTTCTGAAGTTTGAAAAAAAGGAGACGGTTTTGAAATATGACATCAAATATTCTATTTTAAGGTGTGAGTATGTAACGCTGTTAGTGTGTGTATTGAAGGAAAACATTGTGCATTTTTTAGGTATGTGGTTGTGTGTGTGTGTGTGTATAAATTTTTTTTCTGTAGCGATAAACGACAGGAAGTGAAAGCTCAAGGTTGTGCGTGTGTGTGTGTGTGTGTTGGTAAGAGGTAGGGGAGAGGTGTTGTGTATATTGGTAAGAGGGGTATAGGAGAGATGTCATGAAAAGGAATTTTCATGTTTTATATTAAGAGAGGAGATGGAAGTTTGGGTGTGTGGGGGGGATTGGGGATTTAAAAATGAAAAGATATTATTTTATTTTATTTATTTTTTGTTAGAAAGAGTATTGTATTGTTGTTTTATAGTTAGTACTGATTATTTGACGATTAATATATATTAATATTACAATTACGTATAAGTGAATGAATTATTGTTATTATTATTGTTATTATTGTTATTATAGTTTGTATTTTTTATTAAATCTAAATACATTATTATAATTATATATATATAATATACATATATACATATAATATATATACACATACACACACACATATACATATATATATACATACATATACATATATATATACACACATACACACACATATACATATATATATATATATTTATTTTATTTTATTTATTTTTATTTCTATTTTTTTAATTTTATTTAAAAAAAAAAAAAAAAAAAAAAAAAATTATTGTTATAAAGATAATTGTTGTTATAGTATATTATAATTATTATTTTATTATAATTTTTATTGAAATGTTGTTATTGTAATTTATATTATTATAATTATTGTTATTATTAATATTATTATTATAATTATTACTTATATTTTTATTATTGTTGTTGTTATTATTATAGTTATTAGTATTATTGTTATTATAATTTTTATTATTATTAAATTATTGTTATTATTATAATTATTCTGATGATAATTGTGTTTATGCAAATAGTGTTAGTGTGGTTATAATTATGTGGAAATAATTATTGGTTAATAAGGATGTATATTTTTGATTATTATTTTTATCAGTGGTTATATTATAATTGTGTCAATGGGGAGTGTAAATGTGTTGGGGGTTTAAGGGGAAATATTTTTATATATAATTATTATCAAACATATATTATTATTGTTGAAAAATCTTGGTTAAATGGGTAAAGTGTGATAATCTGTTGTGTGTTGAGATCGAATGGAGATTATCATGTTACTAAATAAGTCTGTGATCAAAGGTAAATTGTTGGTGGTCATTCAGTAATAAATGGGGAGAGTTAATATGTAGAAATTAAATGAGATATTGTCAGATGTAGGGAATTTTATAATTCTTGAGGACAACCTTGGACAGGTAAGGTGATAGAAGGAAAAAATCCGGGTCTCTGTTTGATTGTATTGAAAATGGAGATGGCGCTGGATTCTACAATTTTTCTTTCTTTTTTGTTGTGAATTCTGATTAACAACTTGGATTCTTTAAAATTGAAAGAATGGTTAGTTTCTGAGATGTGTTTTGTGAGTGCGTTGTTCATTTGACCATTTCTGATATCTCTCTTGTGTTCTCGGATTCGTTGGTCAATGTGTCTAGATGTCTCTCCTATGTATTGTTTGTCGCAATCCAAACATTGAATGGTGTACACACCTGCACTGGACCTTGTGTGAGTGTTGTTTTTTTGGTTATTAATAATATTTTTTATGGTTTTGGAGGAATTTGTTACCGTTTTTATTCCTAAATTATTAAGGTTTTTTTCAATAATAGCTGTGGCTGAGTTGTTGGGGAGAATGATGTATCTGTTTATGTAGTTGTGGTTGGGGGTATTGTTTGTTGGATTGGAGGGGAGGTGTTTGCGGTTATGGATTTTGATGGCTTTTTTTCTGGCACGTTGGATGAAAGGTTGAGGGTATTGTAGTTGAGTAAAAGATTTTTCTATGTGTTTGAATTCTTCGTCCAAAAATTTCTGGGTACAGATTCTAAGGGCTCTGCAGCGTCGGCCAATAAACTCACCACTTAACCCATTTAAACCTGTGTTTTTTCAATTTTCTTGATATATTACATACCGTCGGATTTATTTCCTCTCTTCACATATATATATATGTGTGTGTGTGTGTATAAGAGAATTCCCTTTTTTTTAATATTAATTCAGAAGTTTTTGTGAAGAAGTTAAGTTTTTGAATGTCCGTTCTATGATAATTGAGTTCTCAGTAAATCTTCTTAGATAATTTCTTTTGGGCAAATCCTTTGTGCATATTATCAGGTGAGGTATGTGGTGTGCATAGTGTAATGATTAGTCATAGGATATAGACTCATCAACTTGAGTTCAAATCCTCGACGAAGCTGTTTGCATTTCACCTAGCACTAATACCCTTGGGAAAGGAATGCATTTGACTATTTTCCCTCCATCTATGGGTAAATAGTAGGGCAGATTGGGATCTTTAACCTTGGCTACATAACTAGTCAAGGTGAAGAAAAACTCTGAATTCAAACCTGTTAAACTCTGCTTAAAAATAGACATTTTGTTATGAGAGGGGTTGGGTAAATACATCCTTCTCTAGCAGGTGCCCGGAATGTCTTGTTCATCTTTCTTGGATGATTTGTATGATGGGAGGAAAGTGGCCATACAGCTGCTATTTTGTAGGGTACTGCTTCCAGGATTTGTTCAATACCAAATTAGGGGTTCGATTGGATCAAATTTAATTAGGAAAAGTAAATAACTGTTGTGTTTTTTTTCTTTTCTTTCTGTTTGTGAAACATTGTTGAATATTTAACATAGTATGTCACTTTGTAAGTTTTTTTGTTTTTTACAAATAAACTACTTTTAAGTTTTGTTCTTCAAAGTTCAACGTTATCTTCTACAGAAAATGTTTGATACTTAACTTCCTCTCTTGGGGGTGGGAGTAGTTTAACAAAACAGCTTATGTACATACACCTGAACAGGTGTGAAAATAGTACCAGTCTTTGCAACCAGGCCATGCGGTAGTTAAACTACCCCCAATCCTTCCTGTTTGGTACAATGGGGGGGGGAGGCAGTATACGTGTTGTATCATGGTTATTAGAATCTCTAAGACCAGGTTCATCTATTTTTTTTTTTTGTTGCATCCTGTTCAAAGATGGGAACATTGATGAGGGAAATGAACAGATACCACACTTTAATCCAAGCTTTGATCCTTGCCGGATGCTCCATGCTTGTGTCCTTGTATCCTATCCTACCAGTTGGATAAATAGCTACTTTAATCCAATCCTGAATCCTAGGGAAAGTGCGTTGTATGTCAGAGACAATGGAGGGGGTTCTTGTTATTTACTAAACTTTGCTCATGTTAAGGGGTTAGGTGGTAGTGGTACTATTTAACCAGGAGGATAAGGGGGTTCATACCTTTCCCAAGGGTATTAGTCCAAAAGAGAACGTAATAGTGAGATGAGTTTGAACTCATCTACGATGATGTCACAGCCCATCATATTATCCACTAATAAATGTATCTGATCATTTTTCCCTTCTATAAAAGTCCATTTTGACATTGCATAATTATTTGATTTTTCATCAACATAAAAAAAAATGGACATATCTCTTCTACAGTCAGGTTTTAAAAAAACCCCAAAAACATACCTTTGGCCTCTAAGTGACATTTAAACTGCATCTAATGGTGAAGTTTCAATTTTGGAGCTCTGGGGAGTGTGGAGTACCCTTTATCGTTTCAGGTTGCTTATAGCACCTGCTCTTACTAAGTGGTCACCCATCTAATTAGTGACCAGGCTCATGACTGCCTTAACTTGTTAGTTACCAAGGTTAGCTTAGTCTAGCCCACAGGTCTCAGGTTGCTAACAGAAGGTATTTTACCCAACCTGTTCACCACAGTAGGATCTGACACAAGCTCACAAATATGGAACATCCAGTGAGGATTGAACTCGCTGTTTAGTAATGGATCTGCAAGACTAGCTTGTTAACCATTACACTACGATGGTACACCCAGGTTGCTTACAGTATCAGATGTTACTAAATGGCTACCCATCTAAGTACTGACCAGGCTCAATGTGACTTAACTCTAAATCACAATGTATAATGTTCTTGCTATAATATACACCGAGGGCTCTTTATAATATTAGTTCTGTGCAAAAGTTTCTACAAAATCTGTATTCTATTTTTTTAAACAAGTGCTGGGAACTTTTGCACATGTCAAATAATATGGTGTACTGGTTAGAGTCGTAGGAAATGGACTTGTCGACCTGAGTTCAGATCCTGGACGAAGCAGTTCACATAGCGCTAATACCCTTGGGAAAGGTATGAATCCAACTATTCTCCCTTCAACTATGAGTAAATAGTAGGGCAGGCTGGGCTCTTTAAATTTAGGCAACCAGTCTAGGAGAAGGAAAACTCTGAATTCAAACCTCTTAAATCTCCGCTTGGGGTGGTCACTATTAGAAATGGCTCAGGCCTACTTAGTGATCTATTTCAATTTAAAAATAAAAAAAACTAAATGCCTAAAATGAATAGGAATTGTGTGCAGCAACAGCTGATGACATTATTAATGTAGTAACAGCTGGTCAGCGAGAAATTCTCTTCATTTCACAGTGAAATTATAATTTTAAACTGGGTGTGAATTTAAATATGTTTAACCAGAAGAGGTAGGAACAATTCTTTGATTTGTTTGAAATTTTTAAAATTTTTAAAAAGAGTTTTATAATTTGCTTGAAGCGTTGTGTTTATATTGATTTGTTGGTTGGTTTTGAAGGCTATCCCACAATGCAAGTGTAAAGAACAAATAAAGTAACTATGATAAACTTTAATTTAGTCTCTTAATATTTTGGGATGAAAAATCCCTTCGTCAGAAGATTTCTGAAAGCTGGAGTAGTTTTTTTATTGAAAAGATATTGATCAAATCTGAACATCATTAGATCTAAAGAAAAAAAAATGGTTTCACTCTATAAAAAAAAAAAAAGGCAAGAAGCAGACAATATCCTACAGAAATTATTACAGATGCAGACTACACAGATGATCTAGTGCTTCTTGTAAATAAACCTGTCCAAGCCAAATCTCAGCTGCATAAGTAGGCAACAAGAGGCATTGGTCTCAATGTGAACTCGGATAAAACAGAGTTCATGAATTTTAAACAAGATGGAGCCATCTCTACATTAAATGGCAAACCTCTGAAATTAATAGACCAGTTCACATACCTAGGTAGTAATATCTCATCTACTGAAAGCAATGAACATATATGCATAGGAAAGGCATGGTTATTGATCATATGGAAATCTGATCTCTCTAATAAGATAAAACAAGAATTTTCCCAAGCTGTAGCTGTATTAGCACTACTGTATTGCTGCACTACTTTGAATTTAATGAGAAGTTTGGAGAAAAATCTAGATGGGAACTTTACAAGGATTCTCTGTGTTGTCTTGAACAAATCCTGGAAGCAGCACCCCATAAAAAAGCAGCAATATGGCTACTTCCTATCACACAAACCATTGAAGTAAGAGGAGTAAGATAATGATGAACACTGCTAGAGAAGTAAGAATGATCTCCTAAGTGATGTGGACTCCTATTCATGGACAGACCAGTGTTGTGGCCAACCAGCCAAAACTTAGCTCTGTGCTGACACTTGGTGCTGTCTAGAAGATCTGCAAAGAGTGATAGATGATAGGGACAGATGGTGAGAGAGTCATAAGAATCCATGCGATCAGCAGGCCCTAATGATGATTGAGAATGCCCAGATATAGTTACTTGACTTGAAGTTATCAACATTATTATTTAACAATTTTCCAAACTTGATTAATGACATTGGAAATGTCTGTTGTTTAACAGTTTTAATATTTTCTTGTGTTTTGATCTTTTTGGAATCAAAACACAAAAGGATTTTGATCTAAGTGTTTGTTCCTATCTGGCCGTTTGGGTGAGTGAGAGAACTACTTCATCGAGAAGATGTATGAGGTACTACAAGAATAAGAACTGTCTATTGTAGAATGCACGGTGTTATTCATATCATTTTGATGGGATTAATAAAGTGTCATCAAGTATTATCTATCTATCTATCTATCTTATTATACATATATAAAGGGCAGTTATTGCGTGTATGTATGGAAGGATGAAACTATAAAAATAAAACAATTGACAACAAAGTAAATATATATACACCTCGGGGGGGGGGATGCTGTGTAGCCATTTCTGGTTGGATCTAAAGGATGTAGCATAATGGAATGATTGTGGCAGAGAAGTAAATCAAAAACACAACAACCATTTTGAATGTCAAGACATTTTTTTAAATTTTTAAAATTATTTATCTTTCTTTTAACAACATTTGAAGAGATGACCAACAAGAGTTTCAAGTCATTTTGAGGACATTTCAGTTTGGGTTTTTTTGCTTTTTTTTTTTTTTTTTTTTTTGTTTTTTTGACTGACATGATGGATAGCAGCAACACTTTTATATTTCTTATATCTTCCCAACCTTCCTCTTTCTCTCTTTTTTTCTTTTTCTCCTTTTCTTTTGTTTCTCTTTCACCTCTTTCTCATTTCTTTCTCTCTTTCTTTCCTTCTTTCTTCTTCTCTCTAACGTTTATCATTTTCTATTTATATCCAATGTCACCCTTTTTGTTAGATTATTTGATTGACCTTTTTTTGTTTTAAAGATTTATTTTAAAATTATTTTCAACCACACAACATACTTGTCTACTCATTTCTGACTGTACTATCACTGAAGACTTCATCCTCATCAAGAAATTCTTCTCTTTCTATTTTATCATCTATTAAAATCTTGCTAATTTATTTCGCTATATTTTCATACTACAATACACAAACATCCTACATACATATATGCTACCTATACCTACAGACCTGTACATGCTCCACCCCCACATGGATATACATACATACATATATATATATATTTTTATATATACACAGAGAAATAAACAATTATTTTGTGGGGTCATTTTATTGGAAGAAGCAATTTAGTATAAATAAAAAGAACATGACCTTTAAGGTCACCAAACATTTCATTTACACTCATTTCTTTACCAAAAAAAAAAATGTTAATTTGAAATATTTTTCATTGATCATTTTTTTCTATTCTAATATTTTTTCTCTTTTTTATTTTTGACCATGTTTATCAAATTCTAGTAAATGAATATCATCAAAGATAAAATGAACCAATTATGTTTAATGCTGAAATTGGAAGTCTGGGCAATACTGAATAACCTTGCTTGTCTAAAATGCTAAGATTCATGTTTGGTTGTTGATTTTTTTCTTTTTTCAGTTCTTCTTATACTTACCTTGCAAATGAAGAAGATGCTGATCCGAATGCAAGTACCATTTGATGTGAATTTTTAGCTTTTAGTGTCTCAATTTCTTTTTCTTTTTTTTGGCATGGATTTCTTTTTAACTTTCTCTTTTTTAGATTTAACACTTTAACCCTTTATCTACTAGACCACCCCAAATTGCTCGATGATTAAAATGTTGGACTGCCCGAAAACGCCCAATATCGTAGGCTCTTAGAAAATGGTTTAGAGTTCAAAAAAAAAAAAAGAGAGAGAAATGAATTAAATGAATCCATTTCTATTCAGTAGTAAAGGATCAGTGATATGATACTTGTTTGTCAATCCTTTGGGTCATGACTATTGCGGATGGCAGTGGTAGATAGAGGGTTAACTTTAGTTGTGTTTTTTTTTAGATATCAAGAAAAAAATCTTTTCTTGGTTGAAAAAAAACAAACCTACTTTCCAGTTTTCAATTTTTTTCTTCTGCATATTGTGCTAACATTGTTTTTTTTTGTATTGTCTATTTGTTGTCAATTTAACTGAATTTGTCTTTCTCTTCATTCATTGTAAACACAAGGAAAAAAAAATACAGTTACACTGATAATTGGATAACTTAGATAAAATTGTTGTATATACATTGGTTAAACTAGCAAGAATATGCACCCTCCAGGCATAAATATTTAAGTTTTAATGTAATGAAATTTATCAAATTAGAAAGACTAACAAAATTAAATAAGAACGCATATAAAAAGATTACTTATTTTAATTATATTTTAATTGGTTTCTATATAAAATCATTCATAGGATTGATTTTAATATGTTGGAGAATAAAACAATAATATTAAAGAAAAATAACACCAAGTAATTATTTATTTAACCTTGTTTTGTTAAAACCAGTATGCAAATTAACCACACCATATATTATGTAATCCTTTATTTCTTACATATACATAAGACACATTGCAGGATTTTAAATGCATTAATAACACGGGCCTTAATGTAAATTAACAGCGGGGCTATCCCCCAGGCAACACCTGCCCTCTCGATTTAAAGGGGCAGGGCTGGGTTTATTGCCCAGTGCTTGAGGCGCCCCCTCGAGGGGGAATGCCGACAGGATTGACGCATTTTTTGTGTCTACCACCTATGAGCTTCGGCTTGTGGGCGGGCCCACATAAAAATGTCCTTGTGTCATGCCCTCATAAGTAGGGTGAGAGGCAAATACCCTAATAACATGGGCTGTTTTGAGGCAAATCTAACTCAGATTTTCATTACTCAGACATCTGTTAATAAATAAGATTTATTCTACATATTAATGAATTTGATTATAAATTAAATACTCATTGATAAACTTATGCAATTTCTGAGGGTATTGTGATGTAAGCAGTGATGTAGTTTTGGTTACAGACACTGAATCTCCATTATAATAAGATAAGAAAGTTTTGAAACTTAATTCATGTTCGTTTTTTAAGAATTCTATTTTATTTTAATCTTTTACTAAAATTCACCTTAAAATGGTTACTAATCAACAAAGGATTACAATGGGGGGGGGGTTAATGTAAGGATTATTGTCCTTGGAAATCTGAGACCCAAGTTCAAATCTAGTAAGAGTCTTAACAATTGCGTTTATTGTATTGGAGGTGTATGGTGTAATGGTTACCGTCATAAGAAATGGACGTGGCAAGACAAATTCAAATCCTGGACACATCTGTTTGCATTTTACATAGTGTTAATACCCTTGGGTATGATGTTAAACTATAAAATTGTGAAGTTCTATTCCTGGAGCTCTAGGGAATGTGGAGTAACCATTCATCAATATTATTACCAGATACACCCTGACCCGGAGTGGTCGTACCTTTTAGGGTCACATCTATGGGTTAAATAGAAAAAAAATGAGTTTGAAAAAATGTGTTAAAAAAAGAAATTGAGTTCCCCTGAAGAATGAATCAAACAAAACGTCTTTGGCATAAAATAATCCAACAAAAGTTGACATGCCGTAAAATCCAACCAACCAACCATCAGAACTCTTTAACAATGGAAATCAGAAATTTCTTTTGAGAAAATTCTTAAAATATTTTTTCCTGTTTGATTCGTAGTTAAACATTTCATTTAGAGTAAATTATTTTTAAAAAAACTTTTTCTTTGGATATTTGAATTTTAAAAACTGTTTTTGAATATTTGAAACTAAATTGAAAACTTGAAACCAAGTTTATTCTAACATTTATTTATCTTAACTTGATCAGCCGAGGAAACAGCTGGACGATTTAGCAAAATGCTAAAACATATTTTATGAAAAAAATCAAGTCATCAAGGGCATCAGATAAAGTTTCCATATTTGACACTAAAATCCTTTTTTTGTATAATCTCAGCTTTAAACATTGGAATAAATGGAATGAACGATATTAGTAGAAAATAAACCCCATCAATCATAAACGGATCAAAGGAAAGGGGAAATCTGTGTCCTTGTTTAGCTGTGGGTGCAAAATACCTGATAATGACATATATTGATTTTTAAAGTTGAAAAACCAATATATATATATATATATATATATGGGGAAATCAATTGAATAGTATATTGAAAAAATATAGAAAAACACAAAGTATTCCTAAGGATGAATATTTATTCTTGATGATAATATCGACGTTATAATGTTTTGGCTTTTGACCCCATTCTCAACTACTACCTCTCAATTTTAACTAATATATATATATATATATATATATATATATATATATATATATATAGTTTGGAAAAAAAATTTACTGTAAACTGGGTCATCATTGAACGTCAAAGAAATTTTTAACAATAAAAAAAGACAATCTTCTTCAATAATAAGTAAGTGAAGTCGTCAGGGTGGCCTAATGTTGGTATCAGCCAGACAGCAAGGGAGTCTATCTCCTTTTCACTAGTGCTAGACCAAGGAGATTATTTTAACACCTGAGGTGGAGCGCCACACCTACCATCAGCTCCTCACTTTGCCGCACAGATCCCTGTGCTACTCATATGCTGATTTGGCAAGGGACGGTATTGAACCAGGAACCTTGTGATTCCTAGTTGAACTCTCTACCTACTTTTCTTCCCCCAAAAAAACAAACCAGAATTTTATTATTCATAGTGAATCATTATACAAATCTTCTTCGATAAAAAGCTAGATGAGAACTACATGAAGATCCTGCGTGCTGTCTTGAACAAATCTTGGAAGCAGCACCCTCACAAGAAAGCAGCTGTATGGCCACTTGCCTCTTATCACACAAACCATCTGAGTAAAATGTACAAGACATACTGGAAGAGCAATGACGAACTCATAAGTGATGTTCTCCTGTAGACACCTACACATGGATAGACCAGTGTTGGCTCATCAGCAAAAACCTACATCAATCATTTCTGTGTGGATACTGGATGAAAGCCAGGATCAATGACTGTTAGGGACTGTTGGTGAGAAAGAGTGAGAGTCATGTTTTCAGCATGACCTGATGATGATGATGATACAATCAAAATGGATATTATTAGGTATTATTCATTACCAAATTCTACAGCAGAGATTCTGTAATAAAAAATATATGTATTAGTCTAAAAATATGTATAAGTAAAGTAAAGTCGTTGGGGTGGCCTAAAGTCGGTATCAATTGAACAGCAAGGGAGTCTATCTCCTTTTCACTAGCACTAGACCAAGGAGATTGTTTTTAGCATCTGAGGTGGAGTGCCAGACCTACCATCAACTCTTCACTTTACCACACAGATGCCTGTGCTACTCATACGCTGAGTTGGCAAGGGCCAGTATTGAACCCTGAACCTTGTGGTTCCTAGTCAGATTCTCTACCGACTGAGCTAAACCTGCCCTATACTCTATATATATATATATTCATGTCATTTTATTTTTGGTTACAGTTTGTGTTGTAAAGTTTAGTAATGAATAATACCTAATAATATCTGTTTTGATTGTATATTGCTCTACTACTGGATGCCATCCAGAGGACTTACCAAGAGCAATGACCAATAGGGATGGATGGTGAGAGAATCAGAGGAATCTGTACTGTTATTACACCTTGATGAGAAATTATAAAATCCTGGTATCATTAAGAATATTTCTAATATTTCTAACAATTTAACATTATTAACAAGTTTTTTTTATTATAAGCAAACTAACTATTCAAATTAACATTCAATTTTTATCCTTTTTTTTTTTTTAAGTGAAACGTTTGTTTTAAATGTTTATTTAATAATTAAGATTACATTTAAAATAACTTTTGAAGTTTATTGAAATAATAATGAATGTAAATTCTTTTTAGTTCTTTTATGCAACAGGAAAAAATCAGTTTATAAAATAACAGAATAAAACTTTTAGTTTTTATATTGATACACAAAAAGGCTGGCATTTCTGTCGTTAGAACTAATATTTTTAATTGTTTATATATATATATATATATATATATTTGATTGAGTTTTTAAAAAAGATTTAAATTGATAACCTAAGGTATTTTGTGATGTTAGTGAATGGAAAAATACCTTATTTGATTGAGTCTTTAAAAAAAAAAAAGACTTTAATCATATTAGGTATTTTTCCATTCACTAACACCACTATATATATATTATATATATATATATATATATAATATGGGTTCTATATTTATATGTAAACAGTGCTCAATATCTTTGATAGAACATATTTGAGTTAAGGTAGCTTGGACATGGAGTCCACATTGCCTGATTACTGATGGATGTCATAGGCAAGAAACTGTCAGCAACCAGGTACTGTTGACTCCAATTCCACGCTACCATAACTTAAATATATATATATATATATATATACACACACACAGACAGCATTCTTCCTCACTCCTCAACAGCTGAGATAAATCTTTTTAGTAAGACAACTGATGAAGTTTATGATAAGTTAATACAATTTTCTTACCACTTTTATATTTACTAGGGTTTTTATCTCTTAACATCAATTTTAATTCTTGACGTCATTTTGTGATTCTTTCAACAAGATCATTAATAAAGATCATTTGATAATTGTTGACAACAACAATTCAATTACTTTGCAATATTGGCAAAGTGACAATTTGACCTTTTCAAACTCAGTTGCTTAGCAACCATTAGCAAATGATTAATCCCAGATTAAAATATCAAATCAAGGAAAAGAAAATCCTAAGAAATCTTTAATGTCAGAATTTTGTAAAAAGAAAATTCTCAGAAATATTACTCTACAACTAACGCAACTTTGACAACAATAGTCAAGGAAAATAATCACTTCCTATGTGTGTCATTGGAATTTGATTAAAATTTGTGGCAATAATAAAAAAAATGGTTGAATTTTTGTTATGTTTTTATTTTTTGTTTAATGGCATATCAACCTTTGTGAGTTATTTAATGCCAAAGCCATCCTTGTAGAATAACAGTAGAGACACTATTTAACCCATAGTTGAGGGCGAGACTGTTTGCATTTTACATAGTGCTCATACTCTTGGGAAAGGTATGCATCTATTCTCCCTCCAGCTATAGGTAAGTAGTAAGACAGACTGGGCTCTTTAACCTTGGTATGGCAACTGATCTAGGAGAAGGAAAACTCTGAATTTAAACTTGTTAAACTCTGCTTAAGAAATTGACCATGTGTCACATCCTCTACTCATGCAGAGGGGTTGGGTAAATATGTAAAATCCTTTTTGATTGTATAATGTTTCATTCGAAATAATAAAATCCTGGTAGTTTTGGTTTAGCAGAAAATGATCATTTTATAAAAATTTGTTAGGGGTGTACTTATTTATGGGCAATTTGGTATTTCTAAATTGAATATAACAAAGAAACCATTGATTACAATACATTGCTGCATTATTTTAAAAAATTTATATTAACAACAAATTTATTAGTTAATGATAAAAAAAAACCCAGTGACCACCACATAAAATATAATTAGATATAAAATAATATTTAAGTAGATAAGTACAGTTCTACCTTGACTTAGATTGCCCCAAATTACAAGATTTCCGAGTTACTAGATGTCACTTGGTTGATTTTTTTGCTTTGTGTTGAGAGCTAAAATTTGAGGTACAACGAGCTTCAGATACGCTTATGTTAATAAGTTCACTAAAAACATTTAAGTTTCCAAATTTATTACACCAAAGAAAAATATTATTTATAAAAAAAAATAAACAAGAAAACATATTACAGCACATAATTCATTACACTCTATTTTAGTATTTTTTTTCTCAATACACTGATATTTTTTCTTATTCAAAATGTAACAAAAAAAAAAAGGGTGTTTTTTTGGGGGGGTGGTGTGGTTGGAATGGATGAATGGCATTTCAGTTTATTTCAATGAGGAAAATTGATATGATACAATGATATTGAGTTATGAGCAGAACAAATTGAACTCTTAAGTCAAGAGTGTATGACTGTATTAGTATTTAACTTTGTTTTTTGTTTTTCCTAAGTTTTTAAAGAAAAAGATAAAAATAAATTCTTACAATATTACAAAACTCGTAATTTTCTGTTAAAGATTTTTTTAACCTTATTGTCTTTTAGGCATGAAATATTAGAATGTCAATCGTTATATAAAACTGTATAATTCTTTGTTCTTTAAGAAAAAGTAACACATTTTCATTGTGATTATTATTCTAGTTTATTTCCATTTAAATAAGGAGTGCTGAAAGGTTCTCAGCCTGACCAAGAAAAAAATTAAGCCAAAAAAAGGGTTATTCTCTTGGTTGGGCTCAGAACTTTTCAACATCACTTCATAAATGTATTAAATTGAAATTGTTGTTGTATGTAGTTAATGTTTATAGAGATGATATTCCATAATAAAAATTTGGTCTGTTTTTCTTTTTTTAATGTAAATTCTTTTTCAATAAAATTTTTATTTTCCTTTTTCTTTCTAGGATATCACTGATGATGAAGGTAGAGGAAATTTGGCAGTTTTATTAACTTCTTCTTCTTCTTTGCTTAGAATTCTTCACTTTTTAAAAATCTCTCTTTTGCATGCGGTTGGATTTCTTTTTTCTATTTTAGTTCAAATGCATTTTTTTTTTCTTTTTCTTCTTCACTTACTAATTCACTTTTCACTCTCTTAATCTTTTTTCTTTTTCCAATTTTATTGGATCAACATTTTGGCCTTTTTAAAATGAAACTTTTTATTTGATGGTTTTTAAGTCGATTGCAAAGCAAATAAGAGATTGAAGGTTTTGTAGAAAAGAAAAGATGTTAGCAGTAAATATGATAATAGGAGTTTGGATCCATGTGATATTCGAAAAAGTCATATAATAGTGTCTGTGGGGTTACCGGTTTAGTTGTCAATGTTTCATAGTTGGATCATCAGTGACTAAACCAGTAACCCCACAGATTTTGTCTGGTGAGGAGGGGGCTAAACACCCTGCAGAATGAAAAACAAGTCCTGTAAAAGGGCAGAGGAAGCTCTTTGCTCAATGGCCATCTAGCACATTATTTCTAAAGTCCAACCCTGCCTCATCACAACAAGGTTGTGTAAACTTGGTAGTGTCACAGCCCTGATGTTGGGAATGTAAGTTCCTGATAGAATCAACGGCTTTTGGCATACTTGTCATTGTGTCTATGAAAAACAAGAGCATCACCTTCCCCCTGACTGGGATATGCATGCAGGGTTTGGTGATTTTTCTATTCCGTTGTTACTCCTTCCATAAATTCACCCCAGGTGAATTCATTGGATGAAATTGTCTCAACCGACCCAGGGTGAATGCCATCACAGAAACAAAAAAGTGTGTTCAACTTGAAGGATTGTTTGAGTTGAGTCTATTTTAGGCACTTGAAAACTTTCTAACATATTGTTAAATCATCAGTACTTGTCTGAAGTGATGGTCCCCACATGTAATGTGCTGACATCATTCAGGAGGGCTTGTAACTGAATAATAACAAATTTAAAAAAAAAAAAAAAAATTCCTAATTCCAATTTTATTTTTTTAATTGAATAAACTTTTTGAAATTTGTTAAAGAAAATATGTCAGACTACTGAGAAAAAAAAGAAGTTTTATACTTTCAATTAAAAAGTATTGAAGTAAGAAAAAAGAAAAAAAAGAAAAACTGTGAAATGTTTTCAAGAATATATTGTTGCACATTTCACCTTCAGTACAAAATAAATTAATTTATTAAAATAGTTTTAGCTGTAATATTTTCCTTAACAAATTTTGCAACTTCATTTGATTTTCATAGATGGAATCCTGGTTGTTGCTTTCATTCAGGTTGAATCTATCCAAAATTCAAAATTCAGACAATCACCAAATAGTTTTGACTACACCATTTATTAAAATAAAAACTAGTGATAAAACTGTAAAGTTTATTTTACTGATTTTAACCTCTCATTTCTTTTTTATTCGTGTTTAATGCTTTCAAAATGAGAAAATATTTTGGTATAATAATTTTATTCATTGACCGACATATAGATATATCCATGCTTAATTACTTAGAGAGGAGAATTTTGTTTTTTCTCATATTAATTATTATCTAAAATACAACTTTTATTCAAATATTTAGAATATTCATAGAATTATGATTTTGTTTGATAAAGACAAATTCTTTCTTTCTTTAAACTTAGAGAAATAATTTATTCATTTAAAATAAAGAAAATATAGTCAGTGTATTGTTTTAATTATTTAATACCAAAGAAATTTAGATAAAGGTCAAATTTGGATAAAGGTCAAATCTTGATTAATTTGAAAAACAAATCGTTAATTTTCTGGGGTTTTCAAGAGTAGCAAATATGGCTACAACTGAATCCTTAATATTTTATGGATGAAAATTTTATAAAATAATTTTGGTTTTCTCATATTAAACATTATATAAAATGCAACTTGTATTCAAATAATTCAAAACAAATTTTCTTTTTACAAATTAATTTCAAAGCCGTTTCTTCTCGGAGAAAAATCTATTCCAATTTACTTAATGTTTTAATGCAATCAAAATACAAAACGAGTCATTTCCTGCTGTTTATTAGGTTAAAATTTACGTCTTAGAAAGATGCATGATGTAAGAGTATATATGGTAAATAGATAAATAGCATAAAAAAAAATGGATAAATTTGATAATAAAACCTTTGAGCCTGTTACCAGTGGTAGTTTAGTTTAATCCCTCCCCCACACCACCACCGTAGCTCTGATTTATTGGTGTGAAGATCCCACTTAAATTGCAGAGGGTTAATTTTAGACTAAAAGGAGGTCAGGGGTCAAAGGGTTAACAAATATTAATATTTTTGTTGCTTTTATCATAGCATTTTGCTGTATCATTCAGTAAACTTCATCAGGTATGTTGTTACCTCATCTTTTAAAATTTAGAGAAATTTTTATTTTATTTTTAAATAGAATATTTTTATTTCATTAAGTCTTTTTTTTTTTTTTTTTCATTTTTTCTGCCACTGAGTAAAAAAAAAAAAAAAATCTAATGCAGGGTAATTTTTTTAATTGTTTTTGTTTTATTTGCTGCAAAATAATCTGGAATATTTTAATTTTAAGTTTGGGATTTCAAGTTTTAATTGCTTCAAAATTTGAACAAATTTTGTGTCGAGTGAAGAAAAATCAGAAATAGAAACTTGATAAAAAATAATTTTGGATCTGATATTTCTATTTTTATCAAAATGAAATAAGGATGAAGCGAAGTTAATCAGTTATGGACAACTTTCAAGCTGTAACTATGTCAGTGCTACTGTATGGCTGCACTGCTTGGATTATAATGAAACGTCAAGAGAAAAAAGAGAGATGGAAACTACATAAAGATGCTGCGGACTGTCTTAAACAAATCTTGGAAACAGCCCCCCCCCCAGCTGTACGGCCACTATCATACAAAACATTAACTAGAAATGCTGGAGACGCAAGGACGAACTTATAAGTGATGTTCTCCTGTGGGCACCTACACTGGACACACCAGTGTAGGCCAACCAATAAATACTTACACCAATCAGCTCTGTACAGATTCTGGATGCCGTGCAGAAGACCCACCAGGGATGATGACTAATAGGGACAAGTAACAAGAGAGTGCCATTTCTATTTACTTCACATTAATCTCTTTAGGGAAGGCATGAATCCATCTCTCCCTCCCCCCAATCCTATGGGCTTAAAGTCGGGTAAGTTGGATTCTTCTAGCCTTGATGGGTATCTAGTATAGGACAACTTTGAATTTTGAATCTGGTAAATGTGGTACTAGCAACTTAATTATTAAAAAAAAGCACCTTATTACTGAAACCGAGGAGGTGTGTTTAGCGTAATGGTTATTGTCATAGGAAATGGAATTGGCAAGCAGAGTTCAAATCCTTGACGAGGCTGTTTGTGAATTCACTTTGTGCTTAAGGCCCTTGGAAAAGGCATGAACCATCTGTTCCCTCCCCAGACTGTGTTCTTTAAACTTGTTAGGGCAGCCAGTCTAGGAGAAGGAATATCATGAATTTAAACTAACTTTATTCTGCTTAAGGGGCAGGTTTAGCTTAGTCGGTAGAGTACTCGTCTAGGAATCGCAAGGTTCCTGATTCGATACCAGCCCTTGCCAACTCAGTGTATGAGTAGCACAGGGATCTGTGTGGTAAAGTGAAGAGCTGATGGTAGGTGTGGTGCTCCACCTCTGACACTGAAACAATCTCCTTGATCTCGTGCTAGTGAAAAGGGGATAGGCTCTCTCGCTGTCTGGCTGATACCAACATTAGGCCACCCTGACGACTTTACTTATTTTACTATTCTGCTTAAAAATTGACCTTGTGTCACATCCTGCTGGTGGGGGAGGGGTTGGGTAAATTTATATTGAAACCATTGTACCATCATTGACGTGAGTGAGGCTGTGATCTCTCTAAGGAAATTACAAGTTGTGTTAACCGCTTCGACTTAGCATTTATTGTAAATCTTTCCTTTTGGGTTAGTTCATTAAATGACAGTTCACTACTTAAAGGTGATCCCCTCATCCCAACAGAATTAATAAGGTCATCAATTGCAGCATGGATATCCATGGCAATCTCTTGCCAACCATCCCTATCTGTTATTGCTCCTGGGAGGTCCTTTGCGCAGCATACAGAATCCATGCAGAGCTGATCAATGTAGGTATTTGCTGGGCAGCCAAGACTAGCATGCCCATGTGTATGCTTCCACAGGAGAATGTCACTTATGAGTTCGTCCTTGCTTCTTGAGCAATGTCCAGCATGCCTTGTTCATCTTACCTGGATGGTTTGTATGATGGGGGACAGGTGGTCGTATAGCTAATTTCTTGTGGGATGTTGTTTCCCCAATTTATTCAAGACCGCACGCAGCATTCTTGTGCAACTCCCACCTAGACTTATTCTCTAGACATTTTGTTAGGGTCCAGCTGATGCAGCCGTACTGTAACACTGACACAAATGCCGCTTGGAAGAATTGTAGTTTTAACCTATCATCAATAAGGTAAAAAAAAATAAAATTATGTTGGAAAGCACATATACAAATAACCATATTTAATAATATTATCAAGATTTTATTAATTATTAATAATGCAGATAATATAGATAATAATACAGATATAATAATATACATAATAATAGATATTATATATATATATAGATAATATATTAATAATAATAATATTATAATAACCATAATTAATACTTCTAACTGAAACAACAATATAATAAAGTACAAGGCTGTACTTAGTCACAAGTCTGCTTCACTGAGGACGTTCCCTGAATGTTCAAGAGGGCTATTGCTCCCTCACTGAGGGGGGGATTACTATGCTGTCCTTTAGCAGCTGATATGAGAAACCGAGGGCTTGAAGATGTTTTCAGTCTGGTTGTCTGGCTTTGAATGAACAAATTTCTCCAGCCCACTAAGGGGGTTAATTCTTAACTTCCTTTATCTCCTGACACAGGAGAGTTCCCAGTTAAAGATCTCTAACAAACGAAATTAAAATGATGAAAGTAAATTCTGTGTCACAGCCAAGTCCGACGTAAATGTTCTCCCAACTGATAAAGTCCTTAGTCAGCAACGATCTCTCACAAAAGTATGACTCTCTTCTTAACAGCAAAACTCCTACTATCGTTCTCCCCCGGTCTGGGAGGACAGGCTCTTAAATACACAGTTAATATGTACATCCGGGCTTCTTACTCTGGTCTGGCATTGCCCGTTTAGAACTTCGATATTCACCAGCATTTTGAGTATGTGTCAATACTGTTTACATCCGGGTTACTGCCAACAGCATTTCCGGAAGCGCTTTGTTTGTGGGGGTTGGGAATCTGCTCATCCACAGTTCTGCCTTTCAATTTCGCTACAAGATCCCTACATTCCCATAAAGTAAAGCCAATTTAATCTTGATTACTTTCGAAAAAAACAGGCAGAGACCAAATGAAAAAAAGAAAAAAGTCCTACTCAAAAAAAAAAAAAGAAAAAAAGATTATTTTCTAGTTTTTATAAAAAATCATTTGAAATCTGCACACTTTATTCTCAAAGATTTTACTCATATATCCTCAAACATTTTTCTTTTTTCTGAATAACTCAATTCTTACTAAGTCTGTGGAGTGGTCTACTGTTGTTATCAGCCAAACAGCGAAGGAGTCTATCCCATTTCGCTAGTGCTAAGCCAGCGAGATTGATTTTGTTGGGGTTGAGTGGTACACCTACCATCAGTTCTCAGATGCTTTACAGCACAGATCAAATGACCCAAGCAGTACTACTCATGCACTGAGTTGACGAGGGCCGGTATCAAACCTGGAACCTTGTGATTCTCTTGGTCGATACTCTACCAACTGATCTAAATCTACCCTGATTAAATGAACACCTTATCAACAACGTCTGTCAATAAGACTTTTAATCATAAACCCAATAATAATAATAATAATAAGTGTGAAAATCAAGGGAAAACATTTCTGTTGAATTCATTTAAACATTTTTTGCAAGGAAATTCAGAGGAGGTAAGTTGTTAAAAATTCTCTGTATTTACAATATTTGAACCTTTGCTAAATATTCTTTATTTGGGCACTTGGTGATTGGCGGTTTCTCACTTATCTGATCATTTGAACATTTTATATATATTTATATATATATATATATATATGTTCATTCAATGAATTGATATGCTACATTATCAGTTAATTTTTTCAATCGCTTCTTTTGTAGCATATAAAGTCTTTAAAAAAATTAGGTTATTTAACTCCAACATAAACAAAAGGGAACCACTCTTGAGTGATAAATTATTTATTTTCCCATTAAACTAACCCTAAACCCTAACTCTAACCCTGTCTCCTTTTTTCCTTTTAGATTAATAAATAAATAAATAATTTATCAGTCAAGAGTGGTTCCCCTTTGTTTATGTTGGACTTATATGAAATAACCAAAAATTATTCTCCTAACATTGAAACTAGTTAAGAATAATTAAAAAAATAGATAACTAAAAATAAATATTCTGATTTGTCTTATTACTTTTGTCCATCTCACATATGTGCACCTCATGTGGTGTAATGGTTAGCAGGCTAGATTAGCAAAACATTGTGAGTTCAATTCTCATTAGGCGCCCCATAATTCTGGCCTTGTGCCACATCTAAGCTAAACTTAGTAAATAACTATATATATATATATATATATATATATATATGCAACAAATAGTTTATTCTTAATATTTTGTAGATAGGATGGGGGAGGGGTTATTGTAAGCAATGGCTGTATCAAGAAAATTTATTTTTTGCTGATAAAAAATTATTTAAAAACTCTCCTCTTATCCATAACCCAGAAAGATACCCTTTTTTAAAAAAAATTTTTTTTTTTATACATATTCTCTAATCTGTCCTCCATTATCCCTTTCGTGGAATGTTTATAAAAATTGTTAAATCCCATCAATAAGATGAAACTTTTTACCTATAATAAATATTCTTACCAATCTTAAATTGTATATTAATTATTTTTAGAAGGATTTCTCTTTGCTAATTATTAAAGAAAAGTTTGAAATTTTCCACTTGAATAATTTGTGGCCAATATTGAATTAAAGTTCATCAAATATATCCAATTTAAAAAAAATATTTGGACTAATTTTATGTCCATACCTATAATCAGTATATCTGATTATCATTTCACACAACATGGCAAAGTTATGGATCCAACTATCCTCCCTCCAGCTATAGGTAAATAATAGGGCAGACTGGGCTCTTTAACCTTGGTTAGGCAACTAGTCAAACTCTGTCAAACTCTGTTTAAAAAATTGACCTTGTGTCAAATCCTACTCGTGTAGAGGAGTTGGTAAATATAGAATCAGTTTGTGTACATGTGGGGCTTCATTAAATAATTAATTAATTAATAATAATTAATAATAACTAATCTCTGGTGATTAAATAATCTTTTCTTTTTGCTTCTGATTGGTTTTTCTTTTGGTTTTGGTTTCTTTAAAAAAAAAAAGAAAAATTGTTGCATAAAATGTTAAGATTGAAAGATTTTTATGTGAAGCAAATCATTATTTCATGGAAATTGCTGCTGAATGATTTTAATTTTGTTAATGAAATGTTCAATCAATTACATTGAACCCTTTTTACTTCTAAGATTGGAATGAAAGTCTTGTCTGATACAAAATAACATTTATTTAACCAATAAAGACAAACATGTTAATTGAGAACTATAAACAAACATCAATTGTCAGTGTCTCTAAAATGTTGAAAATAGTCTCCGTTATGGTCCACACATCTTTACATGTTATCTTTATTGGTTAAATAAATGTTACTTTCTATTGGACAAGACTTTTGTCCCAATCTTATATATATTGCAAACTATATTATCAATATTAATATATATATATTATATTATATTATATTATACATAAATCAAGTGTTTCTATATAATTTAAGATAATTAATATTATGAATTTGGATTTAAGTTGAGTATAATTCTGTATCCATTATAAAGTGATAAGCATTTTCTCTTCTGTACGACATTCACTATTAACATTTTTAATTTAAGTTGATGAAAACTAAATTTAATCATTTCCTTGTCCAAAAATTCAAATATTAAAGTCAATTCTCTGATAAAAAATTGCTTAAAATTTTGTAGCCATTTTATTTCAAGATGATTTATATGAGGTGGTAATTTCTCGTTGGTCGTCATACACACTGGATTCTTCACAATTTATCCATTTTTCTTTTTATGATGATTTAATTTTTTTTCTACTAATTAGTAATTTCTAATTGTTCCTTGATTGAAGACAGTGATGTTGTATTGCTGAACCGTTACCCTCGTAAAGCTGAATTCTCCGAGGTATATTCACTTTTTGACATTTTTATTTTAGATTGTAGTTGTTGTGTTTGTTTTTCAGGTAGATAACCCTCATCCCCTCCAAACCAAACAAAAAAGCAAACACTTGATTTAATTACACAACAGTCTGAAAAATCTAAATACCGTATATACTTACGGCTAGGTCTCACCCCTAATTTGTGATTGTCAAAGTGGGTATTCACAGATAGGTCGTATTATAATCTGGCTAGTTACACATCCTATTCTAATATAAAACTTATCAAATATTCACCTTTGTTTCAAGACTACTTAAAAATATTAGATCTTGAACACTTTGCCATAGACTGTGATGCATAATTTAAACACAGAAATAAGGGTTGTGTTTCTTAGTACTATAGTTTAACAGTCAACTCAACTCAACAAAAACAAACAATTATCTATTCAACAGTTACAAACTGTAATATAAAAATTAAAGTAGTGATTTATATTTATGTTCACTGGATAAGTTACACCACTGATTTTGGTGGATTTTTTGGTTAAAAAGTGTGAACTATCTGCGAATATAAACGGTAATACAAATTATCAAGCCTCATCTAAAAAAACATTCAGACTTTATTTACTGTTTCATAAAAATTATTTTAGTTTGTAAGAGTTTAGAAATGAAAGTCTTTTTATTAATATAATTTATATCTTTTTTTTTAAAGGCTTTTTACAGCACTAGTCATTTTTTGTTTGTTTATAAAATTAAAAAGAAAACCCAAAAACTAAAATTATAAAGAAAACCCCCCCAAAAAATACTGTTATAAGCAAAAAGACAACTTGTGACAACCTTTTATAAAGGTAATATTTCACAGGATAAATGGTTATTGTAAAGAATACTAAATAAACTTGGAATATTTTTAGTCTCATTATGTTTATGCTTTTCAATAGTTTAAAAAGTCAATATGAAATGAAGCAAAAATAAACATGGTTTTCTAAATATGAATATTGCCATTTAAAATGATTATTTTATTTATAAAATGTTTTGTTAATATAGAAATTGCAAATCTTTTTTTCCTTCTATAATAAGTTAGAAATATCAAATATGATTTTCTAAGGATTTTCTATTTATATGTTTATACAATAAACTGAACAGTCATTTCTATAAATTGTTTGAAATAAGTTTAATGAGAGAATGTACAGGCTGATCAGAAAAATCTTGTCACCTCTACTTATTGTTTTAACTTATGAGAACAAAAAATAATATAAGTTATGTAGTTATTTTACCTATAAAAAATATGCAAGGGGTGTTTCAACCAGAGTGGTAGGAGGAGGTTATTTGAAAATGCCATCTTCTAGCAGGCAGGTGCGGGGAGGGTAAAAATATTTTTATTTTAAATACTAACAAGGATATATCTGTACATACATAACTTTCAGAAATAATTTTTTTAAATAATTAAAATTAAATGACCATTACTGTAATCAACTTAATGTGATTCTTTGTATTTTTTGATAAAGAAAATATTATGAGCTGCATCTTTGTGTGTATTGTTTTGTCAGTTACAATTTGCTCATCACTTAATTTAGATGTGAGGAGGTGGAGCAGCTTGTTGTGTAATGGTTATCATTGTAGGAAATAGACACTGAAACTTGAGTTCAAATCCTGCATGAGGCTGTTTGCATTTCACATAGCACTAATACCCCTTGGGGAAGGTATCCAATTATTTATGGGTAAATAGTAAGGTAGACTGGGCTATTCAACCTTGGAATGGTAACCAGTCTAGGAGAAGAAAAACTTAATTTAAACAAAAGGGGCTCTCTTCTTTGAGAGCTCCCCCTACTTATTGAACTAATCCTTAATCCAATCTTTTTCTTCAAATTTCACTAAATCCGTGAAGAAAGACCGCCACCCCAGGAGCCAAGCTTCGATCATTTCTAGGTATTTCACTGTTTTCGGTAGTAAATAAAAATGTGTTATTAAGTCAAAGTAATAGAATTATTGATATATTTAAGAATCAAAAATTTTTTTTTACCTGTGATTATAAATTGAAATCTCACCTCCATAGAAAAAATAGATTTGTTTTAGTTGAGTGTATTTATGGTTGAAATTTTAATTTTTAAAAAAAATTTATTTATTTAAAAAAAGAAGAAAAAAAAAAAGAATTGTTTTTGGCTTTTCAGTGATTATTATTTTTGTTTTAATATAAAATGAGATTTCTACCATAAACAATGGAATTGATAACTTTAATTTAAAACAGACTTTTCATAAATTGCATGGAAATAAAATATCTGAATAGACTATTTAGCCCATTGCACCTAATCATATCCCAATGAAAGTTGGCCACTATGCCAAGAGGTGCGGGGGGGGGGAATAATTTCACTGTCGCAATCTATTCAAGAATATTGGTCCAGTGGGCTAACAAAACTGTCCAGATGGTTTGATTCTTTTTTTTTTTTTCACTTGCAGTTGCATTAAATAAAATCTTGCAGTTGAATGCAATTTTTTTTTTCATTTCTTTGCCTGCATTTTTTAATTTGAACTAAAATAAAAAATGAAAATATGTTTTTTGCTTGAAGAAGAAATGCCTCACCAAAGTTTTTCTAAAATGACAGCATTTAATGCAATTTAAATGAGTAATAACATTTTCTCTTTAAAAAAGAAAAAAGAAGTTAAATTGCATGATTTTTCTATTGCACTGACACAATTCTTTTTTGCTATTGCATGTGAGTTGACAAAATTAGTGATTAAATGACATCTTGATTATTGAATGATATTTCAGATAATGCTTTTTGCAGTGGGGCACTGATGCTGATAGCTTTTTGATTTAGTGCATCCTCAGATGCACATATTTGCTTTGAATGAATCCCAGCAAAAAATTTATGGGTCCCAACTAAAGCTGTTTAACTCCTACCTTGTAACCTGTGTAATTTGTTTCTAAGAAACTATTGAAAATTATTTACAGTTAGCTTGAAATGGTGAGGGAAGAAAAAAGAAAAACACATGGATGCATGGATATGATTTTACTGTGTCCTTTTAGATTTTTGTGCATCAGGTATGCATCCTGCGTACCTGTCAGCATTTCTGATTGTGTATTTAGTTCAACCAACTATCCATGATGATAACAAGATTTTAACCCTTCTTTGGGTGATGGGGTGGGGTGTTCACATGGTGTAGTGGCTAATGTGTTGAACTGTAATATCATAGTGAGTTCAAACTCCAGTCACTCTATTAATAATTTCGATAATAATATTCAATAATGAAATTGGACTGAAAACAATTATTGAAATTAACGTTTTTTGTCTCTTATTTCATCAGATACAGAATGAAAATTAATGCTAAACACATGTTGATTGGGAAATTTGAAATTTGAAAATATAACTTCAATTATTATTTTTCAATAATGATCTTGAGATTCCCATAAAATATAATTGAAAATTATTATTTGGATTATTTGGACTATTGTCCTCATCTTTCTTGTTATCTACACAAAGTTTAGGCCAATGTGCCCTCCAGCCTTCTAGTATTTCTTATCAAACTTGGAAGCTTTCACAGAACTTCAAACTAAACTGAAACTTTTATTCAATCCATGAGAGTAGACTGTTCTCATTGTGTTAACCATGACGGGTACAAGTGTTATTTATTCGATGTTACTGTCACCCTTGGCTAGGATTGAACCTGCAGCTCAGAGATAACTGTCACTTAAAACTGTATTAACTCAATTCCTATATTTGTTGTGCCATGTGTCACAATAAGAAGGTTCCCGAGTCTGACAAGAAACACTTGAAGAAGGCTGGAGGGCACATCTGCCAAAATATTGTGTAGATAACAATAAAGATGATAAAGTCCAAATAATATAAATTATCAAGACTCATCTCCAGAATTTAGACAAATAACAAAAAAATATTTCTGTTGCTCAGTTTCTTTTAATCAAATTGATTTCATTTCTTTTTATTCATTAATATTCTATTTTGTCTTAATATTCTATTATGTTTATACTTGAGTCAATGTAAAAACCAACATCTGTTTTTTTTTTTTTTTAACAGTTTTTCTTTACAAATATTTATTCATTGATTTCTATTTGTTAAATAATTTTTGTTACTTGCCCAAGAAATTCCATCATATTTGAATAATTAATCTAAAGTAAATAATGAAATAACTGACAATTTATTTTGATTTTAGTTGGACCAATAATAGAAATATTCTTATTGGATTGCTGTACTTCAACTTGAACATTGCCCCACCCCCCCTTTTTTATTAACATTCTCAATTTTCTCTGATTTGTTTTATTTACAGAGAGGCAAGCGAATCAAATATGAATTCATTGAGGAGCATCACTAATGATTACTATGTAAATTTCGGATTTTAAATGGTAAGCTCATTTTCACATAAAACTAAAGAATCTTTTATTAGGATTAAAAATTGTCCATAAATGATAGTCAGCTATAAAGAATACCAAATTCTCAAGATAGATAAAACTTTTTTTTTTTGTTTTCTCATTTAAATAGATATTATATTTTGATTATTTGGGTTTTGCATTTTAAGCCATCTTGAATTTTAGATCAAATTTTTGAATCAATTTATAAGAAAATATTCACCATTTTATAAAATGTAAGACTTAGTTTTATTATCATTATCGTTCATACTATCTGATTTATTTTTAAAAAAATTGTTGGATCATTTTGTAATATAGATGCAACAGCTTAATATAATTGTTTAAAAAATCCAAGAATTTAAAAAATATTTTCTGAAATTTGATCTAATGGTTTTTTTCTCCCCAGTTGGATTAAAAACTAATTGATGCAATTTATCCTTTTACCAAATAATACAGAAATGTTTATCTGGACAAATGATATGGAATTTTCTCGGAAATGAAATCTTTCATTAAAGTTGGTACAGTTCAATGCAATATCTAATTTTAAGTGATAATATCAAATATATTTCTGTTAACTCTTTGAAAACTTTCAATTATTATCATTTACTGCCTAATGTCTTATACTTTGTATCATTTTCCTTTTTTAGGGCAAGAAAAATACAAACAGGTTTTATATGATGAAAATCCAGTGGATACACACTTGGAAGCACTGAGCAACATTTTTTAAAACCCTTTGCTTTTTTTATTACAAGTTTCATTCAACACTCACACATATGCACGCCATTTATAATATGAAGGGGTTATAAAAATGAATTTCCTCAGTCATCAACCAACAGTATCTAAATGTTCAAAGGTGAAATGAAAAAAAGAAAATGCATTGGAATTTATTCATGGAAAAGTGATGAACAAAACATTTTCTTATTTGGATTGACAAAAAGTTCTCCAAGACATTCCATTCCTTCCTTTCTATTTCATCTTCTTGTCTTCTTGCATTCCAACATTGTCCAATAGAAACTGATAAATATATTTATATATATATGTATGTGTATATATATAAATAAATATATATTTTTTTTACATTCAAGTTTTTAAAGGCTTTTATATCATTTTTATATTTTAGCATAGTTTTCTTTTGTACTGTAGAATATATATATAGCACATCATTTACAAAAAAAAAAGATATACAATTATTTTACTGATTCACTGAATTTAATATTTTTGTGCAGAATGGAGAAAAAAAAAGTGAAACTGTCACCTATCAATCTTCACAATGGCAAAGAACCAAAATTCAAACCCCATTTATTTTATGATCATTATTTTTCTCTTTCAGACATTCGGTTTTTAAAGATCTGTGATTTAGTAATAGAATACAAAATAATTGAAATTATCATTTTGTTCCAAAAACTTCACATAGCTTCAATTTGGTTGTGTAAGAAGGGAATAAAAGACAAAGAAAATCAACACAAAAGCCAATATATACATATATATATACAGGAAATAGAATTTATTACATTCAAGTTTAAATGGTGTATAAAATGAAATTCTTTGTCAATTCGTTGTATTTCATTTATCCTTATAAGGTGCTCAGTTAAATTTCTGAAAAATAGAGAAAAATATATTAATATCTTGTCTGTATTATTTTAAATAAACTAAAAAATTGTGAATTTACTTTAAGAAACTTAAAGATTTTCAGTAAGATATAAAATATGATGTTTATAGTTTTTATTAAGGTTTTACTTAAAAAAACAAAAAAATACTCACATATTTTACATTCTGTACATTTGCAGCACCAAAATTCTGGGTAATACATAGTTTTCATCCTTTTATCTCTGCATGTAACAATTGTCTCTTTGACTTTGGCTACACTTCCAACACAAGTTTTGCAATTGTGAGTGCTTTGTACAGCAGAAGAGTCTGATAATATTGGATAGGTTATACTGTCTCCACATCCTCCACTACAATATGTAAGATGTAACTTGTTTTCAGATTGGCAATCACCTAAACTGTCTTGCAAATAATCCCATGTCTTATGAAGGCCACAAGTTGCTTCTGAAAGAAGAAGAAGAAGATTAAATACTTGCTTTAATTTAGTAATCAAATTAGAATATCTTATATTTTTCTTTTTGTCAGTAGACATATAAATGTAGTTAATTTTGATTGACAAAAATTCAGAGATTTCACTATATGAAAGGTGTATCTACTCTTTATTAATAACAAAGCATTATATATTTTATACATTGTAAAGCAATAAACATAGGCTTATATAAATTATAATCAAGCTAGAATTTCTTTTTTTTACTGTAAGAAATAATATGCATACAAATTGTTAACAAAATTTGTATCAGATATTTTTAGTATTTTATAACTGAAAGCAAAGCAATTCTATTTGCTTATATTATAGAAGCATTTTGTATAATGGCCAAAACTTCAAGGCAAGGTAGAAAATAATGTGTAAAATGATTAAAGAAAGTTTCTCAAATTGGTTAACTGTTAATTTTCTAAGCATTTATTCTCTTTGGGCATTGTTTTTGCCGAGGTGGAGTGCTATACCTAATGTCAGCTTCCAGATGCTTTACCACACAGATTTACCCAAGGTGTGCTACTCATGCGTGGAGTCTGGAAACTTATTGTAACGTAGTGGGGTTTTTCATGTTACTAATTCGTATATGTAACATTATGGGGTTGACACAATGGGTGTCTTTTAATAGTGCACACATGGACTGCACGGTGAAAAGTTATTCACTGGTCGCTCACAAGGCATGTAAACTTCTGGGGTTTGTCTACAACACTCACAGAATCTCTAGTGGTCCTTTTCATTCAGCAAATTCTTACACAGGCTGCATGCTCTTAGTTACGGTCAATTGACTATCTCCACGGGTGTCTAGTGGTAAGGGGAATATCATCCCATTCACAATACTGTCGTAGTATTTTTCGTCGTAGTAAATGAAATGACGATGGAATTGTTTTTCATAAATTTATTCACTGCAAGTCTTGAGAGAGAGAATGTCAGCTTATTTAATGGTCTTTAGATTTTCGGTTGATCGAGTAAATTTCTGGGTGACAAATTTTTCTTTACACAGCCCTCTAGATCAAAGGACACTTAGTCGTCAAAAATACTAGATTTTCTTTAAAGGCCGCCTTCACATCACCAAAATCTTGTTAAAGTTTTTTATTTCTTTTCGGGCTGATTCTTCAAAGACCACCCGGTAAATTCAGAGAATCATCATTTAAGGTTTCTGTGTCTGGCACAAGGCCACAAATATGGTGTTCCCGGGTAAGGCCTGACCATTATGCTACATTATGATTCCTAGCCGAATGCTCTACCAACCAAGCTAAATTGGCCCTATCAATGCAATTCATTATATTTTGACCGAAAGATACGAAAGCCATGGATAAATAAAAGTGTAGAGCTAAATTTCATTTTATCTATGCTTTGTACTTTAGTCTATTATCTTTTATTCACATGAATATGTAAATAAATATTATCTTGTATGTATAATAACATTTATTTTTACCTGTTATTGGCTGGCATTTTGGACAGCATTTATTGTGTTCCTGATAGACTAATTTTTCATTCTGAAACAAATAATTAAAAAATTCAGTGACAAATATAATGTTTATATGAATATATAATGAAAAATAAATGCAATACTTTTCCAGGAGTATTAATCATTCTATTAATTTTTAACAAATAAAGACATAAATCATATTAATAGGATAATTATTAGCTTTTAACAATCTCTCTTTAATGAAGAGTAATATTATTTTTTGATGTAATATTATTTATAACAGATAAATATGGACTTAAATAATTCAATTCATAAATGCTAGAGTAAATACCTCTAGATAAAGAATCTTCTCTCTTTCCCCCAAAATGACTAACAAGTTGTAATTTTTGTTCTTCAGTAAATAGATTGTATTTGGTTGATAAATTTCAGTGGCTGTCCTCTTGGTTACCCCCCAACCCACCACAAAGTACATTTCAAGGGAAGTAACTCAGTTTTCAGTATCTGGTTTTAAATAATAATAATGAAATTTATTATGTACAGTGCTCAGGTGCACCACAACTCATCAAAGGCTCATCTATACTACATAGAATAATGTACTAATGTTAGGATAGCGTACAGTAACAATATACATATATGTTTATGAAGGGAGGATACATGGAGATTTTGAAAGATACAGGCAGTTTATTCCATGCCTCAGCAACTTTATGTGAGCTATGCTGTTTTCTGACTTTGTAGGCATGCCCACGTGTGTTAGACACATGGAAATCAAAAAGGTGCTCAAGGTTGCTGTTGCCGGAGTTTCAACGAATCAATACCCATGTATCTTTGTTATATGATATTCAAATGAGGAACTTGTAGTGGTGAGGAGAGTCTCAGATGCAATAACTTTAAAAAAATCTTTACTCTTTATTGAAATATCATCTTAGTTGTTAGCAGTGACACAAAGTTAAATACATTAATCATTCCACATCTTCAACAATTTAGACCAATATTCCCATCTTAATATTTTAACTGGTGAACTCTTTAATCTTCTAATGTTGTTTTAATCTGATTATTATTTGGGTTGAAAACTCTATAGCACTTATTCTTGCTTTATCTAACTTAATCGTAACTCTATCAGACCAAAATTCTAAATGACACTGTTCTTGTTTCTCACATAAACTAAATTTTGTTATACACTCTAAGACAAATCTTATGTACATTTAAATTATTAAAGAAAGTTTTTGGGTAACTTACCTGAGCACATTCAGGTATTTCACACATTTTCTTGCATTCTGGGGAACCAGCTACACATTGACATACTTCACACCCATCCAAAGCTTCCCAAATTTCACCTTGCTGTAAAAATAGACATTATTATAAACATTCAATAAGATTGTAATTGATAAAAACAACAAAGATTGGCCTATTGTAGATATCAGCAGAACAGTGAGGGAGTCTATCCCCTTTTTGCTTGTGCTAGACTAGGGAGATTATTTTGCTGAGGTGTGGATCGCTATACCTAACATCAGATCCCAGATGTTCTACCCATGCACTGAATTGGGGAGGACCAGTACCAAACTCGGAACATTGTGATTCCTAGGTGAATGCTCTACTGACTGAGCTAACTGGCTCCACTAAAGAAATTGACATAAATGTTTATATATTTTTATCTTTATGAAAAAGAAAAGAAAAAAATCTGTATATTCGGGTCTGTGAAAAGGTCTTTCAAAAATATAATGAAACTAAACAGGATACAAAAAAATCTTTAGTAGAGACAAATTTTGTACTAAAGATGAACAAAGAAAGTCAAGTATTCATTGTTTAAAAGAAGACATTAAACAGATGTAAAACAACAACAGTCAACTCTTCCACATGAAATCAAGTGAAAGTTTGATGTAAAGATTAATACATACAGATTAAGAGTTGCATTACAAAACAAATACTTTTTGTCATCGAAATTGATTTGTTATATATATATGTTTATGAAAAGGAGTGACTTAATGGAGAAGGTAAAAAATTGAGTGAGTCACAATTTTGATAGTTGATAAAAATAAATAACTGAATAAATTGTAATTATAAATGAACATAAATATGTTCAATACGTTTGCAGAGCTGGTTTAGAAAACTGATATAGAGTAAGCCTACTCGAGTTACTCAGAGGGAGTATATCATTTAGATATTCCTCTCTCTCTCTCATATATATATATATTTCTTTCTTTTTTGGTAATGAGGATCATGTGTAGGTAAACAATACTGTGAGCTTGATGTGCCAGTGAGTGGACAGACAGACAGCAATATATTTAATAAATGAAGGAAAGAAAAATAAATTTGCTACATTGTAATAATTTATTTCAACTGCATCACTGCATCAGACATGAGCAAAAACATGGTTATATGTTTTTTTTTCTCATGTTTGATGCTGCTGCAGTGATGCAGTTGAAATAAATTATTACAATGTAGTAAATTTAAAGTTTTTTTCTTCATTTATTATATATATATATATATACCTCTGTCTCAAAATAGTTGTTACATTTAGTGTATATATAAAATTTGCATGCAAGTGTACCAGCTGTTATGGGAGAGAGATTGTAGTTTGGATATGTATTATTCATTAAAATATAAAATGGAAATGATCTTTTTTTTTTCTCTCTCTGTTAGGAATGATTATGCTAAATAGAAATTTATGTTAACATTTTTTACCTTATGTGTTTTTCCATCTACTTTACACACATCGCATACATCTCCAGTAACGCACGTGTTATCATCATTTCTGTAAAATCCATCTGCACAAACACATTGGCTTTGTTTTTTACATATTTCAGCTGGATCCATGTTGAAACGGTTAAGGCAAGTTTTTTCGCAGACTTTCTTTTCAAAAAAGACTTCATGTTGTTTTTTACATTTGCTGTTTGGTGTTCCTACCATATCTAATAATTCATTGCCTAACAAAGAAAAAGAGTCCTTATTTAGTAAAGTTTCTTTTACGAATCAGACATTTGAGATAATGTAACATTTCAATGGGTTTTTTTTATTGTAACTTTTGCTTTTAATATTTTTTTTTTTAACTTAACCCCAACCCCCATCAACACATCAGTTATAAACCACCAAATTATGCACTTTTGATTTTGGTTAGTTGTTTTGTCTTATAGCATATCAACCCTCTTTTGGGTCATTTAATGCTGAATCAAGTTATTTTGATAAATAAAGGACTCAGGTTTCTTACAGTATCTGTTGTTGCTTAAGAGGTCAACCAATTAAGTATTGAACAAGTTAATTGCTGTTTAATTTCAGTGATCTACCTGCAATTGGTGCTTTCAACATGACTTGACTGTAATATTATCAAGTAGATAACAACAAAATGATCATTTATATAAACATTTCTGAAAGAAAATCGCTCTGTTGGGTTGATAAAAAAAGTAACAATATGATCATTTTAAATAATAATAATGAAATTGTGTACAGTGCTCAGGTGCACCACAACTCATCAAAGGTTCATGTATAGTACATAGAATAATGTACTAATGTCAGGGAAATGAATAGTGTGCAGTCATAATATACATGTATGTGTACGTACACATGCATAGTATCATTTCAATATTTTTATAAGTCTCAATGCAAAAAAGCATTATGCTTTATTCTACATAGTTCATGTAGATATTATTGTGGCAAAGAAGTTTCTAATGGATTATCTAATTTCTTAATTTGGATAGATAATAACTTTTGAAAACCGGAAATTTTATTTATCACATATACAAGGCTTATAAAAAATAGGACTGAACTAGTTCAAATTTGTAAAAGTAGATATTCATTATCCAATGAGATTTTCAGTTATGTTTAATTAAAACAGGAGTAAAAACAAAAACAAAAAACAAAAAGTAAATTTTGGTTTAAGGTAAGTAGTAAATATGGTACTTATACAATACAATAAATATTATGAGCTTTGAGTATTAAAAAAAAATGATGTCGGTATCAGCCAAACAGCTAAGGAGTCTTTTATTCCTTTTCATTAGCACTAGACCAAGGAGATTGTTTTTTGGGTCTGAGGTGGAGTGCCACACTTACCATCAACTTCTCACTTTACTGCACAGATAGTTGAAAGGGCCGGTATTGAACCTGGAACATTGGGATTACTAGGTGGATGCACTACCGACTGAGCTAAACCAGCCCTATCAACCTAAATTTCCAAAGGAATCTAGACCGACCCTTTCCCAAACTCTTCATTACCTTTGATAAGTTCATTAACTTTATACTTACATGGAATATTTTCATGACAAGGATGCTCTTCAAGTGGTGACCCTTCACAAGGTTTAACACCACAATGTGGTGCTGGTTTCATGCAAGCCCTTTTGCGATATGTAATACCTCCATGACATGACTGAGTACATGCACTCCATGCACTCCACATGGTCCATCCTGCTGTTGCTGGAAAATAAAAGAAAATTTATTAATCTTTCAAATATTTTCTTATTCTTAAATTAATATATTTACACAAGGTCTGTCCAGAAAATGATCCAGCCATTTTGAATCTCTTGAAAACTGTTAGCACAGCCACAATCAGAGGGGAACCATACATAAACAGTACTCTCCTGTGGGGTTACTCAATTAGCAGTGAGTAAGCCTTCATACTGAGTGACTGATTTTTATTTACCTAAATCAAAAAGAACATATTTCATGTCTGTAATGGAAATGGCAATTTGTAATATGATTCAGGTGCAACGTCAAGTCCTTATCTTACTATTTCTTATGAATATGCATGAGTATGTATGTATATAAAGACTCATACAGACGAGCAGTCTGTCAACAATTATTGGAAGAGAAGTAGAACAAGAGTGACATTTTTTTTGGAACATATAGAGCAGACCTCTTTGTGGGAGAGATAAAGACAGGAAAAGTTCCATCTGCCATTGTCGGTTAGAGGAAATGTGAAACATGTCCCTCAGAATTTCTTGTCACATTCACAGCAAATCTACATAAAGTTTTGCTAAAATTTGGATATTTGTCTACAGAAACTAATCAAATGATTAAGAAGGTTTTTAGGATTCAATAAACAAAGTTCAGCTAAAATTTTTGTACTGACATTTCAAACTTGACAAGGAATTCATTAAAAATAATTCACATTCTGAAAAGTTTTCAACAAACCAAACACAAAATGTTGAATGCAGTCAAAAAGAATTGGTAATTGACAGTGAAATAATTAGTATAATGAGAATTCTAAAGACTGTTCAGAAAGTATAAAGGCATTTTGAATATCTTCATTTATCTCATACAGCCCCCCCCCCAAATATTGTATCACTTAGGGTTACCTGCCTCTCCAGTCCAGATTTGATTCCTTATAACCTTTTGGTTTTTTCTAAAGCTAAAAACTCACGACTGAAAGTAGATTTGGGGGATTAAGGAAAATGCAATGAGGCAACTGATCACTTCACATAATTTTGAAAAGTGAAAAGGATTCTGGGATATGTAGTCCTAAGGGGAGTTCTTTGAAGAGGACTAGGGTATCATTGCTCTAGGAGGGCTATTTAAAAAAAAAATTGTCTCTAACACTCTTTGCTCGTGATTGAACCAGCGACTCTTCTCTTGTGACCTTCACAGCTCTGTTCTCCTCCTCTCCCAGTTCATCCATTTTCTGTTCCACCTCTCCTTCGTTCCTCGTTTGAATTATATCGTTGCTCGCTCTAGTCTATTGACTGAATGACCATTTTTCCTCCCCTCCCTCTCAGAGAAGCAGACGTTTTATCTCCAACCTCTACCCATAATACCTCAGGTGCTTCTATAAAGAGGCCTTCTCCTCTCTAACTTTTCGATGTTGCATGCCTGCCTACACCCACTCCTCATTCACCCGTTCAGTTCTGATGTCTCAGGCAAGGTGGACTTGCACGCAAAGCAAGTCCTTGCCCATTTTGCACAAGGTAAGTCTCTTCTCTCACTACATAAATATTAAATAGATGTATCATTTTCAAGCAGTTTTTGTACTATTAATGTTAGTATCTCTTATTTTGTTATTTTATTATCTACTGAAGTCTATTTTGATTAATCTATCAATATGTCTAATGATAAACAATCAGAATTATTATAATCATTACTAATTTTTTACTTGTATTAACTCAACACTTTTTTCTAGCCGCAAAATCAAGGGAAGTAACTCCTGGCATGAAAGAAATCATTGAATATAGAAAATCAGAATGAAGACAAGTTAATATCTGATTGTAATTATATTTTAATTCAACATTATATCTATTTTTAGTTGATTTTATGTTTGATGATTGCTGGAAAAAAAAGAATTTTGTTTCTCTATTAAGATAACTTCAATTCTCCATCTCTATTTTATTCATTGAGGTTTTCTCTACATTTTAAAAACTGGATTATTCAATAAAATCATTCTAAACTGGTTAATGATGATTTATGATAAAGATTTTTTTTTGACAAGAAAAGATAATTTTCTCAAACTTACCATTTGCAAAAGGTAGAGGTTCACATTTTTCTTTGAATTCCTTGCAATAACTGTTGATAAAATAGATACAGATATTTTTAAAATTCTTTTTAAATGAAATGTTTATCACTAAAAGTTTAATATTTTAAAATATCATGAATAGTTTAATTTCTAAATTTGTTTGTCATTGTAGCTTTCCGTGTTTATGCACTTGTTTATATTTTCCTTCAAATTTCTTTTTTCAAAATCCTCTTCATTGACTCAGTTTCATTGAACCCATATTTTTCAAGACAATTATATTTTGCATATTTGAATAAAACTTAAATGAATAATTACAATAACTATAAATCTCATTAGTACCACAAGAACTGCTACTAATTCAATTGGCTGACCATTTGATGATGATTTAAACAGAAATATTACAAGTCTGAAATTTTGAGATGAGGCTTCATAATTTGCATTTAGATTTTTGTCTTTATTGTTATATATTTTAAAACAATAATATTGTTTTAATCTTTCTTAAATTTTTGAAAACTTACCAAACTTGACATTCATCTTCTCTTATTTTAAAACATTAATATTGTTTTAATCTTTCTTAAATTTTTGAAAACTTACCAAACTTGACATTCATCTTCTCTTATTTTAAAACATTAATATTTGTTGTTTTAATCTTTCTTAAATTTTTGAAAACTTACCAAACTTGACATTCATCTTCTCTTATTTTTTCATTGTGATAATAAAATTTTCCATGTAAACTGCAATCAGGTGGACATTTCTTTTGTTCACAAGCTTCTGATTCATGTTCCTTGAAAGGACTGCAAGTTGTTGAAGAACCACCAAGCAGATTCCTGAATCGAGAAAAATGACAAATTTTGATTTAAAACATCTAAAATCTCCTTTCATAAAAGATTAAAAAAACATAAAGTGTTTCCATATTTATACAAAAATTAATAAATCTATTAATTTCTTTTCATTAGACAAAAGTTTTAAATGATGATCATTCAAATTAATATTCACCCATCAGATGAGATATTCATTTATCTGAGATATAACATTTTGAAGCTTTAGTTTTAATTTCAAATTATACTGACATCCTAATATGAAATGAATTTATCCATTGTGGAAGTTTTTGTTTTTCTTGGAAAATTAACAGAAACATGTGAATATTTACTGCATGATTGGAGTTTTGCAGTCAGTGGAATTTTAAGCAGGAAATAATAACTGCTGGCTTTTGAAATTCAGTAAAAAAAAAAATACACACACATTATATATAAGAATATTTTCAACAATAAAATAGAATAGCAATAAAAACAGGACAAAACTCCTGACTGAGTTTCACATTGATGATCCTCAGGTGAGCCAACATGAAACTCAGAGTTGTGAGTTTTTATCCTGATTCTATTTTATAGTTGAAAATAGTGTGATATTGCACTGTATTGTTGTGCATAGGTCACTGTAAAGATTTTCCTATTTAAAAATAGTTTTGGCATTAATTTTAATTGTAATTACATATGATATATATAAACTTTCAAATATGAGGAGTCTTCTTTAAAAGTTCACATGTAGAAGACATTCTATCAATATTTGATGTTTATGAAAGTTTTTCAAGAGAAAATAACCTAAGAAAACAAAAAGTGATATTTCTGGTTGCATAAAAACAAAACAGTCTGTTGATAAATAGAAGGTGGAACTTTCTTGAGATCGATTAAAGCATGAAGAATGCTGATTTTTGTGTAGGTATAAACGAGAGAGGTATGTCCCTATTTACATATAGTAGTTCATCTAAGATTGAATATTTCTCTAAAGGGACGCTACTATACGCATTCCTCTGATCAAAGGGACATCACTCATACGGGTCTCTTAGACCTACAATATAAAATTTTTTTTTTTTTTTTACTTAAATCGTCTGGTTTAAATGATTGCATAATTTTGATGATAGGCGAACATTTTTTTCCATAAAATTGTAGATCTATAGAAAAAGGAAGAGATAGCCCTCCACAATGAATGTAAATCATTAAATATATTGACATTGTATATTGCAATAAATCTTTCTTAATCTTAGTAATGTGATACTCACCTGTACCTGTACTTTTTACCAATACCACATGAAGTGCTACAAGCTCCCCACTCGGACCATTCAGACCATAGACAACCTGAAAGAGGAAAAATCAGTTAATATATTGGGTGTTTCTGGTTAAAATTAAACCAAATTTTAACCAGTAAAAGCTTTCAAGAAAGAAAGAAAGAAAAAAAAGGATAACTATAAAATGGTAATATTTCATGGATTTTACTTAGTAAATTATAGATTATCTCAGTTAATTGTTATAATAATTTTGAGTAAGAAAATAGAATTTCAATACAAAATAGAAAAGAAAAAAGAAGTTTTATTTACCTTAGATACTTCAGTTTTATAATTCAGCCTTTAATAACAATGAAATTGTACTTCTTACCTTGTATTAACACTAGCATATACTACCAGCAATAATGTGATATTAGACCTGAGTAGTTATCAGTAAAAGTACCATCATTTGTTCCATTGACTGGTTTATTTAGCCTTACTAGTACTACTAAATACCAATGAATTTTAATGATATAGTATTTTGTATAAAGCAATTTACAGTTCTTTAGGCTTTCATTTAAGTCTTATATTCTTGATGTCCAGCTTTAATGAAATTATCAAAAATTCTAAATATAAGATTGTAATTTAACATTATCTAATATTGCAAACTTTCAAGTTTAATTTTAAAAAAACCCAAAGAAATTTAACGACACCCCTTGCACATAATCATGAGCTGAAATCAGGGTATAAATTGTTGTCATTGAATGCTCGCAGTCTATGCAACAAGATACATCTTTTTGATACATACGTCAAAAGTATCAACCCTGATTTCATAACAATTACAGAAACATGGGCTCATTCCTTATTATGTGATGGGGTCTTCAATGTAACTGGCTACAACCTATTTCGCAAAGACCGCTCCAATCGTCGTGGTGGTGGTGTCATGATCTACATTTGCTCAGACTTCTCAGCAATTCCTTGCGCTGACCTGAACCATTCACAGCAAGAAGTCCTTTTCTGCGAGATACGTATGAACATGTCATCACTCCTACTTGGAGTTGTTTACTGTCCCCCAAATTATAACCAGGACACGCAGCTCTGGGATATCCTTAGAGCTGCTGCCAGAAAAACAGCCACTTATGTATTCATTGCAGGGGATTTCAACTATCCTGAAATTGATTGGGAAACCTTTCAATGGCCACAAAGTGCTAATGATTTCCTCGAGCTGGTGTTGGATTCGAACTGGTCCCAGGTAGTCACCTCCTCGACAAGAGGTGACAATACTCTGGATCTAATCTTCACCACTACCCCTGAAACGGTCATTAATGTCTCTACTGAGGAACCTCTAGGTGACTCTGATCATGTCATGATTGTTGCCAATCTGTTCCTCATGGGGAATAACAAAAAACAAAACCAACCCTGAAATGCTCACTTTGACTGGAACTGTTACTACACAGAGCTGCAATGCCCAGATTGGCCTGAATTCTATGAGTCTGGAGATGTCAACATTATACTCCAGAATATCCTGAACTCAATATGGACAGCATGTGTAGCATCAGTACCACGTAAGCAGAAGAAACACCCAGGGAGAGCAATTTGGGAGACTGCAGCAGTCCGCCTTGCCAGGAAGGAACGCCGTAGTACTGAGCAGGAGTACCAACGTCACAAGTCAGAGGACAATAGGAGAAAACAGAACAGTCCAACCACCTCAAGCAGGTGATAAAAAAGGCAGTACTTGAATTTGAACAGCGCATAGCAACCAGCCCGGACAGTAAGGTGTTTTGGAAATATGTACATTCGAAACAGAGGCCTCACTCCCCCGTTGGCCCTCTTCGCAATCCTCATACAAACCAAATCACCGATGACCCCAAAGAATGTGCAGAACTTATTGCTGAATGCTATGCAGGCATTTTCATTGTCGAGGACCAAAATGTACCATCTCCTCCACCTCTGACATCAACTTCTATAACTACTATAGAATTCACTCCTGCTATGCTGCGACGCCACCTCAAGAGCAAACGCAACCATGCTTCTCCAGGTCTTGATGGTGTGAAATACCTGCTTCTCAAATGGGGCAGGTACTTCCTTCTGCACCAGCTAGCTGTTTTCTTCCAATTTTGCTTGAAAAATGGTGCTACCCCAGAACAGTGGAAAACTGCTAGTGTAATTCCACTGTTCAAAAAGGGCGACCGCACATCACCTGTTTATCGGCCAGTCAGTCTTACAAGTTGCATTGCTAAGTTGATGGAGTCCTGCATCAGAGAGGGACTTTGGAATTTCTGGAACTTTCACAGTCTTATCCGACCATCCCAGTTTGGATTTTTGTGATCAACTTGTAGAATTCCTAGAGGACATCACCCGGATCACTGATGGGGGCTCATGGGTAGATGTTGTCTACCTTGACTTTGCTAAGGCCTTCAACTCTGTGCCGCACAAAAGACTTTTTCCAAAACTCTCTGCAATGGGGGTGAAGGATGATCTTTTTAACTGGTTAAAGTTCTTCATTCTCAACAAGAGAGAGGTAGTTACAGTTCTTGGGCAACACTCCTTACCATATGAGATGTCATCTGGGGTACCACAGGGATCAGTTCTTGGCCCCCTTTTGTTTGTTGCGTATATCAATGATATAGATGCTAACTTAAGGAATACCGTAGTACTGAAGTATGCCGATGACATCAAGTTGTACCTTGAAATAAAAAAGACAGATCCTGAATGCTGCAGATCTTTACTACAATCAGACCTGGACACAGTGCAACAATGGATCACTGACTGGCAACTGAAGCTGGCTGTGGACAAATGCACCACCATGCATTTTGGGAGGAAAAACCCATCATACATATACTCCCTCCACAACACTAATATCAAGGAATCGTCTTTTGAACGTGATCTGGGTATTACTGTCCGCAGTGATTTACGTTGGATGAAACATCTCCAAAATTGTCAAAAAGGCCAAGGGTGTCCTGGTGTCAATCAGCAAGACCTTTGTCAGCCGCTCACCGGCTATCTATTTGAAGCTGTACAAAGCTATGGTGCGGCCACATTTGGAGTTTGCATCACTGGTCTGGAACCCCTATCTTGCTCAGAATATTAACCTCCTAGAAACTGTACAGAGACGTGCAACCAAACGAATACCCTCCATCAGGGAACTGCCATACTCTGAACGTCTCGCTGCCCTGGGAATGGATTCGCTGAAACTTTGGCGTCTGGCAACTGACCTGGTAAATGCTCATAAGGTCATTAATCATCTTAACAACAGCAACCTTGAGCACCTTTTTGATCTCCATCTTTCTAACACACGTAGGCATGCGTACAAAGTCAGAAAACAGCACAGCTCACATAACTTTCGGAAACATTTTTTCACGCTCAGAGTTGCGGAGACATGGAATAAACTGCCCACATCTGTTGTAGGCTGCCAAAGCACTGAGTCTTTCAAAGCCTCCATGCTTCCTGTAGTATATGCACACACATGCACACATACATGCATATTACTACTGTAAACTGTTCATGTTCCTGACACTAATACATTATTCTGTGTACTTGACATGAGACTTTGATGAGTTGTGGTGCACCTGAGCACTATACACAATAAATTTCCTTATCATTAAAACTATGTTTAAGATAATTCTAATTAACAAGGAAGAGATCAAAACCATTTTGATTTAATGGTAAAAGGAACCTACTGATGGTCAATATCTGACTCATCCCAGACCAACTGATGTTGAACAAAATAAAGTCTATCATCAGTTTCAAAGCGCAAGGCTATAAAAGCCTTTATGTTTCATCATATAAACCAAAATTTATTTACAAAAATCTTTCAGTCAAAAACATTTAAAAATGACACTGACTCTAAATACAGATTATGTAATAATAAAATTGAAACAGTCAATCAAATTGTGGTGCACCTGAGCACTGTACACAATAAATTTCATTATCATTATTAATCAAGGAATATTTAAGGAAACAATTGTTGACTAAACCTTTCTAAGAAATGTCTAATAGATCTAATTTATAATTTAGTTTAATTGTGTCAATTTGTGAAAGAAAAATGGATCTTGCCAACTTACAGTTTGGTTTTTCTTGACATACAATTTTGCCATTGTCACCACAAACACTGAAAAAGAAAATTACTCAAATGTGTAAAAAAATCTCTTTAATAAAAATTCAACTGGAAAATCAGCATAAAGTAAAAGTTTTACAAACTCAGAAATTATAATTGTTATTAAATTAATTTTTTTTCCATCAATTCACACAATTTGTTTTGCATATATTATACTTATAAAATCCCTCTGCTTGACAAATATCAGATATTTTGTTGGTATTAACCGAGATTTGAGTTGATTGCCTATGTATATATTTACCAACCCCTCCGCATGAGTAGGATGTAATACAAGGTCAATTTTTAAGCTGAGTTTAACAGGTTTCAATTCAGAGTTTTCCTTCTCCTAAACTGGTTGCCATACTAAGGTTAAATAGCACAGTCTATGTATTTGTTCCCCAGCAAGTCTTTCCTTTGTCTACTGTCATAGCCTACTATGTCATGCCACAACTCAAACCAACCGCCACCCACACATCTCGCATATAGCAGTCAAACACGCCAGACAATGCTGATGCTTTCAATTGGGTGAATGTCTATCGTCATACCTACAACTGGCATGACCATAGTAAAAACTGCCTGACAGGAAATAAACAGATCTATTTATTTCCTAAGTACATTAGTATGATAATGTTATAAGTGCTCTTCACCTGCCAGTCCCATTTTTTTGTCACTATTATGCCAATTTGCATATTGAAAATTTCTAGTTTTGGTTAATAAAGTCATTATTATTTTGGGGTTTAATATTTTGATGTTCATTTTAATTATTTTGGTTTAGTGCATTTCTACTAAACTAATAATGATTTAAATGAATTTAGATCCTAAAAATTTGGTTGCATTACAAATAGGAAAAGCATCTTACCATTCTCTGCATGGATGTATCTTAGTTACTTGAAGATTTTTAAAGACAGAAATGCCATCACTATTATAACAGGGACATTTCTCAATAGGCACACATTGATCCATTAACTCTACTTGATTTCTTGGACAACGACATCCAGGTGTACACTCATCTGACTCAATACACACGTCAGATCGACGGACATCAATACAAGTAATAGGACATCTGTTAGCACATTCAGTCCACACTCGGCCATTGGTGCAGGTTTGATCTGAAAAAAAAAAAAAAAGTTTATAGTATTAAAATTATCAGTAAATTTATTTCAAATAATAATTATTTACTGACATCCCAATAATGTCAGTTGAACACAAGGATCATTAATATGGGGGGACCACACACAAACCAAAGCTCATGCATGGCCAGTGTTAAAAATTGTGTGAATTACCTTGGCATTCCTCTTTTGAAGCACCCTTGGGCTATAAACTTAGCCCTACCCCTTTTAGATGAAGGGGCAGGTGCTGCCTGGGGGGATGGCCCCCTGCGATCACACATCTTACCAATTCAATGGCCAAAGTCACTGGCCAGAAGGCCTGGTAAGTATTTGCTGGTGTTGAAGAATTTTATTTGAAATACTATCTACATTTCTTTTTTTGCCTATGACACAATGTTTTGACTGGTTAATTCTATAACGTTCTTCAAATGATCAGACTAAACAATGTAAAATCAATAAAGATAAAATTATTAGCCCAAATAAAATATATCTCATCTCAAAACTTTAGACAATCTGTAAATTATTCAGAATTATTTATATATTTTTTGTTGTTGTTTAATTCTTTTAAAGATTTCTTAAGAGTAAAACTTTTAATATAAATGTAAAATTCACATTGGACTTAGATTTGATCATTTTTTATAACTATAAAATCTATTGAAAAAGCAATAATGAATGTTAAAATAAAAACAAAATCTATAGACCTTCAGGGTTTTTTTCAGATACGCAAGGTTTTGTTTCTAGTGCTTGTCCTGCACATTCTTCAGTGATTCCACGTTGACATGTTCTTTTACGTATAGCAGAACCAAATGTATTTGGTGAATTCGCTGTACACTGACTCCAGCTGCTCCAAGAACTCCACTGGGTTTCAGCTTTAAAAGAGATAAAAAAAACAGAAGATTGAAAAAAGTACAGATAAGATAGAGATATTCAAATATAGAATAAAATTTGCAATTAAGATAAAGTCAGATAATTTAAATATAGAAAAATATTGATTAATGTTGTAAATCTTACTTTAATATACATGGAATTGAATTATCTAAATTTTTTTTTCTCAAATAATTTTGTGCTACCCTTTGTATAAGTAAGAACCAACTAAAATTCATAACAAAATGAACCAGCAATCGTTATTTCCTATTTATCACAAAGGAAATTGACTATGAAAATTGAATCCCAAAAGTAATTGCTGTATTTTCTATTTGTAATTACTATTTAAATTAAAGATGATATGGATAAGGTTTTTTTTTATTGGGCTTGAACCTCACAGAAGCCTTTTCTTTTTACATCTTATTACAATGGAGATTCAGTGTCTTTCTGTCTATGTCATAATTGCGTAATTTATCAATGAATATTTCATATATCGTCAAAATCATTAATACATATAATAAATCTTATTTATTAATGATGTCTCTGAAAATCTGAGTTAGATTTGCCTCAAAACAGTCCATCTTATTAGTGCATTTAAAATTCTGCAATGTATCTTATAAATCACAAAGGAATAAAGGTTTACATATTATATGGTGTGGTTAATTAGCATAATGGTTTTAACAAAACCAGATTTAATAAATAATTACTCGGTGTTATTGATCTCTAATATTACTGTTTTATTCTCCAACATATTAAAATCAATCCTATGAATGATTTTTATATAGAAATATAATTAAAATATGTGTAATCTTTTTTATATGCATTCTTATTTAATTTCATTAATCTTTCTAATTTATTATATTTCATTACATTAAAACTTAAATACTTACACCTTACATGCTAGTTTATACTAATTTCATAGATATAATTGTTCATAAACTGATATTTTTTTTATATGTAATTTTTTATAAAACTACACTGTTTATTTTAATATATTATTTTTGTAAAACTCATCACAACTAAAAACTTTGATTTAGCTTCATTCTTTATCCTTTCTGGAAAACCAAGAAAATTTATCCATGTATGAGGGTAATCCCAAAAGTAAGGTCTCCAAAATATTTAGAAATCACAGAAACGTTTATTGTTTATTGTCAATTATGTTTACATCATTTTAAACTTTGAACATGTATCTATTTTTTCTACATAATCACAATTTTGGTTGGTGCATTTTTATAGACACTGTGGCAGTTTTTGTATGCCCATGTCATACCAGCTTGTCACCATGTTGTTGAGAAAACGTTGAATCTTGTCATTGTTGCAAACTCTCAACACCACTTGCAGAGGTTTTTTTTGACATCCATGCATGACTCACCATACACTTCTATTAATTGGCAATAAATTTCAATCAGTTTAATGCCTTTTGCATTCAAAAACTGAATAACTGTGTGAACTTCACATAAAGTGGTAACATCAACCGAGTACTCCATCATAAATGACTACTAAGCCAAGACTGAACATGGCAGTGAGGTACACGCAGGGTCAGGTGCATGTACAACAGTGTTGTCAATAACTGCATCCCCAGGGCTTTGGAAAGTTTATTTTTGGGATTACCCTTGTATATTCTTGATCTATACACATATTTTCTATGTCATCCAAAAGTTGACAAAATAAGAAACTTACTAAATTTCTGTCTACAAATACAAAGGATAAAATCCAAATATGATGAAATAAAAACACCTTTTTTCATGATGCAATTTTAAAATAGAAAAGATGAAATTAACTACAAAAAAATGTATGGAAAATAAAGTTCAAGTAATGCAAACATTAAAGAAAGTTGTTTTTTTACCTAGACAAATTTCTGTGTTACAATCTTGAGTTTCAAACAAGGGAAGATCACATGGGCTGTTTCCATTGCCAATATTCCGGCCTCTTTTTCTGTCTCTATGGCCATTATTACAAGTTTTACTGCAATCAGTCCATGAACTCCATTCTGAATACATACAACCTAAAAAACAAATCATACAATAAAATAGAAATAGTATCAAGGTATACAGTCTGTTCACAAACTCTTACAACAATTTGAAAATTGAACATTTAATAACTCACATTGTACAAATGATAAAATCTTTTTGTAAAAAACATAAAAGTTAAACTCTTGAGGTTTTATCATTGATGTACTTTTTGATTATCGCACTTCAACATGACCGCCATCTTTGTTGATACAGTTTCAAATGGCTGTAGGACTTTATGGACAGCCTGTATAACATTTTTGTTGGTTGTTTTGTTTTATGTCATATCAATCCTCCTTCAAGTAATTTTGATCAACAAATGACTCCCGTTGTTTACAATACCTACTGTTTGCTTATGTGGTCACCCAATTAAGTATTGAACAAATTCAATGCTCTGGTGATCTAGCAAGAATTGATGCTTTCAGCGAGACGACCGTAAAATATGACATTTTGAATGAAAGAAATGATTGATATTTAACAGGTTATCAGGTCATAATATTCCAAGGAATTTTGGTTATTAAAGTTTGCCTTTAATTCTGATTATTATTATGTTCTTATTTTCTTAGACAAAATCAAAGGAATATCATTAGAAATTATTAAAAAAAGAAAAATCTATATTTATCCTATATTAACCTCTGTGCATAAACCATCAATCTATATTAGCATAAACACACAAATGCACACAATCTATACACATACAGAGATGCTGATAGGTACACATCCTGTATCCCTGATGCACAAAAATCTAAAAGAGTGCAGTAAAATCGTATCCATGTGTTTTTCTTTTTTCTTCCCTCACCATTTCAAGCTAACTGTAAATACATTTCAATAATTTCTTAGAAATGAACTACACAAGATAGGTTACAATGTTGGAATTAGACGGCTTTAATTGGGACGCATAAATTTTCCCATTCAAAGCAAATATGTGCATCTGAGGATGCACTAAATCAAAACACTATCAGCATCACTGCACATTTACAACTGAATGATAAAATGATAAAATGATATTCTTTGTCCATTTAGAACATTAAATTCCAATATTCTCAAAATGCTAATATAATGTTTGAATCTATAGGAATTTTTCTTTTAATTTATTTTATTATTTTCCAGAATTCAATACAAGTTTTATACTTCTTTTAATTGTAGATAAAATATGAAGCAATTATTAAAGAAAAATTACCTCCACATTGTTTCCGATAACAAGTTATGTTTCCATTTTTACAAATACTGAAATATAAGAAAATCACAAGTTTAAATATAAAATGATTATAGGATTACATTGGTCATAATAAAAACATTTATGCTAAAATCTCCAAACATTATATTAATGTATCTCACTTTTGGTTTTTAAGGAAAGAAAAGGTAGATTTGGATATTAATATATGCTGGATAGTATACAAAAAAATACCCTATCTTCTACAGTACTTTAAAAAAAATTTAACTGAAGGATACATTGGCATTTCACATAGCACTAATACCTTTGGAAAAGTATGCATCCAACTATTCTTCTTCCAGCTATGGGTAAATAGTAGGGTAGACTGGGCACTTAGTAAGGTAATCAATTTAAAGAAGGAAAACTGAATTCAAACCTTTTAAACTCCACTTAAGAAACTGACCTTGTGGCACATCCTCCTCTTATGGAGGGGTTGGTGTGTGTGTGTGTGTATATATATATATATATATATATATATATAATTGAAGGATATAAATTTTGATTTAAATTTTTTAAAGTAAGATTTCTTTCCTCCTATTTAGGTACACATTTTTGTACACAATGTTTTAACAATGAAGAGAATATGCATGTTATCTAATTAATCATTAAATTAGTAACCAATATTTTTAATGTTTTTTTTTTTCATAGCCTGGTAAAATCTAATGGTAATGTTTAGATCAATGGTAAAATAGATACTATTTGTAACCAGAATTGAAAAAATAAATTCATTGAATTTTCAAACTTTCTGGAATGATTTTTAGATTGAATAAAAATCAGTTGTCAAAGAAAAAAACAGAAAAAGAAAATGTGCTTAACTTACCAAGTGGTGCAGGCAACATGAATGACAACTCCTTCTTCTACTTTGTCATCCATTCGAATAACTTCTTCTTCAGTTGTGGCACCATATCTTCCATCTTTTTCAATCCATCCTACAATGTGTGGACCCTCAAAGCCAAATTCTCGGATATAGGCACATTTATCAAAGGTACATACTGTAAATGAATAAAATTTAAAAAATATGTATATTATTTCTTTATTTACATTAGGATTTGATGAATAATATTTTGTGCAAGTGAAGAATCATGAAATTTGGTTTTAAACATTGTAAATGAAATTATCGTTTTTAATACAGGCAAATTTTATGATTTATATAAATATATACAATTTTATATAACCAGGTTGTCTAGTATGACATAACTGCTTGGTTGCTGATGCAATTTGCTGTATAACGATCTTGGCTTTTGTAACCAAAAATATGAATAACTAATAATCCAAAGATCAATGCATTACTTCTATGGATTTATGTGATTTTATTTTTGTTTACAGAGTTTCAGTGTTGTAGAGTTTGGTAATAGATAATATCTAATAATATCCGTTTTTATTGTTTAATGCTTCACTAGAAATGATAAAATCCTGTTATCTTTGGTTCCAAAGAAAATTAACTTTTTATTCAAAAGAATTTGAAAATAGTAGGACTGTTGTTCTGCCTTCATCAAAAGCAAACCCTTCTTCCCTCACATACATATCTCTCTGTTTAACCCATACCCTGATGTTCTGCCTGCATCAAAAGGTAACCCCCATCTCTGTAAAGGCCATGAACTCTGACTCATAGGTCATGCATGCCAGAACAATTCTTGAAACCATTAATTCACGATTCAATTAAATCATCAGATTTTGGTGTTTAATTTGAGACTTTTCTTCAATTTCAACCAAATTTGTTGTTCAATCCAGATGCATCTATATCACTCAAGATTCATGATCATTTAGAAAAGAAAATGTTTATGGGCATTTCCTTTCTTTTTTGACATTTTTATTTTTAAAGTAATTCATTTAGAAAACAATTTGATTTAGCCTTTTCAATGATTGGTTCCTATATTGTGTTCATCTCTATACTTAGTCTACTCAAGAGGTCATTACAGCCCGAATTTGCTGCTTCTTTGAGACGTCTTCTTTTCCAGTGTCCTTTCTTATCTATTATTTATCCCACAAGGGTAGTTGCTTTTTATTTCTTTCTTTTTTTCTAAATGATCGGTGTGCTAAAACAATGACGTCATCTTCAAAACACCTGTTTGATCAACTGTCAAACTATTAAAAAAGATTTCCCAGATTGGATTATTATTATTATACTCGGATACACAGGGAACACCTGAGGAATGTCTCATCTTTATTGTGTATGTATAAACACAATGTTTCAACCACTGTATCAGTGGTTGAAACATTGTGTTTATACATACACAATAAAGATGAGGACAAGAGTCGAAAACAATCAAAATTATTCATATTAAGCATCATGTCAAAAATACAGATAAATGATAGGGATGAGTTTTTTTTGTTGGCATAAATAACAAAATCAGGGAATATTTTATAAAGAAAAGTTTTGTTTGACTATCAATGTTTTTGAAATTTCTAATTTTTAGAAATTAAGTTTATTCATGTTTGTAACTTGTATAATTGTTAATACTTACAATGTCCATATTGTATTGGTGATTTATATGCTGCAAAAAAGAACAAAATATTACAATAAAATTCACATTTTCAAAACATTTGGGAATTCAGTGAAGATACATTTAAATGTTTTATTGCTTTTTTAAATCATAAAATTATAAATTTTGCTCAGAATCACATACACAAATATTTGGATATATGAATGAATTATAAGAAAATACAATCATCATCATGTCATGCTGACGGCATGCATTCCCATAACTCTCTCACTACCTGTCCCTATTGGTCACCACTCTTGGTAAGTCCTCCTCACAACATCCAGTATCTGCATAGATCTGATCAATGTAAGTATTTGCTGATCAGCCCACCCTGGTGTGTCCATGTGTAGGTGTCCACAGGAGAACATCACTTATGAGTTCATCCTAACTTCTTCAGCAGTGTCCATCTTGTTTGTCGTACATGGATAGTTTGTGTGATAGGAGGTAAGTGGCTGTAAAGCTTCTTTTAATCGTATATAATTACTATATGAGTAAGTAGAGATCAATAACTCTCTCGCTTAATGATAAAAAGAGCATTTATTTTACATACCAAATATATATTTCTCAACATAATCTCGTTCCTTGTTAATTCACTTAACCCAGTGATTCTCTATTAATCAAATATTAGACAATTCAGTTAATAAGTCCATAGCATAACACAGTAATTGATTCATCCAAGTGATAATCATTTGAAAGAACATATATTGAAAATGACATCATTATCATGTCACATTGACAGCACAGATTCCCATGACTCCCTCTCACCACCCATCCCTATCAGTCAGTGTTCCTGGCAAGTCCTCTACCTGACATCCAGTATGCAGACAGAGCTAATCAATGCAAGACTTTGCTAGTCATCCCACTCTGGTGTGTCCATGTGTATTTGTCCACTGTAGAATATCACTTATGAGTTCATCCTTACTTCTCCAGAAGTGTCCAGCAAGTCTTATTCATCTTACTTGGACGGTTTGTGTTACAGAAGGCAAGGGATCATACAGCCGCCTTTTGTGGGGTTCTGCTTTCAAGATTTGTTCAAGACAGCACACAGCATCCTTGTGTAATTCCCATTTGGCTTTTTCTCTAAGTGTTCCATTAGAGTCTGAGCGGTGCAGTGTGAGAATACCCGTTCTGCACCCTACACCTTCGCTGCACGATGTCTAGATCCCAACGTTGTGATTTTCTGTGCTGGCCGATGCGAAGGCACGAGTCAGATGGGTTCACAGGGATTAAAAGAAAAGAAAACAAAACAAACACAAGTCTGTTAATAGGACACTGAGAGAAGAGGGAGTTGTGACACTTAAGCAGTTGTAGTGGGCTCTCTCAGCTGGCAAGAAGTTGTCATGAGACTAAGTGAATTACTGGCTTCACTGGCTAATTTCTAAGTCTCTGCTACTGTCGATATCATCACCTGCCGCCGAAAATCTAACTCTAACTCTAACTGATCTTTTTCTGGGACCGTATGTATATATATATATAAAATTCCACCCTCACCATCTCCTTTCTGATTAATCCATGCTGGTCATTCAATTACTTTTACAGATGTACTTTTGTTTGAAATATTAAAACGAACTATAATCATACAGGCACAAACAGATAAACAATTGTCCTCATCATCAATTTACACAATGCCAAATTAACCCAGGCCTCAGACATTTGTCTCGGTTGGATATCAAATATATTCCCATCTGTCTTATTTATTTATTTATTCATTCTTTTTCATTTCTTGGTTATTTTATCACTAAGGTTTACACACATGATACACTACTTCCTATCTACGTACGGATATATATATATATATATATATATATATATATATATATATACTACACACATGACCCCTTAGATGCATTCTGGTCCAATGCATTTTAGTGCAATTAAAAGTGTCACATACCTCCCTCAACCGTTCTTGTCATTTATTTATAAATTACAACAAAACAACAGTATGCATCTCCCTTCGGCGCCTGAAGGGGGGACAACATTTTTCTCTTGGTTTTGTAAAAAAACATCATAACAACAAAAAAAAAAGATTCACAACAATATATAATCAGAGGGCTTTGCCACCTCCCTTCAAATAAAAAAAAAAAAAAACAAAAAAAAAAAAAAAAAAACAATGGCCAACAGTGCACTTGTACGGGTGGGATCCTCACCCTTTTCGACACAAACATACACACAACAAAAAAAAACATGGATAGTTATGTTGGGTTCAGGTCTTCGACTTTGCTTCTCCTTGGGGGACTTCTGACTCAACAATCAGGATTACTTTTTCGGATCACCTCCAAAACTTCACATCACCTTCTGATAAACACAAGGGAATTTTAAGCACCCTTCTACTTAACGATTCAGGAGGGCTTTTCTGGCTCACCTCCAAGATTTCACATCACCTTCTGATGAACACAAGGGAATTTTAAGCACCCTTCTACTTAACGATTCAGGAGGGCTTTTCTGGCTCACCTCCAAGATTTCACATCACCTTCTCATGAACGCAAGGGAATTTTAACCACCCTTCTACTTAACGATTCAGGAGGGCTTTTCTGGCTCACCTCCAAGATTTCACATCACCTTCTGATGAACGCAAGGGAATTTTAACCACCCTTCTAAATGATTCAGAAGTATTCATTTTTTTTTTTTTTTAAATTCCTTACGACTCGGGAACATCATAATTTCCGCAGTTGGATAGGTGCCGTAGCAGGAATTACATTACTTTAGAGAAGCATTGTCGATTACATCTCCAACCCTTGGGGTCTCTACCACCCCTTTTTCTTAAAAGAACAACCAAACAAACAACCTGAAACCTCAACATAATATGTCCTGGGTTACTGGAGGTATCGATAGGTCATCTCTTCCAGTCTTTCATTAACCCATATACACACAAAAACAATGTTCATCCTAAATAGGAAAGTTCAACAAGTTCAGATTTCACTTCTACCTCTCAACCATTTTTTTATTTTTTTATTCTTTTTTTAAGGTATTAACCTTACATAGTTCTTTGCTGATACTGCATGCGCAAGTTATAATCTTTTTTAAAATGTTTTTCATGCCTTCGTCCTTCGGAAATCAAGTTGCAGAGGCTCTTCAGGTCGTATCTGCACTGGATCGGAAGGGTTCAGTTGGTCCCTAATTGTAACGGCTGTAGTGTCTTTTTCCATTTTGGTCCCTACTGTTTTTGCCACCGTGTCTTGGCCATCGTGTACCTTTCACTGGCATATTTCCTTCCTATTCCTTAATCATGGTTTTCGCTGAATTACAAATTCTAATATAATTATCATAACTAATACTATGACGCTACCTATTGTGATGACCTAATAATAATTAGAGGGAGCTCTACTTTTATGATTATCGTCAACCTTCCCCTAGATACCTGTAATAGGACCAGCCTTTTCTCCAACACCACCACTCAAATCTATCGGACACCTCTATGGCCTGTGGCATTACGGTTCTTAGAAACTTCGGTGGCCTCTGGTAGCATAACTGGGGTTCTTAAAGATACATGCCCCCACTGTGTCCGTCTTACACTTTGCTGCTTCTCTTTGGGTAAGCAGCAGGAATTGATAGATATTGATTTTAATTTATACCTACTAGTCTTCTTTTTGCATTTTATTTTTCTTTTCTTTTCCTTAATCACTAGCGAACTCTCAGTCTCTGAATCAGAGTCCCTATTTTTCCAGATCACCATTTTAGAAATTAAGATTCGAAATGTTTTCCCCGTTTTTCTCTTTTTACTTCCATCTGCTTTTATAAAGTTCACATACTTAAGTCTCATGTTCTTTTCTTGAGAGTACTTCTTCACTACGAAAGGTGTTGAACTACCGTCCCCAGTTAATTGGTTGGATAACTCAATAAATTTGATTTGACTCCATGTCTCTGAATCGGACCTGATAACTAACCTTCTTTTTTCTGTTGCACTCACTACACGTGGAGGATTATCAACGGTATGGTCACGAAATAACTGCATATGGATTGAACTAGTCTTAATGCCATGATCACTACTGATTATTCTTTTTATCTTCATTGGCGGTGTAAGTTCCCCCATGCTTTTGCTATCGGATTCTGCTAGTCTTTTTGATGCAAGACAGCACTGGGTAGGAGTCGAGTCAGAGATTTCCTTTAATGGAATAAGACTGTCCTCTTTATCGGGTAACTTTTCACAAGCAGGAGACGAATAAGGGGCTGGCCTTCGATCATTATCCGTTAAATAACTTTTACTAAGTATGCTACACTCACTACTGTCTTCAAGCACGGGTTGCATCTCCTCAAGGGTCTGAAGTCTTTTAGTAACTATCTTTTGTTGTTTTTTCACGGCTGACTGGTCAGTGAGAGGGGTTGTCTTAACCGGTAATTCCTCTTTAAACTCTTTGTCATTTGTCAGCTTTCGTAAACTGTTAGCAAAAGGGTGTTTGGAAATTTTCGTAATACCGGCAAGGTGATTGGGTCTGTTTCCCCTACAATGATTAGTCTTCTTGACTCTGTCCTGGTGCTTATTTAACAAAATCTCTTTTGACAGTATCCATTTTGTCGGACGCGGTAAAGGTAATGACCATTTCATGCCTTTGAAATCTTTAATTGTAGACTTAACGTTCATGAACAGTTTCCGTTTTTTTTCGACATCCCCTTCCACTCTCAGTTCCATAGACACTATGACATTAGCATCAAGTGAAGTATTATCCTCCACTTCTTGACAAGAATCTGCCCTTGATAACAGAGATTCGGGTGGCATCTCTTGAGTGCTCACTGGTAATTCACTAAATGAGTTGCTTTTGTTATATTTGGATGCCCTTGATTTCTCTTCTTGAACGACTGGTGGGTTGATAGTCTGTTTTTTATTTGCTTCTACCGATTTCTTTTTACTAACATCAAATTCAGAAAACTTTGATTTTTCGTCGGTAACCTCAACATCCTCCTTCCCTATGGTCACTGTGTCACTAGTATCAAGTGAAGTTTTACCCACTTTTGGACGATAACCTGTCTCAGATAATAGAGGTTCAGGCTGCATCTTTTTAGAGCTCTCCGGTAATTCACCAAGAGAATTGCTTTTGCCATCCTTCTGGGGCCCTGATTTCTCTTCTTGAGCGGCTGATGGATCAATAGTCTGTTTTTTACTTGCTTCTACCGATTCTTCTTTAGTAGCAGTTTCATAATATACCTTCACAATAATACAAGAAAAAAAATATCTCTGGATTGGGTTTAGTTTATCTTTTTGGGAATGCAGCAAATACATCTCCGTAACATTTCTTTTGTTTAACAAATCAAAATTGTTATTTTTCGAGAATAAATCACGAACAAAATTTTCCATATGCTGCCTTTCTTTTTTATCTATACTATTCTCGAGTTTTTGACGAGAATCTGTCCTAGTTTTTACCGATTCCTCTTCAATAGTAATTTGATAACGTACCTTCCTAATGATATCCGGAAAAATGTACCTCTGAAAACCATTCAGGCTATCTTTCTGGGAATATAATAGATATTTATCCATAATAGTTTTTGTTAACCATTTAAAATTTTCTGTTTTTAAGAACAAATCACGGACAAAATCTTCAATATGCTGTATTTCTTCTTCATCTATTCTATTCATGATTTACTAATATGCCAGTGAGAGAGACAACTTAGTCAAGACAATAACAACAACAACAACAAAATAAAGTGAATTTTAAGCCTACCTGGCAGGGACCGTAATTGGTTTTCTTATTTGTTTTTTTTTTTTTTTTTTTCAAATGTTCAGTTGATCCTCTTTGTTCTTGTTTTTTTTTTTTTTTTTTTTTCTCTGTTTTTTTTAAAAAAAATGTTCTAAGGGTGTTCCTTTCAGTTTTCAGCTAAAAGAAAACGAAAACAAAATCTGTTTTCTTTGATCAGTTCATTCAGACAATCCTTTCTTCTTTCCTTCCTATCTGTTGTGTTCCTTTTCTCTTCTTCAGATTTTTGGGTTCTGTCTTTTCACTTTCCGTTTCTTTCTTTCCTTTTCCAGTTGTGTTGACTATTCTCTTTTCTTCTCCATTCTCCGATTTTTCTTAATCCGTCCGTCTGTCTGTCTCTCTTTCCGTTTCTCTTTCTTTCTTTCTTTTTCGTTTCCGTCTTTCTCCTTCTTTCCTTTACTTCTATTGTGTAACCACGTTTAAGGGTCGAATCTGTGGTCACGGCACCAGTGTGAGAATACCCGTTCTGCACCCTACACCTTCGCTGCACGATGTCTAGATCCCAACGTTGTGATTTTCTGTGCTGGCCGATGCGAAGGCACGAGTCAGATGGGTTCACAGGGATTAAAAGAAAAGAAAACAAAACAAACACAAGTCTGTTAATAGGACACTGAGAGAAGAGGGAGTTGTGACACTTAAGCAGTTGTAGTGGGCTCTCTCAGCTGGCAAGAAGTTGTCATGAGACTAAGTGAATTACTGGCTTCACTGGCTAATTTCTAAGTCTCTGCTACTGTCGATATCATCACCTGCCGCCGAAAATCTAACTCTAACTCTAACTCTAACTGATCTTTTTCTGGGACCGTATGTATATATATATATAAAATTCCACCCTCACCATCTCCTTTCTGATTAATCCATGCTGGTCATTCAATTACTTTTACAGATGTACTTTTGTTTGAAATATTAAAACGAACTATAATCATACAGGCACAAACAGATAAACAATTGTCCTCATCATCAATTTACACAATGCCAAATTAACCCAGGCCTCAGACATTTGTCTCGGTTGGATATCAAATATATTCCCATCTGTCTTATTTATTTATTTATTCATTCTTTTTCATTTCTTGGTTATTTTATCACTAAGGTTTACACACATGATACACTACTTCCTATCTACGTACGGATATATATATATATATATATATATATATATATATATACTACACACATGACCCCTTAGATGCATTCTGGTCCAATGCATTTTAGTGCAATTAAAAGTGTCACAGCAGCCATACAGTAGCACTAACATGGCTACAGCTTGGAACAATTCTCACTCCATCTTATCAGTCCATGCCTTTCCTATGAGTATATTTACATTGCTTTCTGTAGATGAGATATTACTACTAAGGTATGTTAACTGGTCTACTAATCTCAGTGTGGAAATGTCTCCACCTTGTTTAAAACCCAGTTTTATATGAGTTCACATAGATGCCAATGCCTCTTGCTGCAGTCTCTACACTATGCAGCAGTAATTCGGCTTGTGCAGCTGTATCTGTGAGAAGTGCAGTCAGCATCTATAATAGTTTCAGCAGAATATTGCTGACTTCTTGTATTTTTTAGTGTGAAGTCTTTTTATTTCATTAGATATTTGCATCTAATACATAGCCTTTGCCTTATTTATGTTTAGATGGAAGGAATCATGTCATATATTTCATTCATTACAGTGTACAATACATTTAAGGTGCAATTGTTACCATTGGTTTCAAAGCAGCATGTTAGCCACCTATTGTCAAGACAACATGCCTGTTAAGACTACTATATATATATATATATGATAGGAATGTAAACACGGTGTGTTTGGATATGGCTTTTTGCCGACATATATATATATATATGTAATAAGGTGAAAAATTTGAAAAAACACAGGTTCGAATAAAATGAGTAATATTTATTCAGTCAACACTGCAGTGTTTCAATCTGTTTAGTAGATCTTCTTCAGGGCTTTTGTCGATATAAGGAAAAGTAAAATTTATCACAGAATGATAAGAAGACTGTTGTTGATCAGTTTGTTTAAAAATGTTTCAAAATCGTTTATCTCAGCATTTCATAAATTTTGAATTATTCTAAGAGCGCTAATTTTCCATTCAAAACATTTTTAAACAAACTGATCAACAAAAACTATCACAGTTTCCTTATTATTCTGTGATAAATTTTCCTTTTCCTTATATCAACAAAAGCCCTGAAGAAGATCTACTAAACAGATTGAAACACTGCAGTGTTGGCTGAATAAATATTACTCATTTTATTTGAACCTGTGATTTTTCAAATTTTTCACTATATTACATACCGTCGGATTCACTTCCATTTTTCTCTTCATACATATATATACATATAGTCTGTACGATGTTCTACACACCGAGCGATCCTTTGCCAGGATTACACTTGTCAAGTTCATTTTCTATAAAAAAAAGTATCGAATTTTATGCGATACATGCATTGTAATTGCCTTCAAGCAAAAATATATATATATAAACTATTGATTTTCTCATCTCATAATCGTGATGAAGCATGTATACTTGTACTTACAAAAACTACTTTGATAAAAAACAAATTCTAAAAATGCAGATGAAATGAAATATAAAAATAAATAGCCAATTTCATTGTTGTTTACATAATCTTAGACTAAAAAAGGATTATTGCTTTTAAACTTTAAAGAAAATAATACTTACGGTAATAGGGGATTGGCTTTATTTTCATCCTATCTAAATTTATGAAGGGATTAATATAAGGCACTGAAAAATACAAGAAATTAATTCAAATTACACAGATATAAAGGAAAACTATATTTGATTAAAGATGGTATTAAAATAGGTTGCAGGGTGGGGGGTGATAAATAATTGAGTTACCAAATGTAAACTAAAAGAATTGGATTTTTATTTTGTTTTACAGAGAAGGAATCATGTCCCCCTCTCTCTCTCTCTCTCTCTCTCTCTCTCTCTCTATATATATATATATATATATATATAGTGAATGTGAGGCTGGTTAGGTTCATTAGCATGAAAATCATAAAAATCAATGTAAATGAAAAATTGATGTTGGTTGGTTGTATCCTGAATAAATGAGACAATGACTGATGAAGGTCAAAAATACATGTACTTGGGATATAACACCAGTAATTTCAGACAATTATTATACACCCTTCAGCCTTAGTTGTGACATCTTGCTCGCAAACATGAAAAAGCTCATAAAAAAAACTAAACTCTAAATCTGTCTAAGTCTGTTATCTTAAATAAAATATTTATACTTTTACTCCCAGCTCTAGTTAAAATAGCAGGGTAGTCTGGTCTTTCTAGCTTTGGTAGGGTAACTGATCTAGGAGAAGGAACAAAAACTGGGGGGTATTGTTTGGGGAATCAGTGGCACACCATCCTTCTTCAATCAGTTTGTACATAAAGTGTGCTTGGTTCTATATAGGTGTTCATCACATATTTATGCAGCCCAACAATTCACGTTTCACTAAACTGTCAAGGCCTCATATGTTGAAATCAACCGAGAGAGTCCAATATATGTAATTATGTATATAATTAACTTATTAGTTATTATACATTGAGCTCTCAGGGATTTGTAAAAATCCTTGTATAAATCTATAAGTTCGCATCAACATGAGGATGCATTGTGGATGTACAGGAGATATTGATGATCTCAAATAGAATTATCCCCTACATACCAGTCAGTTGGATACTTTTACCTATATACATTGGTGTATGCATAATTAGAAAATGATTTGTAGCTATTCAGAAAAAATAGTGATGAGTAATAATAAACTTACTTTGAGTAGCACGATAAAATGGCGCTTTTCCAGTTACAGGTAATGTAAAAAGTGGACTCTCAGCTGGAACAGAAAGAATACAGATTTTGCAGTAAAAAAAGAAAAAAATTATATAAATATTTGCAATATTGCTTTTTGTACCTAAAGAAAAACATAAATATCAATTAAATGAAAACTAAATTTTTCAGCTATAAAAATAGAAAATAAATTATTTACTAAAATTATTCTAAAATTCATTTAAGAATAATTTAAATTTAAAGTAAGAGTTAAAGTGATAAGAATGAAATATTACATAATATAAATCTGCCATCTTTTTATACATATTCTATACATTTAGCTTATATTTCTACTTACTGTTAATTGAAGATGGAATATTTCTTTTGATTTAATTGAGTTTTTAATTGAAGATTTAAAAAATGTTCTTTTTAATCATGCAAGAAATTTAAATTTGTAAACTTACTTCTTTGTCTGAAGCAAGCAATAATGGAAACAGATATAGTGACACTACAGTTCTTGACTGGAATAAATCTTAAGGTAACTTGTTTTGATTTTGTTTCAGCTGGGATTTCAACAACTTTTCCTGGTGCATTGCCCTGTTAAAATAAATAAAGGATTTATTATAAGTAAACTGGGGGAAAAAAAGAATTAGAGTCTGAATTCAGAAATAAAATTACTCTGTCATATATAATAATAATAATAATGAAATTTATTGTGTCCAGTGCTCAGGTGCACCACAATTCATCAAAGTCTCATGTCTAGTACACAGAATAATACATTAGTGTCAGGAACATGAACAGTTTACAGTAGTAATATGCATGTATGAAAAGAATCATGGGTCTGATGATATATATAAAAAAAGTAAAGTAGATGGAGTGGCCTATTGTCGGTATCAGTCGGACAGTGAGGGAATCTATTTCCTTTTTGCTAGCGCTAGACCAGGGGGATTATTTATGAATCTGAGGTGGAGCACCACATCAACCATCAGCTCCCCACTTTACTACACAGATCCAAGCCATGTTACTCATGCGCTGAGTTGGTGAGGGCCAGTATTGAACCTAGAACCTTATGGTTCCTAGGTGGATGCTCTACCAACTGAGCAAAACTGAAATCCCCTTGATCAAAGTAGTCAAATGCCTAATTTAATCTTAAAGTTAAATTAATTTTGTTTTTATCTTTACAGTTAAAAAAAAATTAAAAAATTCAAATATGATTTATTAATGTTTGATTAAACCTTTGATTGTTAAGTTAAAAAGCTCTACACAAGCTTCAACAGATAAAGGTTTGGAAAACAAAATTAATTTAGGAAAAATTCTGGGCAATGATATTGTGGCCAGGGTCACTGCTAGGGCTTCATGCCCCCCGCCCCATCTATGATACAGGGCCCCCACTCTACTACTAGACAATTTTCATAAAGTAGTATTCATAGAAAATCTATAAAACCTCTAATTGTTGAGAGGGACTTTTGAAACAATGAAATATAGCATAACCTCATTTATCCAGTGCATTTAGAAATAGATATAAACACTGGATATGTGAAAAGCTTTTTTTTGGTATGATCATCATAAAGAGAGCACAGATTACCATCTCTCTCCCTCACCAACTGTCCTTATTGGTAATCACTCCTGACAAGTCCTCAGCACGGCATCCAATGTCAACACATAGCTGTTGTAAATTTTTGTTGGTCAATCAACAGTTGTATGTTGATGTGTCGGTGTTCACAGGAGAATATCACCTATGAGGTTATCCTTACTTCTCTCCAACATGTCTTATTCATCTTATTTGGATAGTTTGTGTGATAGGAGGTAAGTGAATATACAGTTGATTTTTTTTTTGTGGGGTGATGCTTTCAAGATTTTTCAGACAGCACATAAAATCCTTGTATAGTTCCCATCTAACTTTTTCTCCAAGCATTTCATTAAAGTCCAAATGGTGCAGTCATACAGTAGTACTGATATGGCTACAGCTTGAAAGAATTCTCAATAAAAAAAAAGAAAAGATTTTGAAATGATTGATAACCTATCAATATGTGTATATAGACATTACTTTCTGTAGATGAGATATTGCTATCTAGGTATGTGAACAGGTCAACTAATTTCAGAGGCTTGTCATTTAATGCGGAGATGGCTTTATCTGAGTTCACGTAGAGGCCAATGCCTCTTGCTGCCTGCTCCAGGTTATACATTAGAGATTCAGCTTGGGCAGGTGTATTTGTGAGAAGCACTAAAACATCTGTATAATCTGTATATGTAATGGCTTCTATTTTGTATAAGTAAAGACATCGTCGGGGAGGCCCAGAGTCGGTATCAGCCATACAGCGAGGGAGTCTATCCCCTTTTCACAGGCACTAGCCCAAGGAGATTGTTTTTTTAGCATCTAAGGCAGAGCGCCACATCTACCGTCAGCTCCTCACTTTACTGCACAGATCTTTGCGCTATTCATACGCTGAGTTGACGAGGGCTGGTATCGAACCAGGAACTCTGTGGTTCCCCGCTGAACACTCAACTGACTGAATTCTATTATGTTTTTTTTTCTATTCAGTATGAAATCCAAATTGGAAAAATATTGTAAAAAATATATTAACAATTATTTGATTTTATGAATTTATGTATTTACTGAAATGTTTATTGATACAAACTTAAGAGAATCAAAGTGTTTTTTATTATAAATACTTTTTGTATTATTTTAGAAAGAGGCTTACCTCAATATTATCATCATTTTGGAATATAACATCAAAAGTTTGTACAGATTTTGCCTTCTTCAATTGTATTTTACCTCCATTCTTAAATGCATTGCCAACTTTCACTGTAATTTCTTGTTTGTTATCATTTTCAGTAGATTTCCAACCTTCTCCAGAAGGTCTTAATAAATCAGTGTTGTCTGTATTGCTTGACATCCTTATATCATTACTTGGAATATAAAGTGGACTTGCCATTCCATCAACCATCTTGCATTCTATTTCAGAGGAAGCTTTCACATTATCTAATGGTGATAAAATAATAAATGAATATATGATTTTAATACCCATTATTTTTAACAGATGAATTTTACTAAAATCAATAGATAAAAATTAACCTTTTCAGTTAAACATTATCATAAATTGGAATTATATTATTTTGATAGAATTTAATACCAAATATAAAGTGATTTTTTTAAAGCAACAATGAAAAAAATATTTTGAAATTTCATAATACACATAGTAGATCTTAAATCTTTCTTATTTTATAAAGAGAGTCTAATTAATAATCATGCAACATACAATTTCATAAAATTACAGAACTGCAAAAATAGTAACAGAACCTTTAAAAAAGCCTTTATCACGCAGATAGTTGAATTCTAATCATTTGAATAGCAAATCTAAAACAATTTTTTAAAACAAAAATATATTTTGAAATTTCATAATACACATAATAAGCTCCTGAGTTTGACAAGAAGGTTCCTGAGTTCAAAAAGAAACATCCAAAAATGGAAGGAGGGCACATTGGCCAAAATGTTTTGCATATAATAATAAAGATGAGGACAACAGTCCAAAAGATCGAAAGAGATTAAATTCATTGTTGCTTTATAAAAAGAGTAAAATTAATAAAATTTCATACAATTACTACAGCAAAAATAGTAGCAGTAACTCTAAAAATAAATTTAAAAAATAAAAATAAAAAAGCATTCATCAGAGAATGATTTAAGATTCACTAAAACTTATAAAATTATCTGTGCCAGAATAAATTAACAACTAAAAAGATGAATTCTTTTTAGGAATGGAATAAAATTTTCATGAGCCAAATTATTTTGAAGATGATAAACGGACATTAAAATAAGTAAATTCTATTAATGCCAATTTCTTTTATCTTTCCATATTACTTTATCAATTCTGCATGAAAATCATCTGTAACATAAATAAATGTACTGTTAATTTTTTGTTTTTCTGTCCTAAGTTCAAAAAGATTTAGTCATATAATAGATACAAATAATAGATACAACAAAATTGAAATATAATTAATAGTAAAATTTACTTTGTTTTTCAAAACAGCCTTTAACTGATACAGTCACTTCAATTGAGCAATTCATTTTTGTAGAAGTGAATCTGAGAAGAACAGCTGTAGCATCAGTTCCAGGAATTTCAACTTCATCATTTGGTGATATTTCCTGAAATATAATAAAAATCTATTTGAGAAAAGAGATTATAAATTCAGAGATACAATAAAATGAATGTTTGATGTGCTCTACATTTAGTTCTGAACTTTGAGTGATAAAATCAAATAAAATTAATTGTTGATCTTAATGTATTTATTTTAGATGGGATATTCAAATATTAGAGGATAATGACTGAATTAAAAAGTTTGTTCATTCAACTTTTACAGAAAATTTATCATAGAAGTTTTCCTATAAATTTAAAAAATGTAGATAATGCAATTTTTGTTATAGTGTTGATTCTAATTTTGTTTTATTTCACTATCCATACCAAAGGATGACAAAGGTTCTTAGAAGAAACAGCCTGTGTGCATGTGAGTAAGGGGTTTCACAAAGGGATTTAAAAACTAACATTTAGATCTGTTGGGGGTGGAGGAGCAGTTGCATACTTGATGAACCAATGCCATGTATACTACAAAACTTATGCACATAAGCACAGGGTCTATTTTAATAACACCTTAACTTTCCTTTGTATTAATAAAGGTTGGTGTTCATAATAAACATAACCAATGACTCATATCTCACTTCAGAAGTTATAGCAAGTGTTAAATAGAAGAAAAATAAGTAAAACAAAATCTCATGAAATTAAGAGATTACTAAAAATATGTGTCTACTAAGTAAATTAGCCAGTTTGTAGGAATTTTAAGTAGTAGTAGTAGTAGTAATAATAATAGTCTTTGATAATTTGGTTTGAACTAAAAATGGTAAAACATCATCAGTTGCCTGAATTTTGTTGTTGTACATAGATATAAAGTTAATAACTGACCTTAAATGATGATGAAGTTTTACCTCCCAATAAAACAACATCATAACTTTGGACATCTTTTGATTTTAACAGTTTTATTTTGCCTCCAGATTGCAATGATTTTCCAACAGTAATTTTAACAGTTTTTCTTTTATCATTCAATGAAGATTTCCATCCTTTGCCACCAGGACGTATGTCATTTACACTTTCAGTATTACTTGATAATTCAATGTTATTGCTTGGAATAAGATTTTCAGCTTTCATTCCATCAACCATAATGCAAGGTGCGGCTAAAAAATTAAATATAACACAAAAATGTCAGTGCTTGGTAATAGAATAATGTATATAAGTAATTAGAAACATTTTCTGTATTTAGGGACCAGTAACAAAATTAATGTTCAGTTTATCATAAGCAGTGGTCTATATAAAACAAGAAATTTAGAAACTGTTTGAAGACATATACAGGAGAAAAAAACTCAGGGTCTTCGGTTCATGTGATGAACATGGAAAACCAAGGAAAGAAGGTCATTCTCCCATAATTAATTGTGTCTGGCAAGGGTTCAAGCCCCATTAGATGAAATTGGTTGTCAGGATTGCATTTTAACTGGGGTGGAATCAGCAGCATTACCAATTGTTAAGTAGCAGATTCTTGGAATACTTCTAAGAGGAATTAGATGCTATAAAGGAATTGGAGGCTAAGATTTTCCTCCAAGATAAAGCTATGCCTAGATTTTTTAACCATGTCCAGTTCCCTACAACAGAAGAGAGAAAGTGGAAAAGGAGCTCCACAGGGATTTTTGCCACTCATGGCCTACCAGTGACTCTTATCACAGACAATGGAAGAGATTTCAGCAGTGTGGAATTTATAGAGTTCCTCAAGAAAAACTATATGAAGTACACCATCACATTGCCATATTATCCAGCATCAAATGGCCTGGCAGGGAGGGCTGTGCAGGTAGTGAAGGTAGGCCAAAGAAGATCAAGAAAGGAGGCTTGTTGAACAAATGGGTTCATATTCTATTATCAAAACATACCACATTCAAGTCTAGGTTGCAAACCATCCAAAGATAATGTTCCAATAGAAGGTGAGAACACATGTTGATGCAGTTAAATAATTGTGAGGGTTCAGATCCAGCAGAAAGAGGTAGAAGGAACAACATGATGTTCATGTCTGAGATTCATTGTTTAAAGTCACAGATCATAGTAAGGGAACCTGGTTATTGAGTGTCATAACTAATTGTTCTGGGCCAGAGTCCTCCATCACCGAATTGGAAGACAGTTGATTGGAGAGATGTCACCAGGATCATCTTCAACTATGCACCTGTGCATCACAAGTGGAGACAGTCAACAAATAGATGTGTTCATTAGTATTATTTGGATTATTCGGACTATTATCCTCATCTTCATTGTTATTGTACTGATTACAAGGAAGATGAGGACAATAGTCCAAATAATACTAATTATCAAGCCTTATCTCAAACATTCAGAGAAATAGCAAAGTTCAATTGTCCTTTTTATTTGTGTAAAGAACTTTAAAAAGGTTTTGTCTTTCATTATCATTGAAAATCTTATATTTAAAACATGACACAATTCATTGGATGTAATTTAATTAGTAGATATTGGAAAAGTAAAATGAATTTGAGTTGCAATAGTTTCCCAAAATGACTTGATTATGAAAATGATCATTAGAAACATGTCAAACTTACTTGTGACTAGATTTTTGCTTTCAGTCATAGAACCTGTGTAGTAAATTATTCAGAAAGGAAATGTTAGATTATATGAAATCAAGTAAGCAATGCTTTATTAAGCAATAACATTTTCTATTATAACAGATAAAGAATTCAAATACAAATGATAAAATAAGCTCAGTTTTCTACTTTTAATGATGAAAAATATAACTCAATAATAAACAAATGATATTTTATTAATCAAGAAATAATATTTTATAAAAGGATATATTGATAATTGCATTGAAATTATAGAAATCAGTTAAATTTATTTACTTTTGTTGATATTAATTTTAACTACTTCATCTTTTACATAGTTGCGTTATTTCTGTCAAACAGACATATATCCCAAACATTTATATGAAAAAAGAAAATGGCTAAAAGAAGCTGAAAGAATGAAATATAATTTCATCTTAGGAAATTAAAACATGTTAAATGATGTATAAAAATGTGTACATCCAGTGAGAGTCTATAAGAACAAATAGAGGACATTGTAAAAAGTATTTGTATAAGATAGATCATTGAAAGTGTACTGCATTAATTAAAAAGGAAATCTCACTATGATATGCTGTTTTTGCTGGGTTATAGTTATATACAAATATAATGCGAATTTTAGTAACAGATATCAGGGACTATTTATATGTTTATAAGAGAAAAATCCACTCTCATCAATTTTCCATTGAAATTATAAATCCATTCTATTTGTTGATGTACACATATATAACATTATAATAAAAATGTTATGAAAATAGATAAAATAATTGTATATTTATTCTCACCTGATTCAAAGCATCCTCTAATAGACACACTAACGACCATCAGACAATCTGGTTTTTCAGGATAGAAATGAAGTTTTACAGTATTGACTTTGGTACCAAAAGGAATCTTGACAATATCATGTGGGCCACTGTCACGGATATTTTTGATGAACTAAAAATAAAAATAAAATATTTCTCTTTAAGAATTTAATACATTAATCAATATGTTCATAATTTTTGGATTTTTTCTTTAATGAGTTTTTAATTTTCCAAAATCTTTGGGTCATTCCTTTTATATATTTATCTATACATGAAAAGTGTATAAAAAGGTATGCACATTTTCTAATTACTATATTCATTTTCTTAAAATCAATAATTTTACAATGAACAATAAATGCTACAATAGAAATGAGATAAATTGTTTTTATCAAATTTTTTAAAACTATTTTTAAAACATATCCCAAAAAGAACATATGTACAAAGACGTAGGTAAATAGGCACAAGTAATAACAACAATATAAGTTGGTGTCAGCTGGACAGTGAGGGAGTCTATCCTCTTTTTGCCAGCACTAGACCAGAGAGATTGTTTTTGCATCTGAGGTGGAGCACCACACCTAACATCAACTACTCATGTGCTGAGTTGGCAAGAACCGGTTATCAAACCCTGAACCTTGTGGTTCCAGGACAGATGCTCTACCAACTGAACTAAACCAGCAATTTACTCTAAAAATGAAAGAGAAGTAAATCTGTACATCTCACAATGCCTCATCTATTCAATTTGAGAGAATATTGTTGGCCAATCTGAAGATGGGATTAGTAGACTTCAATAGATAATTTCATTATTAATTGTGAAGGGAAAAGAAATGATTGTTTTATTCTGGTCAATCTGAGTGATCAGAAAGACATCTTCTTGTTTTGGCTGAGTTCTGTATTCGTGGTTCTTTTACAAAAAAAACAAAAAAAACTAAAAGAAGCTCTGGCATTGAAACTTGTAGAGGTCTTCTGATATAATTGTTCTGACTCTTATCTTTATGGAAGAAGAAGTAAAAATCGTTTTTTGTCGATTCATTTTTTCATATTTCATAAAATAAAATATTTCCCAAATATATTCGGAAGGGCTGTTTCAGGCATATTTTCATCAGGGGATAAGTAATTATGGAAGTTTTCATGAAAATCGGACCATTAATTGATTTTTCATAGAATTTTTAAAAAAGCCTCTAGTCATAACTAGTTTTTTGCTACATTAAATTTTTATAAATGACAAATTGAAATAATATTGTTGCAAAGTACTTAAACAATAACAGCAAAATGTCTTCATCCACATGACAGCAAAACAGACAGAAAAAAACATTTATTAAAACAGTCAACATTTTGCAGGGAAATTAATGGGGAAACTAAAATGGCTGGACTGATCCTAAGAGTTCTGGCACATTATTAGTTTTTCAGATGAACTCAGGCTTACTTAACCCTTTCATAGATTTGTACATTACTAGTGTTAATTTGTTATAATAAGCAGACAATGCTGGGTTTCCCCTACTAGTCATATGTAACAAAACAAAATATGATCAGCAATTGTGTATCATAGTACAATAAAATGAAAATAAAGCACACAGTTTCAATTATGATATTTTGCAAATCAACTCTTATACAATTCTACACCACAGTGGGGCCTTCTATTGTTGTTTCTATACATTAACATTGAATTAGTCAATGAGCAGATAATAGGAAAAAGCCTGCAAAAGGGTTAATTTTCAAACCGCTAAGGAGTATACCCAACCAAAGATTTTCTTTGAACTGCCTGCAACTCACTATCAGGTATGGTGAATTTTTTTATTTATTATTAAGCTTCTTGATTGCATAGGAAGTATCAATTTAGAAAAATACACTACTGGAGGAGCTTCCAAAATTCACTGATAGTTATTTGGACAAAAACAATATCCTTTTCATGAAGAATCTCCATGTTATAGTAACTAACCTGCTGAACTGCGACATCATAGTAAGTGAGTTTGAACTCTAGTAATACAATTATGTTCCCTTTCAGACTAATATCCTTGAGAAAGGTATAAATTCTGCCATCCCTCCAACTATGGGTTAAATAGTACTACTACTGTTCTTCTACAAGGATGGCTTTGGCATTGAATAATCCACAAAGCTTGATATGCCATTAAAGAAGAAACCAAATCTTTTTATGAAGGATAGAACCCTATGACTATAACCCGTCGGTCGCTACTGAGCTAAAGGGCTCATGGAATTTCCGAAATTGGCTGTCAAGATCGGATTTTCTGCATCAACCATGGATTGCAGAGTCTCTATATTTGTTGAAAGTCTAGCCGAATGCCCACATTGTGTTCAGATCTCAAACGACTAGAAATCTGCTATAGAAATTGATTTCCAAGGTTAACGGCGGCCTAGTGGTTTTTTTCTTTCTTTCTTTTTCTAATTTCAAACCAAGAAATCAGGTCACATGACTTATAGAAAAACAAACAAACAAAACACTCAAGTATAGGAGTTTCAAAAAGGTAAAGACTCTCATGGCCTAGTCAGTGTTCTCACAAAAGTGTTATTGAATATGCCTTGTCTATTTTGAACTCCAAAATAATAAAATTATTAACAAAACAAAACCTACTAAAGAAGACTATCTTTTTTAATTTTAATCCGGTTGAATATTCCATTAGAGAAGATAGCAGATCAAATAAATTCAATGTTTGAAAGAGTAAAACATTTAAAATCTGACAAATTCATCAAATTTTGATTTCTACAAAATATTCTCAAATTGTTTAGATCATTGAATAAAGGTTTTTTATTCAAAAATTGATATCCTTTCTTACTTTTATCACATGTGTACAATTAATCAAATAATTATTAAATTTGAAAGATGAAATGGATAATACATTAATTACTATGAAAATAGAATTTTATTGATACAAAAAATAAGATTTTTTTTTTTTAAAGATCTCTAAAGAGAAATGAAGAAACAATATTGAATTACATCAAGAAATAGACATTTGTAACAAACCTGGCCATCAGTCAAAATGACATCAAATTTCTGTACATATTTCGATCGAACAAGCCGAATGTTGCCTCCATATATAAGGGCATCACCAACAAAGAAACTGGCAGTACGTTTGGTATCTTCAGGTGAAGGAGTCCATCCCTTTCCACCTGGGCGGATAGCATTTACATTTTCTTGATTACTTGATACCTTTATACTTGCATCATTTACACAAGTATCATCAGCCAAACCATCAATGAATATGCACGGCGATTCTACAAAAACAAAATAGACTTATTATAACTATTATGAAAATAATTTCCATTTATTTTCACATACACATATAAACATAAACATACATACATCCTTATTGGGGAGGGGGGGTGAGTGAAAAAAAAAAAAAAAAGGTTAAAATAAAGACTCCATATTTATTTACCCAACCTCTCTGTACGTAACAGAAAGTCAATTTTTAAAATAAAGACTTTGTATTTAATTACCAACCCCTCCGCACAAATAGGAAGTAAGACAAGGTCAATTTCTTAAGTGGAGTTTAACAGGTTTGAATTTAGTTTTCCTTCTCCTAGTCTGGTTACCTAGCCAAGGTTAAAGAGCCCAGTCTGCCCTACTATTTACCCATAGCTGGAGGGAGAGTAGTTGGATGCATACCTTTCCCAAGGGTATTAGTGCTATATGAAATGCAAACAGCCTCGTCCACAAGTCCATTTCTTATGACTCTAACCATTATGTCATGTGCATCCAACTCACACAAATAAAGACATTGCAATTGTTTATATTAAACAAAAATAAGAAGGTCTGGGCTGTGAATAGTGTGCCAATGAAAAGGTTAACACATAAAAAATTATGAAAAGACTAATTCATTTATAGCTAGATATTGAAAATATAGATTTTTTTAGCTTTTTTGAATCTTTATACTCAAACCCAAAAATGAAAAAGTCAATAACCAAGTTGACAAAACAACTGTAGGAAAATTTTTAAAAAGAGAGAGAATCTGTTTCCTCATAGTTTGTTTAATTAAACTGTGTAGATAATTTTGTTTGGTTATAGTTGTATTTAGCAATATTCTAGTAATTTAACAGATACATAAGACATTTTATTATCAAAGTCATATATAGCAATGTGAGCATTTATGTAGATATCATTTTGTGGTTCTATTGATATCTATTAAGTTTAGTTTAGTCCAGAACAAGTCTAGAGTTGATATTCTGATAGAATATGAAATGGCTACCAACTAATTCTTAACATTCTATTGTAACAACAACAGTCTTATAAGGATTGAGCAGAAATTGCTTAAAAATGGGTTTGTTTAATCAAATCAATCTTTGTTTGTAGACAGATTGTTGAGAAAATTTAGCAGCATTGCAGGAGATTTTTTTATGTGATGTAGTTATTTATGCTAAAAATAATGTTGTGCATACATAGTTGTTAGTCAATTACATAATAATTTTAAAAAAAATTGGGGCACTCCAAAAAAAAAAAAAAATGATGAAAAGAAAGCAGTTAGTAATAAACTAACTACAATTAGTAACAGACATGGTTATATAAACATTACAACAAAAAATGTTTTCACTTGATGTGGCTGTCGCTATTTTAGTCAGTTGATTAGTAGTAATTGTAAATGTTTGTCTTGTCATGGTCATTAAGCCTGGTTTATGCTTCCCCTTCCACTTTCTCCCTTTACCCTGAATAAGGTACCCTGTGACCTGGTCATTCCCACTGGTAAAAATGGTTCCCTTAAAAGAAATAGTTCTTGGGTTTTAAAAAAACCCAAAATATATGTAAATGCATTTTTTGTGATTGGTGAAGCGTTTGTTTTCCTCTGTGTGGCTGTAAATAAGTAAATCACTGCAGTTGTGCAGTGAAAGAAAAGGGTTTTAGTAAAAAATGAAAGTTTGTAGGGTCTTGGACTGAGTAGTAATTTTTGTAAACAGTCAGGTTAAGGGATTCCTGGCAAAAATCTTTCCTTTTCCCGTTTAGGTGACCACCTTGAGCAGGTCACAACCTTGAGGCTCTCTCACAGAGCAAATTTTGGCGGTATTTTGGAACCGCATTCTTAGTATAAGAACTACTAAGATATTGGTTTCGTTTATGTCCATGTCCCTATGTGCCAACAAAGGTAGGCAAATTCTCCACTCTCTTCTCTAAAACTGCATTTTAAATATTTTACATGTGTTATTTTTTGTTTTAATTTGTAATTTCTCTAAATGAAAATTATCCTTTTCCCTAGTTAAAATACTGTTTGAAAATACACAAAGGGATTAGAGTTTTCTCCCTTACATTGGAGTTTAAAAAAAAAAATTCACTAAAGCAAATGTTTTCAAGGTTAGTATGATTTGTTGAGGATTGGTTGGTCAATGCAGAACTATACAGCACAGGACATTAAGAATTAAACATTCATTTGGCAGAATATTCTTAAAATTTATTTTGTAAAAAATAGTCCATGACAACATACCTGTTGGGGTGGTAACCATTTCTGTTGTTGAACCTAAAGAAAATAAACAGTAGATAATTATCTAATAATAATTTTAAATTACAGTACAAATTTAAGGAAAGCATTGTGATTTTAATTGTAGCTAAATATGCTAATGTTGTATACTGCTTCTTAAGTTCTTCTTATATCGGATTCTATTGAGTTACTGCTTATTCTTCCATTGAGTGTCTGTGTTCTTTGTATCAGGGTTTCCTTTTGGGTTGGATGTCACTTGTGGGTTCCATTTTGTTGTTCTTTTATCATGGAGACATTTTGTTGTATATACTTTTATTACCCTAATTTCTGATACATTCTTTGTTGCACACATGTGGAAAGAAGCAGAGATGGAAAAGCACATCTGCCTAGAAGAGCTGCCTAAACTCAACTTTATTAAATTATCATTCTACTTTCCCAGCCTCGTCTGAACATGAGACTCTCTAGGCGAATGAGAGACCCATCCCAGATGAACCTGAGGTCAGGACCTATCAATCAAACTATCAGTGATTTTTCACTGTTTTACCATTAATTTTAAACTACTCTACACTACTTACTAAAATTGATAGGCTATGCCTCTCTATTATGTAACACTAATAATAACCTTTATTTATAACAACTGGTGTTATTTCATTTTCAATATTTGACATGAAGATAAAAATCTTAGTAATAATAAATAGTATTATCTGCTTTGCTAAATCAACTTATTCAAATAATTTACTTATATCAACTAAATAATTAGGTGGGATAAGCACAAAAAATGTCAGTGTAGTATTCTCACATTTCATCAGATTCTTTTCTTTGTTAACCGACATTTATTCACTTTTTATCATCTTGACTAAAATCTTACAGTAATAATCATAAAACTTATCTTATTTATGGTAATTTTAAAATCTCTTTTTTTTCTTTTTTTTAAAAAAAAATCTGTATGAGTTCTTTATATAACTTGGATATCATACTAAAAAAAGAAAAAGACTTGCCCCTCTGTAATAATCATTTGAATACCAGCTTTTAAACATATGAAAAGATTATAAAGTAAGTGTAAAGTTGACGGGGCAGCCTAAAGTCGGTATCAGCCAATCAGCGAGGGAGTCTATCCCCTTTTCACTAGCGCTAGACCAAGGAGATTGTTTTTAGCATCTGAGGTGGAGCGCCACACCTACCATCAGCTCCTTACTTTACCGCACAGATCCCTGTGCTACTCATACGCAGAGTTGGCGTGGACCGGTATCGAACTAGGAACCTTGTGGTTTCTAAAAGATTATAAATAAATATAATTTTCCATTTAACCTTAAATATTTTTAGCTATAAAAGATAATATAATTACCTGTTTCAAAACATCCAGTAATAGAGATGCTAACAATTAACTGACAATCTGGTTTAATTGGGTAGAAATGAAACTTAATAGTATTGACCTTGGTACCAAAAGGAATCCTGATAATGTCTTTTGGACCATTATTCAATAATTTTTTGCTTGTCTGGAAAACAAATAGATCAACATTTAGTGGAATAGACAAATATTTATAATGAAAGTATTTACTAAGAAATATTGATACATGCAATGAATTCCCCAGTTTTATCACTCTATCTTAGGTTCTCTTAAACTTTTATAATGTAAATAGCATTTTTTGCTAACAAGATATACTATGCATCTCTCTATATAAAGAAGTTGTGTTTGTTTGGTATGTGCATGTTGACTTATAAAAAATGATGTTATAGAGCATTAAAATCACACTTAAACTTTAATATGTTTATAATAGAGAAAAGTACAAAATTTAGTTTCTAATTTTTACTGTTTAAATGATATAATTCAATAATTGATTTGTGAAACTCTTCATAGTTCTTCAAAAGTACAAAAATAAAATTATATTTCAAACCAATCATGAGTCTAGGGTTATATTTTTAAAAATATTTCAAATGTAAAAAAAAAAAAAAAAAAAAGTTTCTAAAAATAAACGCATATTATATGCAAATTCTTAGCTTCTTTTGAAGTTAAAATTAATTTCCCTCCCCTTTTTCTCTCATACACCCTAGTGTCCCTAAAATCCTTTTAGTCTGGTCATGGAGTGTGTACTTCAGCTAGTATATAATATTTTGGGGTTTGCTTCAAATTCAAATTCTGTTTTAGTTCTTTGCATTTTATTCCAAAATCTATTCTCTGTAGAAATAATAACCCCAAATAAAAACATCACAAATGTGAAATTAATCTATATGTAAAATCAATTAAGTTATAAACTTTTTACAAGCTTAAATTTTCCTTAAATACGATGTTTACAAGGTAGGAATCTTACCTGGCCATCGGACAGAATGACATCATATTTGTCAACATATTTAGATCGAACAAGATGAATATTTCCTCCATACATAAGGGCATCACCAACAAAAATGGTGGCAGTACGTTTGGTATCTCCAGGTGCTGGTTTCCATCCACTTCCACCTGATCGAATGGCACTTGCATGTTCTTCATTGCTTGAAACTTTGATGTCGGAGTTTCTTACAAAAGAATTATCACTCATACCATCGTTGAATACACACAGGGATTCTGAAAGAAAACAAATCCATCAATTTAATTTCATGTCATTTAGTGAAAACCAACACATTTATCATTTTTATTAACATTCCAAATAAAAAAAATCAAATATTCAATTCTTTGAATTTAAAAAAATATTTTAATCTAAATTTAAGATTAAAATGAAAATCATAATATTCTAAGTAATGAATTATTTCATAAGATATATTTTCATGGTAACAACTTTAACAAACTCTAGGTAGACTCAACGTGCTACTCATGTGATTGCGTGACATCAAGGACAGTTAATAACGATTAATACAAATGCCTAATGTCATTAACGGCCAAAAGCATTGTTAACAAAATACATTAAACTGCTAAGATGAATGGACATTATTTACTTATTCATCTATTTATTTTATAATTTTTAAAAAAATACCCTGTCCAGTGGCCAAAAGGCTGCTTGGTGGCACTAGGTGTGGCAGTCCCACTTTTAGCCACCAAAACTGTTATCACACCTAGTTAATGGCTGATGAGGATAGGGCATTACATGTAGTATTTATTACACTTTATATGATGAATATATATATATATATATAGGTAGAGTCATTTTATAGAAATAATGTTTACTACCTTGAGTTGACTGAGAAAAAAAAAAATAAAGAGTAGTAACAAACCTGTTGGAGTGGTTACCATCTCTGTTGTGGTGGCTAAAAAATATCAAATCAAAACCAAGGATTAAAAAAATGTATTTAGAGTAGATATAAATTCTAAAATGATGTAGAAAATAATTATTTAATCAAATGGACCTAAATAAGATGAATGAAATGAATGATTCAACTTTACCTGTTTCAAAACATCCAGTAATAGAGATGCTAACGATTAACTGACAATCTGGTTTAATTGGGTAGAAATGAAACTTAATAGTATTGGCTTTGGTACCAAAAGGAATCCTGATTATGTCTTTTGGACCATTGTTCAATAATTTTTTGCTTGTCTGAAAAAAAAAGAAAAAAAGATTTTCAAGTCTCTGACATTAAAAAGCTGATAATAGATAAGAAATACTGTTAAAATGTTGAGCTTGGAAAAAGATTTCATGCTTATGTGATAAGTAATTATATTTTGCATTTGGTTTATTAGAAAATCAGACAATGGAATGGTTTTTAGACTTAAAAATTAATATGGAAATATTTATCTAATTCTAATTTGTAAATTTGTTTTTGAAGTGCCTTGTTTTTAATCTAAATGTACAGAGCATTTTTAATTTCTTCCAAAATTAGCTGTAATTACCAGTTGAGGATATTTTGAGATAAAATGCTAAATAGCTTTTTTAATAACTTTATTTTTCTTCTAGACTGATATAAGCTGTCTAACAAATAAGTATATTTTTACTTCTGAAATTAACAAGTAATAATATATTTATGTTTTATATCTTTTATAGCATTGATATATCATTAACTAAAAAATTAACTAAACAGAAAATGTTTACCTGGCCATCAGAGAGAATGACATCATATTTGTCAACATATTTAGATCGAACAAGATGAATATTTCCTCCATACATAAGGGCATCACCAACAAAAATGGTGGCAGTACGTTTGGTATCTCCAGGTGCTGGTTTCCATCCACTTCCACCTGATCGAATGGCACTTGCATGTTCTTCATTGCTTGAAACTTTAATGTCGGAGTTTCTTACAAAAGAATTATCACTCATACCATCGTTGAATACACACAGGGATTCTGAAAGAAAACAAATCCATCAATTTAATTTCATGTTATTTAGTGAAAACCAACACATCTATCATTTTTATTAATATTCCAAATAAAAAATCAAATATTCAATACTTTGAATTTAAAAAAATATTTTAATCAAAATATAAGATTAAAATGAAAGTCATGATATTCTAAGTAATGAATTATTTTATGAAATATATTTTTACAGTAACAACCTTAACAAACTCTAGATAGAGTCATTTTATAGAAATAATGATTACTGCCCTGACTTGGACAAAAAAAAAAAAAAAAAAAAATAGTAGTAACAAACCTGTTGGAGTGGTTACCATCTCTGTTGTGGTGGCTAAAAAATATCAAATTAAAATCAAGGATTTAAAAAAATGTATTTAGAGTAGATATAAATTCTAAAATAATGTAGAAAATATTCATTAAATTAAATGGACCTAAATAAGATGAATGAAATGAATGATTCAACTTTACCTGTTTCAAAACATCCAGTAATAGAGATGCTAACAATTAACTGACAATCTGGTTTAATTGGGTAGAAATGAAACTTAATAGTATTGGCTTTGGTACCAAAAGGAATCCTGATTATGTCTTTTGGACCATTATTCAATAATTTTTTACTTGTCTGAAAAAAAGAAAAAAAAGATTTTCAAGTCTCTGACATTAAAAAGTTGATAATAGATAAGAAATACTGTCAAATTTTTGAGCTTTGAAAATATTTTCATGCAAGTTATGCTTGTGGTTTACTGGAAAATCAGACAATGGAAAGATTTTATAATAAGAATTAAGATGAAAATATTAATTTAATTTGAAATTTTTTTTAAGAAAGTGTATTGTTTTTAATCTACATTCACATAGTATTTTTAATTTGTTCCAAAATTAGCTGTAATTACTAATTGTGGATATTTTGTAATAAAATGCCTTCCTTCAAATCTTAATAACTTTATTTTTTCTAGATTAAAAAAGGAATATGAATGCAGTATTGTGACGGAGAACGAGTTCAATCGTACTCTTTTAGAAAAAGAGCAAGACATTGTCTTGCCTGCCAGGATCGAACCCGCGTCCTCCTGCATGCAAAAACAAATGCGATTTAGGCACTGGATGGATGCAAGGTGCAATTCAGGTGCCCGTATGTTGGGGGCCTACACACGTCCATCTGAATGCACGAGAATTGTGTGTTGCACGGGTGCGAGGCTCAACTGATGTGCTCGGATGTTTGGGTAATATGCCCATAAATAACAAAAGCGAGTGGAGAGAAGCATTCGGCTTACATGAGACGGCAGTCAGAAAAGAAAAACATTTTGATGACGACGGCAGATTTTCAGCTGTTGGTTGAAGACGAAGACTATGTTGACCAAAAGAAAGTTTGGCCTGTGAGAAGATGGTGGACTCGCTTCTTTTTGGTCCCCCCCTCAGCAGGAACTTGACTCTAATATCTATTCCCCCCCACCCTCTATTTTTTTCCCTTCTATAAATCTGTGTAACAAATAAGTATATTTTTACTTCTGAAATTAACAAGTAATAATATATCTAACCAAATATTTTATAGCATTGATGTATTTACACAATCAGTCTAAATAGCTTAATTGACTCAGCCTGTCCAAATAACTATTAATCTTTTAGATGCATATTAAATTTACTCAACAGAAAATATGTTTACCTGGCCATCAGAGAGAATGACATCATATTTGTCTACATATTTAGATCGAACAAGATGAATATTTCCTCCATACATAAGGGCATCACCAACAAAAATGGTGGCAGTACGTTTGGTATCTCCAGGTGCTGGTTTCCATCCACTTCCACCTGATCGAATGGCACTTGCATGTTCTTCATTGCTTGAAACTTTGATGTTGGAGTTTCTTACAAAAGAATTATCACTCATACCATCGTTGAATACACACAGGGACTCTGAAAGAAAAAAAATCCAAATTAATTTTATGTTATTATAATGCAAACTAAGATATCTAACATTTTTATTAATATAGTTTTCCTAATCAAACGTTTAATTATCAATTTTTCTGAATTTAATTTCTACAAGAAATGGTAAGCTTGAACACAATATAACAAAAATACAAAAATAAATGATTTATAGTAAGAATTAAAAAAAAAATGATATTCAGATTGGATACAGGATCAACTCACAAAATGTGTTTAATATGTTCAAAAAATTGTTGCACATTAAAACTGTACTGACTATATATTTACTGGAAGAAATGAAGATTGATTTAAAGAAAAAATATGATGATTTATATTATAAAACAATAAAATGAATAAAAGAAATATTTAATAAGATACAATTAAACTCAATTTAAAAAAAAAAGGATGTTTTATAAAACTAAAATTTTTTTTTTTTTTTTTTAGCGTAAAAATTTCCCATTTATTCTTTTGTTACAATTCTCAGTAAGACTAAATTGCATTTTTCTAATGCTCTTCATACTGCATTATATACTTGAATCACTATTGTAAAATCATTTTAGAGAATATCATGTATTTTTTAAAAGTTCTTATAACAAAAATATATTTTTAAAATACTTCACTATCACTTATATTACAATGTAAATATTTCTTTATCATTTTAGTGTTAAAATTCAATAACAATAAAACTTTAAGATTTATATACAATAAAAATTATATAAATAATTAAATGTCAAAAACAGATGTAGCTTTCCTGATTGCCACTATTTGTCAAATACATTTTTAGATAAGATTTGCAGTATATTCTTCTATTGAGTAAATCAGTTAGTATCTATTAGATTCAAAGTCATAAATTATAAATTGTGCTATAAATTAAGTTGCACTGAGAGAACTATTCTTCCTGTGATGTAAAATATTTTCCAGTTATATAACATTAAGAATATTCATGGAACAAATATATAACATTTTAGATAAGCAACAGAATTAAAAAAAAAAAAAACACCTGAAAATGATCATGTCAAGATTCAAATACCAAATGTCTACTATTTTAAGAATTAATGTTTTATGTTAAAACTTTATTTGTACTTATAATTTTTTTTCTAATGTATTTTTTTCTTCAGAAATTAAAATATTACCAACTGAAACTTTAGCTCCAAAAAGCAATGATTATATAGAAAATAATTGTGCAGATGGTTTATTAGTTTATTTAAAAGGTTTAAAAAGAATACAATGGTCTATTTTCACACATTACACAATATAAATAATGTTACATAAAACAAAAGAAAAAGAAAAAGAAAGAAAAAAAAAGTAATGTTTGTTGTTGTAGTAATGTGTGGAGGATGATCACTAATTAGGACTGAGTCTATTCTCATAGTGACCACCTTAGTCATGTTTTTTTTTTTCTTCACATAGTTTGAAAGATCCAGAAGTATTTAGAGAAAAGTATCATAGAAATAATTAAGATATAATAACACTTAGAAACTTGAAAAAATGATGCAACCTTCTTTTGTAGAAAGTCATCTGAACATTTTTCTTATTTTACAACAGCTCAGGTCTGTTCAATAGGATTCAAGTCACGAAACTAAGTTGGACATGAGAATTGCTTAATACTTTTTGGAAAATGCTATTTTATTTTTTTAATTATTTTGTTGTATGGCATAGAGTTTCATCTTCCATGAAAAGGATGCCATTTTTGTTCACAAGCCATCAGTGAATATTGAAGACCTCCATATTATAGAATAGATATATAATTCTCTGACATGGTGTTCCTCATGAACTTCAGATAGCATAATCAATAATCTATCATGTTTGATAATCGGATGCAGAGAATAAAAACAAAGGTTTGGGCTTGGCAATCTCTATATTTATATACAATTGGTGTTTGAAAATTGAGTAAACAGGAATTCATCTGAAAAGATAAGAATTTGACAAAATTCCAAATCATCTGAATTGACTATTGTTTTCTTTGCTAAATGTTGATTGGTTTAAGATGTGGCTTTCTTCTGGCTACTCAGTTATTATTTTTCATATGACAAAAATATTCTTTGACTAATTTGCCACTTTTTTTTCTACTTGCCATAAACATACATCTAATATATAAAGTAAACATCTCTCTCTCTCATATATATATATATATATATATATATATATATATATATATGCATGAATCTTTCTTTAGCATGTACAGCAATGAGGAAAGATTGTCTTGAAAATAAAAATTTGTGAAATAATTGTACAGTTATTTCATTTGTTTTTATAGTAAATATTTATTAAATATCAAATGTAAGTAATAGTATATATTTACCTACAATTGCATATATATATAAAGCTGGGAAAATCTATTCATGTTTATTTTATAAAAAATAATGTTTACTGACTTGACATAAAAATAATTAGTAGTAACAAACCTGTTGGAGTGGTTATCATCTCAGTTGTGGTGGCTAAAAAATATCAAATCAAAATCAAGGAGTTAAAACAAAAACATGTTTAGAGTAGATATAAATTCTAAAATGATGTAGAAAATAATTATTTAATTAAATGGACCTAAATAAGATGAATGAAATGAATGATTCAACTTTACCTGTTTCAAAACATCCAGTAATAGAGATGCTAACAATTAACTGACAATCTGGTTTAATTGGGTAGAAATGAAACTTAATAGTATTGGCTTTGGTACCAAAAGGAATCCTGATTATGTCTTTTGGACCATTGTTCAATAATTTTTTGCTTGTCTGAAAAAAAAGAAAAAAAGATTTTCAAGACTCTGACATTAAAAAGCTGATAATAGATAAGAAATACTGTTAAAATGTTGAGCTTGGAAAAAGATTTCATGCTTATGTGATAAGTAATTATATTTTGCATTTGGTTTATTAGAAAATCAGACAATGGAATGGTTTTTAGACTTAAAAATTAATATGGAAATATTAATCTAATTTTAACTTGTAAATTTTGTTTTGACGAAGGTTTCTTGTTATTTTCAATCTATTTTGTATGAATTTGTTATTGCTAATTCATTTGAAAACTAGTTATCCTCAGTAATTGTGGAATATTTTGTAATAAAAGGCTAAATATCTTATTGCAAATGTTGAGCACATAACTTTTTTAAGTGACTTTATACATATTTACCACATGAATAGGATGTGACACAAGGTAATTTTTTAAAGTGGAATTTAACAGCTTTGAATTCAGAGTTTTCCTTCTCTGAGACTGGTTGCCTAACCAGTCTGCTCTATAGCTGGAATGTGATACAAGGTAATTTTTAAGCAGAGTTTAACAGGTTTGAATTCAGAGTTTGGCTGGAGGGAGAATAGTCGGATACATACCTTTCCCAAGGGTATTAGTGCTATGTGAAATGCAAACAGCCTTGTCCAGGATTTTAACTTCTCACTATGTCCATTTCCTATGATGATAGCCATTACGTGTATCCATAGTAACTTTATTGACTAAGAGCGTTTGTCTAAGTTTTATATTTTGTTATATGAATAGTGAATTTACTGCAAGTAACAAATAAAATTGTATATTTCTTTAATAAATCAAAAACAAATTTTAGTAGTAAATTTGTTTTTTTTTAATACTAATCTTTAAAAAATGAAATAGAGGTGCTTGGTGTAATGGTTATCATCATAGGAAATGGACTCAGCATCCAGAGTTCAAATTCTGGATTAGGTTGTTTGCATTTCACATAGTGTTAATACCATTGGGAAAGGTATGTATACAACTATTCTCCCTCCAGCTATGGGTAAATAATAGGGTGGATGGGTCTCTTTAACCTTGGTTAGGCAACAAGTCTAGTAGAAGGAAAGCTCTATATACAAACCTCTTAAACTCTGCTTAAGAAATTGACCAGGAGTCATATCTTACTCATGCAGAGGGGATGGTAAATATATATATATATATATATATATATATATATATATATACTAATCTTTAAAAATCTACTCAAGTTTTTTGTTTTACACAATTCAATTATTTAAGAAGTTACATCTTTAGATTCAATTCATTTCATTATTAAATCTTTTTTCTTCTGATTGTTTGAAGGTTGTGATGTGCTGTTGTTTATAAATATCTTAACCCTTTATCTACCACTGTCATCTGGAATAGTGTGGTGAAATAGTAGACAAGCTAGTATTGTTTTGTTGATCCTTTACAACTGAATTGTATTCATTTCTCGTTTTTTAACTCTAAACCATTTTCTAAGAACTGACGATCTTGGGCATTTTCAGTGTGCCCAGCATTTTGATCATCAGGTGGCTTAGGGTGCTCTGGTAGATAAAACGTTAAATGCAAAAAGAAAAAAGGACAATATGTTTACCTGGCCATCAGAGAGAATGACATCATATTTGTCTACATATTTAGATCGAACAAGATGAATATTTCCGCCATACATAAGGGCATCACCAACAAAAATGGTGGCAGTACGTTTGGTATCTCCAGGTGCTGGTTTCCATCCACTTCCACCTGATCGAATGGCACTTGCATGTTCTTCATTGCTTGAAACTTTAATGTCGGAGTTTCTTACAAAAGAATTATCACTCATACCATCGTTGAATACACACAAGGACTCTGAAAATAAACCATCAATTGTTTGAGGGCAGTATTTAAAGTTAAATGATAATTTACAACATTTTTCAAGATTATATTCATGTTCTAATAAATCATCTATTTTTCTTACATTCAATTTCTAACAGTATTTTTCTTTTCTTATTAAAATATATTTTATGTTTTTCTCTTTATATCAAGTGAAGTGCCAAAAAATGAGACTAACAGTAAACTGAATTATTTTATCTCACATTTAGAAATAGACTGAAATTTGTGACATAATAGGTAAAAAGATGTATAAAGATAATGAATTAGCTATCAGAATTGCATAATTGATCCATATGAAAATAATACAAAATAAATATCTCACCTGTTGTTGGTATCATTGATGTTGAAGCTGGACATGAAATTAAATAAAAAGGAAAGTTAAGTAAATTTTTGATGATGTAATTACAGAGACATTTTTGTGAATAATTCAAATTTTTTTTAAAGCACTAAGTGCTTCTTGAAAATAATAAAAATTATATCAGAGAATAAAAAATATGTACAAATGGTAAAATTTATAAAATATGGAGGTGTTTAAATATTCAAAGCAACCATTTACACCCCACCCTCCAAAAAAAATGTATATACTTGACTATTTTCAATTTGTGATGCTTTAAACTTCAAATATTTGTATTTTTTGTTACATATCTTTAACTGTTTATTTGAAATTGAATATTTTAATTTCAGAATCATAAAACTTTACTAAAATTTTTGGATATCTTTAAAACTACAAAATTAAGTTAATTAGTGATTAGTAAATAAGCATTTTCATATTCTTTACTTATTTGATTCAAAGCATAATGTATATATCAATTCAATTGGGATACATAATGAAAAAAGTGGAATAAAATAAATAAATTTCTTTATTGGAAATAAACTTATGAATCTTAGTAATGACAAGTGAATTTACCTGATTCAAAACATCCCATAATAGACACACTGACAGCTATTTGACAGTCTGGTTTGTTGGGATAGAAGCGGAATTTTATAATGTTGGCCTGGGTGCCAAATGGAATCCTGATGATGTCATGTGGGCCATTATTTCGAATGTTCTTAATGGACTGTAAAAAAGGGGAAATATTCTCTATAAATTCAAATAAAACTAGTACAAACAGAAATAAATAGTTTATGAAAATATTCAAGTTCAATACTGTTGATTGGTTGTTTTATGGCATATCAATCCTTTTCACGTCATTTAATGCAGATTCAAGTTATTTTTGAAAAAGTTATTCAAGTTATTATTGAAAAACAAAAGATTCAGGTTGATAAAGTACCTGCTGTTGCGTAAGTAGTCACCCAATCAAGTATTATACAGTCTCATCACAGCTTAAGTTCAGTGATAGTTCAATACTGTAAAAATCCTTAATGAAATTGAACCTCTAACATATTTGTTAATCCCATAAAAAAATAAACTATACAATAAAATAACCACATCATTTGGACTAATTCATTGATGCAATACTTGAATTGTCACAATTTAGAAATCATTTATTTTCATTTCTCTAAGAAGATAATTCATATTGGTATATTTTTTGCACAACACATTTCTTATGATGCAGTGATGTTAATATTTGACAGTGTAATTATTGTATAATTATAATATAAAAAGATGATATAACTTTTTTAAATTTCAGCTTCTTAAACTGTTTTTTTTAATTATTATTAATGTGATTACCAATTAATACTTTTGTCCTCTTCACTGAAGTAAAGAGTATTGTTTCTTGTTTTATCTTATCATATTTAATTTATATCAACATAAAATTTTTGTTTGTTAAAAGGAAACATTCTTTTTAAATAGAAGAATATAGCTACTCTTCTAATTAAAAAAAAAAAAGATGCTTCTTTAAAAGAATTTTATATTGATATAAATGAAGTAAAGGTTTGACTAAAATTTACTAGTAAAAAAAATAAATAAAATTAGTACCAATAAATCAATGTGGTAATTTTATTGATTAATTGTTAGTAATTAAATAAGAAATTATGTTGTGCATTCAATAATAAAGAAATTGAGAAATCAAACATTTGTTTTTAAGATTGTAAGAATCAATATAAATCAAATTTCTCCATGAGTTTGTTAAAAAAATCCAGTGAAACAATTTAAACTTACTTGTCCGTCAGTTAAAATGACGTCAAACTTCTCAACATACTTTGCACGAACAAGACGAATAGTTGCTCCATACATTAGGGCATCTCCAACAAAAATGGTGAGCATACGTTTATTATCTCCAGGTGCTGGTTTCCACCCTGCTGCACCTGGTCGGATAGCAGTTTTGTGTTCTTCATTACTGGACACAGTAATATCCCAATTCCTTATTAAAGAATTATCAGCAAGGCCATCACTAAACACACACCAAGATTCTGGAAGGGAAAATAGATTTTGGAAATTATAAATCCAAAGTGAACATTTTTAATATTGAAAAGAAAAATCCATGTATATGTGTATGTACTAAAAATGTCTGAAAACTATTTCACAAATATGGTTTATTGTCAAATTGACAAATAAAAAGGGATATCAAAATTCACTTAAATATTCTTATTCACATAGATGATATGAAGCTAAAATTCAAGATCAATATAAAAATCTTTGATCTAATCTATCATGTGAAATCATAATTCATTATACCAATTTAATCAAATCCAAAAATAGGCAATACAAAATGAAAAGGAATTATTTTTACAAATCAGGTAAATAAAATGTAGTAGAATTATCATACATTCAACTTTTTATATAAGTCACATCTCACAAATCCAATATGAGATCTCTTTTAGTCATCTTGTTACCAAATTGAATTAGGAAACAATTTCATTGATAAAAATAGACAACATTGGTTATTGTAAAATATTTGCATATGAAAAAGTTTAATGTGTTTATCTTAAAAAGAAAAAAATATTTACAAATACTTTGATAATCTTTTCATTTTTAGATCAGTATCAATAAACTTTCAGTATACAGAGTTTGTACATTTTAACCTTAAAAAAAACCCATACCTGTTGCTGTTGTTGCTGCTGCTGCAGTTGTAGAAACTAGAAAAGTAACAGAAATGAAAAGTTAACACAAAAATATACTATATAAGTTTTATAGGGGTTAACCCCTATATTTTTATGTCCATGTGGAATTGAATAAATTAAAATAATTAAGTTTTCTTAAATAATTTTACAATTGTATGAGTTAAGTTTTGAATTATGTAAACAAAAGAGAATAGAAAGAAAATTAGTTTGGAAATATTTTACCAACAATAGAAACAATGGTTTAAATTCCAATGACAATATCTTCATTGTCATCGGAATGTCACAGGTAACAAAATCATCCGATATTTATGTCAATACAAAATCAGTTGATATTTGATGAATATTTTAACTTAATGATCATGTAGACAATTACAAAACAATTATAAAAAGGCCCATTTTAGTTGAAAAGCTTCAGTTGGAGTGGATGCTCCCCTAACTTGACAGAGAGGGAGCGGAAGGTCTTCCCAACTCAACAGAGTCGGCCTGAATGGTCTCCCCAACTTGACACAATGGGGAGAGGTTGCTGTCCGGAGACACAAATGATTAATCAGGTCCATCTCCTTTTTTTGTTTCAGATTTTTTCTCTCTCTTCTTCTCAATATGACACAAGTTTCCATCATAGACATTGTTTTAACAAAACTGCTACAATGTTGACATATCCAAACGAACTAATATAAACAATACATACGCACTCTGCAAACACAATTACTTAGATACATATGGTCCGTGACATCACTGAAATAACAATGGACTATACTAATTGTATATTTATAAATTTTGCCCTTTTCTTGTTTTCTACGGAAACTACATTTCCGTAGTCTTATACATTTAAATTGTGGGATACAACACTCAGATATTCTTCACTCACCAAACACCGAGTAAACAAGGCCCCCACAGTTTAAATGCACTGACAATGCTTATATAATTTATACATTGTCTAGTTCAATGTAAGTTATTTAAATTAATGTCAATTTATACATTATTCTTTAACTTCTATATTGTGCCATTTTGTTTATTCTAAGGGAATTAATGTTTCATAGATTATCTTTGTTTTCCTAATAAAAAATGCCTAAAGAATATTTTTTGTTGCCATAGATGTTTCCAAAGATTTACCATTTATTTCTCTTAGGAAACTAGATTAGTTAATACAGTCTGGGTGGGGTAGAATATTCGAACAGAAAAAAAAAAAAAGGTTTTATAAACATATTGTATTGATAATTTTCTGATTTATTTATTTACAAACAAGTAAAAAAAATCACTTGACACTTACTGCAATTCTAGAATAAATTCTACTAAATAATGATTTCTTCAAAGGTAACGATACACAATTTGCTTTGTTTTTAACTGAATATATAACATCAAAATAATCCCCAGTGTCTTTTTAAAAATATAAAAGTAAACAGTACCCTTTATGGCATTTTAAATGTTTTCTCATTAATACGCTTTTTTTTACAAGTCAATTTAATGGTTAACCTATTACTGTCTTAAAATGGATTTTACTATTTTATAACTAGATTCCAGAAGTGCAACTCAAATTATAAACATTACAATTTTAATGATTGAGTGCTTATGTCATGAAACAGAAAAATCTTCATGCACAACTGTTGGGGTACAATGGGTTCAACCTTCTAAAATACTCTGTTCATTTCACAAAAGAATACCAACATTTATTATGTATTAGAATTCTAGTGAAACTTACCTGACTCAAAACATCCAATTATAGATATACTGACAATCATCAGGCAATCTGGCTTGGTAGGGTAGAAACGAATTTTGATACTTGTAGCATTTGTGCCAAAAGGAATTTTGACAATGTCATTGGGACCATTGTTAAGCATTTTATTCACAATCTATAAAGATAAACAAATGATTATGTACAAAACATTATTTCCTGTTCAAATCTGATACTCATTATTAACAAACATAAAAATCAAATAGACAAAAAACACTACCACTTCCCCTGACCCTACACTAAAAAAAGATTATATTTAGATGCATCATTACATAATCAACCAATTAATGTAACCTTTATATTATCCAAATTATTAGCAATGAGCAATATTTTTTGACCAAATCAGTAATAATGTTATTGTTAAGATCATCCTAACAAAACATCCAGAGTTGTTCCCCTTAATGAGTAAGGAGGGATTGACCTATCATGGTGCATTATAGAAACAAGACTAGAAAAGGATCAGCCATGACACCTGACTTGACATACACTTTATTTGCTTCCACCAAAGTTTGAACGTGTCAGTTTTGGTAGAAGCAATTTGCTCTGCAGTAAATAATACCTTCATTTGTTAAGCATATGAGTCTATCTTTTCATTCAGTGTTATCATTCCTTGTACATAATAACGGAAGTTATATATTAAGATTATTTATCATGAAATTCCATCTTATGTGACAGTTAAATATCATCATCATGTTGTGCTGACAGTACAGATTCCCTTGACTCTCTCTTGCCATCTGTCTCTATTGGCATCACTCCAAGAAAGTCATCAACTTGGCATCATGTGTCTGCACAGAGCTGTTGTATATAAGTTTTTGCTGGTCAGCCAATACTGGTGTGTCGATGTGTAGGAGTCCACAGGAAAACATCGCTTTTGAGTTTGTCCTTATTTCTCCAGCCGTGCCCAGCATATCTTGTTCATCTTACCTTGATAACTTGTATGATAGGAGGTAAGTGGCTGTATAGCTGCTTTTTGTGGGGTGTTGCATCTAGGATTTATTCAAGACAGCATGCAACATCCGTGTGTAGTTCCCATCTAGTTTTTTTTTATCCAAGTTCCGTTAAAGCCCAAGTGGTACAGCCATATAGTAGTACTGAAACAGCTACAACTTTGAAGAATTCTTGTTTCATTTTATCAGATTTTCATATGATTGATAACTTGTCAATAGCAGTCTATGCCTTTTTTTATGCATTTATTGACATTGCTTTCTGTATATGAGATATTGTTTGACCTTATCATTAATAGTCATTTTGCATTTTACAACCAATCATTTATTTTCATACATAATATCACCCTTAGCTCAGTCGGTAGAGCATCTAACAAGAAACCACAAGGTTCCTGGTTTGATACCGGCCCTCGCCAACTCAGCATATGAGTAGTACTGGGATCTGTGCGGTAAAGTAAGGAGCTGATGATAGGTGTGTCGCTCCACCACAGACACAAAAAACAATCTCCTTGGTCTAGTGCTAGTGAAAAGGGGATAGACTCTCTCGCTGTCTGACTAATACCGACTTTAGGTCACCCCAAAGACTTATCTCTCTCTTACTGCCTCTTATAGTCAGTTTCAAGCAATTACCATAAATACTGGTGTACTACTAACAACCATATGTAGCAATAAGTGTTATATAGAATAATGGTTTGTACAATTCCCAAAAGAACATCACATATTCATTGAAAATACAAAAATTATTCGGATCAAGTGATTTTAGTCTTCTAAAATCTATCAATATTTTAAAAAGTAATAGATAATATATTTACTAAGTAATTTACTATTGAAAGGAATATTACTGAAAGAAAATATTTTGAAAAGGTAATACCAATTTCTTAGTTGTTTTAAATTCTGAAAAAACAATGTTGCTCTTTTCTCCCTTTAAATTAAGATTAACTTCTTGTGAATTGTACCAGTGAATGATAAACAATGAGAACATAAACTCAATGTTTTTGAATAAATATGCTCATCTCAAAAATTCCAATCTTATTTGAATTTGATAAACTTATTTCAAATTAAATTGATTACAAATTTTATTCATAAGTTTTCACATTATTCATTTAAAATAAAATATATTACATTTTATAGATATATAACTCACCTGTCCATTCATGAGAAAGACGTGAAACTTTTCAACATATTTTGTACGAACAAGACGAATAGATGCTCCATACACAAGGGCATCACCAACAAAGATGGTGACAGCGCGTTGCTTATCTCCAGGTGCAGGTGTCCATCCTTTTCCTCCTGGTCGAATACCATTCAAGTCTTCTTCATTACTTGATACTTTTATGTCTGAATTCCTCACTAAAGCAGTATCAGCTAAACCATCATTAAAAACACACCAGGATGCTGTAATTTTTAAATATATATAAATAAAGAACAGATCAAACACATTTTAATATATACTCATTAAACATTTATGTACTCAGATGAATTTTTAACAACACAAAAACTTAAATGACTCCTAGAAAAACAACATATTTAATATAAATGTTAATTGCAAGGTAAAAATTTGCATTAAAAAAAAGAAGAATTTTTCTAGCTTCCTGTTGCCTTAGCTATTTCTATTCCTTAAATAAAATAACTTCAGCTAAATAACTATAGATATTTTTTTTTCTCTAAAGTTATACAGATTTTCTGTTTAACAATTTTAGTTCTTAAAAACTATTTTGATCCAAAAATAGACAACAGATAAAATTAATCTTTGAACCAAAGTATTTAAGTGCCTGAAAAGTTACTGAATATTTTAACAGGTAATTAAAAAAAAAAAAAAACAAAAATGCTTCACACATTTGAAAATATTTCAAAGAATTATGTAAAAAAAAAAAGAGGTATTATCTACTTTCTGAGTTGTAAATACTTCAATATTGACAATATATTCCTGATTATGTTTCCATGAGTAAAAAATGATTTTTAATGAATTTCAGATTTATTAAAATTTGATTAGTACAAACTTACTTAGATAAAGGAGCTTAACTATTTGTATGTATTTTTTGTTAGTGTATTAGTATGTGTAGTATAACATTGTCAGTATGGAAAATAAAATTAGTAAACTTGAGAAAGATATCAATCCATGTTTCTGCATTTTGTTTCATTCTCAGATTTCAACAAATGCCACAATAGTTTATAATAGAATGTATGTATTTATCAATCCCTCCACACAAGTAGAATATAAGACAAGGTAATTTTTAAACAGATTTTAACACGTTTGAATTCAGAGTTTGGCTGGAGAGAGAAAAGTTGGATTCATAACTTTCCCAAAGGTATTATTATTATGATAACCATTACACCACAGGCATCACCAGTTATTTACTCAACCAGTTTGCCACAGGTAGTATGTGACACAAGGTCACAAATATGAGGCATCTAGCCAGCCACAATAGTTTATAGAAGAAAGTGAATAAATTCTGACTATTTGGGCAAACCACTCTCCCATGACTAGTACTTAGGCAGTAATAATTTTCAAAAGTTGTTTACACTTATTGTAAATCCTGACAGTGGCCAGTATAAAAAAGAGAATATTTAAAGGGCAATGATATTACCACAAAAATCAAAGAAATCTGCCAATAAATTCAAAAATTATTTTTCTATGTTTGTGCAATTTCTAATTATTTATGTATTAACAGATATGTTGTTAAAATAAAAAAGCCTACAATTAATTATAATATAGAGACAAAACCATTTAAACAAATGTGAAAGTATAATGGAAAAATATTTACCTGTGACTCCTTCTGTTGTAGTAGCTGAAATTTAAAAAAAACAATACATATCTGTGATGATTTTAATTTAATTAATATAATTGTTACTAGAGTTATATCTATCTTTATTAGTAAGATACAACTAATAGATCATCTATTTGGAGGTTAAGAATTTTTGGAGTCAATTTTTTTAGGCTCAAATAAAGACCTGATACAAAATAAATATCTATGTGGAAACTATATGTGTAAAAAAGTAGAAAAAGTTTATTTTATAAATAAGGACTATGTCACAAAATTATATATAAATAATTTGCATACAAATGTAACATAAATATTATTGACAATATTAAATCAGAAGTACAGAAAAAACTCATTTTGTAAAATGTGCTGAATTAAAAAAGAAAGAAAAAGAAAGATACATTTAAAAAATGACAACTGAAATGCAAGGAAGAAAATGCATGACAAATTTTATTGACAAGCATTTGATTTTGTAAAAATGTTAATACATATTTTCATTATAGTCATTAAAATATTAAAAATTATCCAGAATTATTGTCTGCAAATCAAATATTTACTTCCTTGGACTAAAAATAATTTTTCATCTATTTCAGTCTCTATACATGGAATATTTTGAGGATGGTGTAAATAGATATTGAAATATTAAAACAATTTTTTATTACTTGAAAAACTATTTTCAAATTACATTAAACTTATCTGATAGAGAATGTGCTCCTCCCATCTATATGCATTATTATTATATAGTTATATTATTATATAGTGAAATTGATTAAGAAAATATGAATAAAAAACATTAAAATAGATAAGATCATTAATAAAAAATACTGAAGAATTGAATATCAAAGACATTAAAAGATTGCTCACTTGATTCAAAACATCCCATAATAGACACACTAACAACCAACTGACAGTCTGGTTTTTCAGGATAGAAGCGGAGTTTTATAGTGTTGGCTCTGGTACCAAAAGGAATCTTGACAATATCATGTGGACCATTGTTACGGATATTTTTGACAGTCTAAAAAAAAAAAAAAAAAAAAAATATATATATATATATATATATATATATATATATACACACACACAATATTTTAACTGTTCTTTGTTGACTACATTAAATATAATATTTTCCCAAACACTCCATATATTTTTAGACTGTATTCACATCTTGTTTGCTTATGATACAAAAATTATAAAATAATAAAAGTACTTCATGTCAGAACTTTAGAAAACAAATTTTAGCTCAGCTGAACAATTTGTAAATAAAAACAGATAATATCTAAAATTTGGGCAAATATTTTCTAGAAAACATTAAATGGGGAAATCAATCATGAATCAATGAAAGAAGATTTCTCTGAAATGAAAATCTTAATGTTCTGAGATTGTGTTAGTTCATTTAATCAAAATCAGTTTTAAATTATTCAATATTTATCAGTGGTTTAATATATCAAGATTGCTTTTAAACAAGTCGCAGTAAATACATTTAAATTGATTGTAATGTTAGTTTCAAATATCATTTCTAAAAAATCAATGATAAATATCAAAGTTTTTAACTCAAATTGAGAACTTGTTATTATAAAGTATGAATGACACTGTCTGTATTGTTCAGACGTCAAGAGTACAATTGCAAATGGCTACTTCCATGGTTCTATTTATATTGTCTATCTGATCAAAGGCAGATCACCCTGTTCAGCCTAGACACAGGGTCAGATCACCCTATTCAGCCTAGACACAGGGTCAGATCACCCTATTCAGCCTAGACACAGGGTCAGATCATCCTATTCAGCCTAGACACAGGGTCAGATCACCCTATTCAGCCTAGACACAGGGATCACCCTATTCACCCTATTCAGCCTAGACACAGGGTCAGATCACCCTATTCAGCCTAGACACAGGTCAGATCACCCTACAGGTCAGATCACCCTGTTCAGCCTAGACGCACGGGCAGATCACCCTGTTCAGCCTAGACACAGGGGCAGATCACCCTGTTCAGCCTAGACACAGGGGCAGATCACTCTGTTCAGCCTAGACACAGGAGCAGATCACTCTATTATACTTATACAGTTATAAATATCATTCATTTAACTTTCTAAATTATTTTTCACATATCTACTGCTACTGCCGAATGAATTTCTTTTTTGTTTTTAAGGAAAACAAACCAAAAAAATGTCTACTTACTTGTCCATCAGTTAAAATGACATCAAACTTCTTAACATATTTTGAATGAACAAGACGAATAGATGCTCCATATATTAAAGCATCTCCAACAAAAATGGTGAGCATACGTTTATTATCTCCAGGTGCTGGTTTCCACCCTGCTGCACCTGGTCGGATAGCAGTTTTGTGTTCTTCATTACTGGACACATCAATATCCCAATTCCTTATCAAAGAAGCATCAGCAAGGCCATCACTAAACACACATAATGATGCTATAAAAAGAAATAAAAATTAGTTTATTCATCTAAAATTTTATTAGGCAAATTAGGTATATTTCATGTTAAATGCTTTTCTGAAATTTGATTTTTAATACTTTAAATAATCTTCAAAATTTGTAATCATATTTACAGTTAGAATTTCAGTTATATTATGGGTTTCTCTTGAAATGTTTTTTTTTTTCCATTTTCAATTTAGCCCATAAATTAATATTATAAAAGTTATATCATATAGATGGCTCATTTTTGGAAGTCTGCAAATGCATGTATTATCCAGTGGGATGGCAAGACACTGAAAGAGACTTAAGTTAAATTTTTGGCAAAAGTGGATTTGTGGGATATTAAAAAAAATTTTTATTTTATTATTTGTTTTATTTTTCATTTTTGTTTTTTTATTATTTGTTTCATTTTTTATTTTTGTATTCTATCATTTGTTTCATTTTTTTGTTTAAACTTTATTAATCCCCACAATATATCATTTCTATTATATACATTTTGATTAGAAAATGTGCTGATATTTTTAAAAGTTTTAATGCATTATAGTGAGCTAGTGATGAAATAATAAACCATTGATAGCATCTTGCATCTTTCTTTGTAAATGTCTTATCTGTATAAATCTTCCTGTACCATTGTTGGTGAGAAATAAAAACAAATATTGTTGAGTTTAAAAATACATTTAACTGTTTTGGATTATTATTTGTTGTTCCTAATATTTTGAGTTATGACAAATTCAAAGTCACAGAAATGAGGCATTCAACAAGGATCAAACTCAATGGATGAGCAAATTAATCTAAGAATTGACCATTTACATTATGAGAGGAATCTAAAGAGTGAAATAGTTTTATTTCTTCTAACTCAGCATTATTTCATAATGATGTCCTATTTGCGATTACATCTCTCAATAGGGGAAACTAAAAGTAATTACTTCCTGTGTCTGCCAATAGTCACTAGGTGGTATATTCAGCAGCATTATAAAAGAAGCAACAAAGTCAAAACCCCCTTTCACTTTTTCAGCCTCAAGAGAAGTAACAATACAACAGGTGTGTTTCTGTACATGTACATGGATCTCTGTGCCCAAGCAACCTTATGATAACAGGCTTAATGTGTAAGTCTTTTATTTGATAATTAAGTGTTGACTTTTGCCTTATTTGATGGTTAAATGTTGACTTGCCTTATTTGGATTACTCTTCTTTAAACCATAATTAGTGAATTATTTTCATGGCTGAGATTTGGCAGTGTCAGAATTATCATTTACAAAGATTGGCTGACAAATAAGATGCATTTTTAACACTTTTGGAAATTTATATTAAACAAGGTACTTATTCAATATTAATACTTATTATTATTATTTAAAATTTCATGCAGATAAGTAAATCTTCTCACCTGTCTCTGTTGTTGGTGTGGCTAGAATATAAAAAATAATATAAAATTATTTTGTAGCAAGTTCATATAAAAAATATTACACAAAAATGTAAAAATTATATGATTTAATCATATAAGATTTACTTTTAAAGCCAAATGTAAAGCTAACTTTTTGATTATCATTACTGGAGAAAGTTCATTATTTAGATAATTTAGCATTTATAGATGACTGAGTGATAAATAAAATTGCAAAACTTGTAATGAACTGAGAGATTAAAATGTTTCATTAATAAATTCATATTTTATATTGTTGGTTGCTAGTTTGGTTTAATGCAATATTATGGTTTATTAAATGCCATTTTAAAAGATATATATATATATATATATATATATATATATATATATATATATATATATATATACATAGGATTTGTTTAAGAAATAATTTTCATTAACTTCATGTGTATAAATAAATCCTGGTGGTTGACCCTCGGCTTCTGCCTTCTAGCACCTATATGATAAAAAGGGTTTGGTGTTTGCCATAAGAGCAATTTGAAGAATATGGTCAGAACAATCATCTAGGTGGTAAGGCTCAGTATTACCAACCAATTGATTGGATGGAGCCTCTCTGACCACTCATCTAGCACAAGTAAGGGCCAAAGAGTGTTCCAAGTCATAGGACCACTTAGTACCCCCGGATTATAGACTACTCAGCCACCACAATCCAGTCCTTAGCTATTACTGATTACCACTTATAGCCAACAAGTAGCCCCATTGGAGGGTGAGTCTTGCCCCTCAGCAAAGGTGCAGCTAGCAGGTTATGTTGTCAGATAAAGTAAAATATTATTAAGCATTAATTCAAGAAAAACCTTTACAAATACGTTTTTGACAGAAAAATTAGTTTAAAACAAAATAGTCATTAATGTGCATTTAACGAACTTCATTTTGTACCTGTGTGCAGTTACGAGAAAAAAACTGCATCAATACTACTTTTGAATTAGTTTCATTAGTAAAATTCAAATATTAAAGATTAAGAATTCTGACAAATACATACGTGTCACAAGTGGAGTTGTTGCTAAAAATAACAAAATTGAAATTTAATTAATAAACAAAAAATATAGGCTAAATATAATTATCATTATCATCAATATAATCTGATTAAATGAGATTTTAAAAAAACAAAAAAACTTTTATACTTATGTCAATATTTACTATTCTTATTAAAACTATATGGATTTTATTAAAATTCCTGACATTGAAAAGTACTGAATAAATCATATAAGAATAATATTTTTCTGATAAAATAATAAAATGTATTAACTTACATGCCGATTCGAAACATCCTATAATGGATATAGTTATTTGCATTTTACAATTAGGACTTTGTGGTGTAAAGTGAACTTTGATTGTATTTTCTGTTGAACCAAATGGAATCCTTATGATATCATCTGGTTTATTATTCTGGAAAAAAAAAAAAAAAAAAAAAAAAGATTAAAAAGTTATAAATTTTACAGTATACAAGTATTACCATTGTTAAATTATATTTAAAAAAAAACAAAAAAAAAAAAACAAAGGAAAAGGTATTAATTACAAATGCATTTTTAGTGACTTACCTTAAATCTTTGGACACTTCCTCCTTCACCTCCAATGAGGAAAACATCATATTTTCCTACACATTTAGATTTTTGCAACCTCATGTTAGCTCCATATATGAGAGCATCATCAACAAAGAAGCTGACAGTAGTTTTCTTATCTCCAGTTTCAGGTGTCCATCCTTTTGAACCTGGTCGGATATTAGCTTTATGTTCTTCATTACTGGATGCCTCAATATCCCAGTTCCTTATCAAAGATGCATCAGCCAGACCATCCTGTTTTACACACAAAGATGCTGAAAATAAAACAGAATTTCCATAATAAAATTTCCATATATATTTACTCATTTGATTTTTTAAAGCCCAAAATATTTAAGTCTTCTGAATATTTATAGACTTACCTGTTTCTGTTGAAGGCTTTTGTGTTGCTGAAATGCATAAAAATCAACTTGATAAATAGTCTTGTAATATCAAAAATATTCTAACATGAAAAATATTTACCAACTGTAAGATATATGAAATCAACAGTTTTTGTTATAAGATAAATTATTACAAAGATTTGGGTGTTAATGTTACTATGATATATAAAGAAATGTTATTTATTCATTTCAAATTTTAAAAAAAACTTGTGATGTCCTAACTATTCACTAAGAGAGAGAGAGGAGTTAAGTGTTTAAAAATTAGGCTAATATAAACTTCATATCTGTATACAGAGACTATGGAAAGCCATTTTTAATATTCTGTCAATGTGAGCATATAATGTTGAGTATTATTTGAATTCAAGACTATAGAAAACATATAAATCCATTAGAATTCTCAGAAATCTTAAATACATAATAAAATTATCTGGTGAGCAGATGGTGGCTCTGAATACATTTAGTATATAATAGTTGAAGGGAAAAATCACATAACCATTTCTCTATTTCTAGTTTTTTTTAGAGTGAATCAAAAGTAAAAGTATGAATAAAACAATTATATTATTAAAATATTCTAAAATATTAATAATATTAATAATATATATATATATATATATATACATACTAAAATATGCCAATTTATGTTAGTTAAAGTACAATACTGTTAAGTGTATTAAAATATTTTAAAAATAGTTATAGACTTTACTACATATTCACTTTTAGTATACAAAATGTATAAAATCAGTAGTATACATACTTGCTGCTTTTGGTGTTGTAGCTATAAAAAGAAGTGAAAAGAAAAAGAAAATAAACAAGTCAATGATAAAACTATCTTGTTTTATTTTCAGAATAAATTCAAAAAGTTCCACATATTTTTATGTGTGATTCATAATGATTATAATGAAAAATTTCAAAGAAAACCTGCTATAGACATAACAATCTGTAAAACCCCCCTCGTGGGGATGAACACCTGCAGCCCTTTTATGCACCTTACTTGCACCTTCCAACATTACTGCAATTCCTGCAACTCCTAGCTTTTCCCAACTTTACTGGCCATAATCGTCCCGTGATCGTCTGCTTACTTGACCCCAACTTAGGACCTCCACGTGTGCACGTAATACTGCCTCAGGGCTCATCCAGGGGGTTTACAATCAAGTATCAAAAGAGAAGAAAGACAAGACAAGACAATTTCAGGTGAACATCAATCAAAATGGCAGAGAAGTATATGGTTCTTACATTGCTTCCTTCTTTCATTTCTATCTGCTAATCACACATTCTTCTCCGTACTGTCGAGATGAGAGGGGGCAAAATGCCCCTCTTGTTCTTTTAAAGACTTCTGCTAATGTTGTAATCTCTGGTGGACAGCTAAACTGATCTTCCTTCTTCGGCATCCAAAACTCAACTCTACCCTGGGGTCCAGACTAAACTACCTCCCTTCTCTTTTTTTGCTGGGACTGTATATATATAAAATTCCACCCCCACCATCTCCTTTCTGACTAACCTTGACACTCAATTTCATCCCCAGGTGTTTTGTTGGTTTGAAATACTATGACTAGAACAATAATAATAATACTTGGCACAACAGATAAACAAACGTCCACATTATCAATTAACAATGAATAATTAGGCCCAAAATAAAACATTGGTCTCTTGGTTTTGAGACATTTGTCTCGGTTGGATATCAAATATCTTCCTATCACTCCTTTTTTATTTAATTATTCGTTCCTTAGTCATATTCACTCATGTATACACACATGATTCACTATATCCCTTCCAAACACACAGACACTCATGTGTCAATAATCTTACATACTATATTTTCATATAACTAATTATTACACCTATATATATATATATATATATATATATATATATATATATATACTTGCATACCTCCAAATGCATTCTGCACTTGATGCAATGCGTAGTATCATAAATCTTCAACTTTCTAAAATGTTTCATTTCAAAGAAAAACTTGTTTATCAGCAAAATATTACCAGATTATTTTCATATATCAAATTGATCTAATGTTAAGAGTAAACTGTCAAAATTAAACAAGAAATACAAAAGTTATTCACAAAAAAGTGAATATAATATTATGACTCATAATGATTATAATGAAAAATCATGAAATACAAAAAATTAATAATTAAGTTTCGAATGTAAAAAATATGAAGTTGAATAATAAATGGTATCAATCAATAAATAAGATAAACACAATTCAGAAAACTTACAAGCTGATTGGAAGCAGCCAATTATTGAGAGAATTATTCGCATTTTGCAATCAGGTTTCTCAGCAGTAAAATGGATCTTGATTGTATCTGCTGTAGTACCAAATGGAATCCTGACAATATCCTTTGGCCCATTATTCTGATTTTTAAAAGGAAACAGATTATGTATTATATAAAGATATTCAAAGTAAAGGAAATAAAGACAAAAGAAGATAGAATTTAGACTTTGTCAACCCAACTTTCTCTTTTGTATAATATGTTTGAGAGATTTCTCTTTTAAAGATATTTCACAGTACAAACAAATGATAGAATTCCATTTTAAACTCATTGACTTTATTACTGTATTTGTGCATCAATTTCTTTTATGACTTAATTAAATTTTTTTGTATTACTCACTAACATGAAACAAATATATTTCATTACATAATTAAATAATGAATATATCTATGATAAAATATAATTAGATGCTATACATAAATCCCCAAAAAGAACAAACTGATATCTTATGTAATTTTATTATATATATTTCTTTCTTACCTTAAATCTTTGAACATTTCCATTGTCACTTCCAAGAAGATATACATCATATTTGACAATACCTTGAGCTTTTAGTAATTGTACAGTTGCCCCATACACAAGAGCATCACCAACAAAAATGGTGACAGTAAGTTTTTTATCTCCAACTTCAGGTGCCCATCCTTTTCCACCTGGTCGGATATCAGACTTATGTTCCTTATTACTGGATGTCTCAATATCCCAGTTCCTTATCAAAGATGCATCAGCCAAGCCATCTTGTTTAACACACAAAGAAGCTGAAAAAAAAAGAAAAAAAAAAAAGGGAATTTATATGAAAAAATTTACATATATTTACTTGATTTTTAAATATATTTTTTATATAAATATTTAGTCTTCTGAATAATTATAGACTTACCTGTTTCTGTTGAAGGCTTTGGTGTTGCTGAAATGCATAAAAATTAACTTAATAAATAGTCTTGTATTATCAAAAATATTCTAACATGTATAATATATTTTGCTCATAGAGAAAAATATTGATAAACTATAAGTTATAGGAGATCAACAGTTTTTGTTATAAGATAAATTATTAAAGATTTAAGTGTTGATATTACTATGATATATAAATAAATTTTATTCATTCATTTCAAATTAAGAAGACTTGTGATGTCCTATCTATTAACTAAGAGAAAGGAATTAAGTGTTTATAAATGATGTTCAATTTTAAATGTTTTTCAGTACATATTACACTAAGGATATATTAAATTATCAGTCATAAAAATATCATAGTCTCACAATGAATTAGACTACATATTAATAACCCACACACAGGATTCAATACAATATCATTACAACTTCTATTAAGTGAATGTTAAAGTTTTAGCCATTTCACCTTTGTAAAATTAAACAAGTCTAAATTAATGGTTAATATATTTCATTTAGTAAATACAAATATCAAAGTTTGCAGAGTTTAGTATCTACAGATAGACTGATGAAAAGTGCAATGAATATAAAAAAATAAATAATTTTTATTGGGTTGTTTTTGAATATACAAATTGCTTAAGTTTTGTTATATTTCTTCAACTTCCACAAGTTAAATAATAATAATCCATATAATTCTGCTTGGCATTTTCATTTTAAATGTGGGAAAATCCGTTTGGTAATGGAAATAAATATGAGAAAAATAAACATTTTCTGAAATTGTGGAAAATACTAATGGGTTTTCTTGGACAGTAACTAAACTAGTTTTCATAGTTTCTATCAACAGAATGTTATAACGTTAGTGAATGAAAACTAAGACAAAAAGCTATACATGATTACAGGAAAAGTGAGATGAGTAAAAAAATTAGAATCTGATACACTAGTAGACTATGTGTATAACTGAAGGTGTAAGATTGTGGTAGAAACACAAATACCTAATTTGGTCATCATGACCAACAATTTCCATTGTGTAAATCTTTTAAAAATACTAAGGGAAGCCAATTTTGATATTCTGTCAATGACAGTATATAATGTTGAGTAGTATTTAAATTGAAGACTTTAGAAAGCATATAAATCCATTAGAATTCTGAGAAAAAAAAATACCTTCAAATCTCAGATACATAATAAAATAAAACTAATGAGCAGATGGTTGCTCTGAATACAGTTAGAATTTAACAGTTGCAGTGAAAAATCACATTGGTACCATTTCCCTATTTCTATTTTTGAGAACAAATCAAAAGAAAAAAGTAAAAGAATAAAACAATTTATATTATTAAAATATTCTAAAATATTAATAGTGTATATATACTAAAATATTCCAATGTATTTTAGTTAAAGTACAATACAGGTAAGTGCATAGAGAAATTTGAAAAAATAGTAATAGGCTTTACTACATATTCACTTTGAGTATACAAAATGTATAAAATCAGTAGTATACATACTTGCTGCTTTTGGTGTTGTAGCTATAAAAATAAGGGAAAAAAATAGTAAATAAATAAACAAGTCAATGATAAAACTATCTTGTTTTTTTTTTCAGAATAAATTTTAAAAATTCCACATATTTTTATGTGTTATTCATAATAATTATAATGAAAAATCATGAAATACAAAAAATTAATAATTAAGTTTCGAATGTAAAAAATATGAAGTTGAATAATAAATGGTATCAATCAATAAATAAGATAAACACAATTCAGAAAACTTACAAGCTGATTGGAAGCAGCCAATTATTGAGAGAATTATTCGCATTTTGCAATCAGGTTTCTCTGCAATAAAATGGATCTTGATTGTATCTGCTGTAGTACCAAATGGAATCCTGACAATATCCTTTGGCCCATTATTCTGATTTTTAAAAGGAAACAGATTATATATATGTATTATACTGTGACACCATGAAGAGTGGAAAAAATTTATTAATTAACAGAGAATTAGATGGAAATTAATTCAATTGATTTTTTTAAAGATGTATTAAATGTACTTAGTTTCTGGAGGTTTAAACAACCCAAAATAATACATTTTCCCATATGTACCAAGGTTAAAAAAGGTCACTCTCAACAAGTGAAAACAGAAGGCATTGCAATATTTTTTGGACAGTGTTGAATGATACCAAGAGGTATCTGCTTGATGAGAATTTTAAATAACTTAATGTTAAGGATTAATTTGGTCAAGGCTGACTAAAATGGGGACACTACCTTATTTATTGATACCTGCCCAGAGAGAAAGAACAAGCTGGTTATAAAGACAATAGGAGGAATACCAACATTTCAAACTCTACCCAGATTGGGATAACTGAAAGTTACAAATTACAGTAAATTGGAGTTATGAAGGTGGATCAAGCCCTTTGACTACTTAAAAGGGTTGGACAATTCCCAAAAATTGGAAAAAGAACTAATTTTGTAAAAAGCCCCATACCTGGCCACCCCCACACAAGCTGAAGGCCAGATTCAATATAAGCTGGAGAATTTGGCATCTCAGCAGTTGATTCTCCACTGCTGCTAGAATCCATGTCCCTCTGCAAGACCTGCTGAAACCAGACCTTGTACCAGTCTTTGAATATTAGAATTTTGGCTCATTGCTGAACAGCTAAGTAGCATACACCGGTGTCACTCAGGCTGAGATAGTCAGTGTGGGAAGAGTTAAATTGGATCTAATCAACAGAGCAATATAACTAAAGATCATATTGCATTTAATCAGTGTTATTTCCCCTTCTGTTAATGTTTTATATTTTGTGCAACCTTTTGACAATCTGTTTAACCTAAGAGGACTTCATCACATGTCCAACTTATCTTTTCGGGTCTTTCAACATAATGTGGGTGGGGAGGCAGGGACTGGACTGTAAGTTTAGCCTCAAGACAAGACCAAAGTAACCGACGATCAGCAGAAGGGCAGATCGGATAGAACAGGGAACAATATAAAAATATTCAAAATAGAAGAAACAAGGACAAAAGAAAATAGAATTTAGACCTTGTCAACTCAACTCCCTCTTTTGTATAATATGTCTAAGAGATTTCTCTTTTAAAGATATTTCACAGTACAAACAAATGAAAAAATTCCTTTAAACTCATTGAATTTATTACTGTATTTGTACGTCTGTTTGCATTGTAACTTTTTTTTATGACTTTTACTAAAATTCTTTGTATTATTCACCGACATGAAACAAATATATTTTATTACATAATTAAATAATGAATATATCTAGGATAAAATATAATTAGGTGTTATACATAAGATATCAGTTTGTCCTTTTTTTGGGGATTTATGTAATTTCATTATGTATATTTCTTTCTTACCTTAAATCTTTGAACATTTCCATTGTCACTTCCAAGAAGATATACATCATATTTGACAATACCTTGAGCTTTTAGTAATTGTACAGTTACCCCATACACAAGAGCATCACCAACAAAAATACTGACAGTAAGTTTTTTATCTCCAACTTCAGGTGCCCATCCTTTTCCACCTGGTCGGATATCAGCCTTATGTTCCTTATTACTGGATGTCTCAATATCCCAATTCCTTATCAAAGATGCATCAGCCAAGCCATCTTGTTTAACACACAAAGATGCTGAAATAGAAGACATTCATATTGAATGAAATTTTTCCTCTTATCATTTAAAAATCTGTTGAATCAACAAGTAATATAAATTTTAAGTCACCAAATAATTATAACGAACCTGTTTCTGTTGATGGTTTTGGTGTTGGAGTTGCTGAAATAAAAGAAAAGCAGTGCTTAGCTATTATCTAATTAATATTTGATATGAATTGTTACTTTATTCATTTGTTTGTTATTTTTACTGTTTAAATATTGTATATATAATGTAAAATCTCTAATAATCCATGTGAATCTTAGTGTGTCACATCTTTTCAACTATACTCCTAGAGGTCTTAGCCCCTAAACATCCTACCTACTCCTAGAGGTCTTAGCCCCTAAACATCCTACCATTTCGGAATCAGGTTGACTCTGTGAGCAAATTAAAAGCCTTCTAAGCCTAATTCACACCTGAAATCCTGAAAAGTTGGATTCTAAAGTTTTAACTATTGCGATCATTTTTGGCAAGTTTCTACATGATTTTTTGCAACAAATGTTTTTGTATGCTAATTTTTACAACTTAGAAATACATTTGGGAAAACTAGCTTAATTGCCACATTATAGGGCGGCTTTTAAGCTAGTTAATTAAATAAAAATCTAACAAAGAAATTCATTATGTTCAGTTATTTACATATAAATGTTCCATGCAACAATTGTTTTATATCATAATAAAATGCAATCATCACACAATTATGAATTGTAATGAAATTGTCATTACTTGTATAATTGGAAATTTTCAGAAATAAATTATTGGAAGAGGGAATGAATTAATCACTAAGCATGAACTAATAAAGTAGAACTTTTTAAAAAATCATTATAACAGAAACATAAAAGTTTTGTAAATTTTGTTCAATTTATTTTTTGTTTCTCAAAAAATAAATCTAATCATATACTTACGTGTTGCAGCTGGTGTTGTTGCTAAGGGAAAAAAAAGAAAGAAATTGATATAAATAAAAGTGATTGTTATTCCAAATAAATACTTCTTATATACAATCTTTTCCATTTCTAAAAAATACCTACTTTTAATCTAATTGGAAAAATTATTAAATAACTTAACCTATAATAGTATAACAAATGATAGATGAAAATAATGAATGTTTAATCATTAAATTTTCATAAGAAATTTAATATATATATATATATATATATCATCCTATGATCTTCACTTTCCATTTTTGCACATGCAATGATCACGTCATCAGCTTTCGTAAACAAACACACATATACAAATTAACGGTTAATAACATCATATTCACACATTCACTATACACTTAACATTTTTTATTTTGTCCCTCACAAAAACATTCCTTAACAGTGTCCTGAAGATGGTTTAATACCGAAATACTTAAGTATTGACACATAAAATTGTTTCCCCTGATCATAACATCCTGTGTTTGCTATATTATTGAAAATATTTTCTTCTCATATTGTCGGATTAATTTCCTCACCATATTTATATATATATAGGAAAAATGGAAATCAATTTCACAGTGTATAAGTATATAAATATTTTTGGCTAAATAAATATCTTTCAATGCAACTTGTTTATATATATATATATATATATATATATATATATATATATATATACACACACACACACATACATATTATGTTTTTGTCCAAAAAAACTTTACTAATCAGATGGGATAATGTGACGTAATAAATGAATATGATAATGAAGATACTTACACGCTGACTCAAAACATCCAATAATTGATACAGTCACATGTATTTTACAATTTGCATTTGGTGTAAAGTGAATCTTTATTGTATCTGATGTTGTTCCAAATGGAATGATTACAATGTCATCAGCTCCATTGTTCTGAAAGGAAAAATCATACAAACATATATATATATATATATATATATATATATATATATATAACAATAATTAGGGAAACAAAGCAATGTATTAAAAAAAAACAAACCCCAACAAACCTTGGGATAAAGGATAAAAAGTGCTCAAATGCACACAAAGCAGAGCAGTATAAAAACTAAAAGGGTTATGGTTTGGTAGGTTGGATTTTACAGCATGTCAACCCTTGTTGGGTTATTTTATACCGAGGATGTTTTTGTCTTATTCATTGAAAGGGTTATGTCATATCCATGCATCTCATATATGATGAGTGTGCCCACTTACTCATGACACTTATAGTCACAGGTATGTGTAACAAGTGATATAACCCTTTTAGTATATATATATATATATATATATATATATATATATATATATATGAGAGAGAGAGAGATCTGCAGTATAAGCAACAGAAAAAATATATTTAAACTTATATTTAAAAATTGTTTAACACTGTTAAACAATGTCGCAGGCTTATTAAAAAGAAAAAAAAAAGATTTAAGAATTTATGAAAAGTTTTTAGAATTAAAAATTTTAGAATTATAATTAAAATAATGAATGAATATTACCTTTTTAGCAAAATGAGTGCAATATTCAATTCTACATGTTTTCACATTTTAATGTAACCATTTTTTTCTTAAACCAACAAAATAAGTGATTGCTTGAATCTGTAGTTGAAGCAGTGTCTATTAATTTTTGACTAGTTTTTCTTTTCATTTTACAAAATAAGATAAAAAAAACATGAATAAAAATAATGGACAATGAGAATTTAAAAAAATCTATTCATGCAAAATCACCTTCTGATGTATCCAGTTATTATTTAAAGTTGATAGAATGTAACTATTCAGGAGTCTTCATTCTTACATAATACTTTTATATGTAACAATTTATTTTTGTACTTCATTTTTAATATACAAATAATAAACAAAATCAAAATTATATAATTCATAGGCATTTGGGTTTGGTATCACCAAAATAAGAGCCTTTATTTTCAAATAATGGATTACTTTCTTACCTTAAATCTTTGCACTTTTCCTTGTGCACCTCCACTGAGAAGAACATCATATTTTCCTACACATTTGCTAGTTAATAGCCTCAGGTTAGCTCCATATATGAGTGCATCACCAACAAAGAGACTGACAGTAGTTTTCTTATCTCCAGCTTCAGGTGTCCATCCTTTTGCACCTGGTCGGATATCAGCTTTACGTTCTTCATTACTGGACACATCAATATCCCAGTTTCTTATGAGGGAAGAATCAGCCAAGCCATCCTGTTTCACACACAAAGAGGCTGAAACAAAAGGTATTCTCATGAAATTAAATCAGTCTCACAGACATTGAAAAACTTGTTTAACTAAAAAATCATAAGTTTTACAGTAAGAATTATTAATGACTTACCGGTTTCTGTTGAAGGTTTTGGTGTTGGAGTTGGAGTTGCTTTAAAAAAAATAGAGAAAGTGTGAAAGGAGGAAATCACAGTGATTATTTTGGTCAAATAAATGTTTTATATTTGATCTTATTAATCTTTTAGGTTTTTCATCTTCTTTATCAAATGCTATTAAAATATAATTTTCTTAAAATAGGCATCATGTTAAAGAATTGTAGATTTCCTAGAATGAAATTTACATATTCTTATAAGTGATATATATCGGAATATTTTTTTTTAAATCTAAAAAGGTATTTGAAAATTAAATGGACATGTAATTAAATGAAAAAAAGTTTTAGAAATTTCTGTTTAGTTTTTTTTAATGATTTATATCAGAAAATTTAATAAATGCTATACTTACGTGTGGCAGCTGGAGTTGTGGCTATAAAAATGAAAAAAATGAGTAAATAAATTACTGTCGATAATTTTAAAGTGAATAATATGGGCAAGGTAAAATGATAGATTAATTGGAAATATTCAAATGAATTACAAATTTTAAAGATATAAGAAATTTTATAAGACATTTTTTTAAGTGTCTAAAAAATTTGATGCACGGAAGGTACTTACATCCTGATTCAAAACATCCAATAATGGATACAGTAATATGCATTTTACAATTTGCCCTTTCTGGTGTAAAATGGATCTTTACTGTATCTGCTGTTGTACCAAATGGAATGATTATAATATCACTTGGTCCATTGTTCTGAAGGAAAAATAAACAAAAAATGTAAGTGATACAAGTAGCTGAAATGTATTCTCTGGTCATCCGTAATTCTCTTCTACACTCTTGGGTTACAGAAATTCTCGTACTGCACAAGGAAAGAATTCTGCTGGCCTTTACCTGTGCCTCAGTCAGTGATGCAAATTTTTCTCACACTTACACACAGCATTAGATTAGTTCTGAGGTGCTAATTTGCATGCCTGTGCATGGTAACAGTTAACCCTGTGTCTTTTATGTCAGGGAGAAAGTCCATGACTACTACAGTAAGATTGAATAATTTTTACTACAAATTCAAAAGACATTTAATAAGTGACATTTATTAATGTAATATATTTTCTTAAAAAATTAACATGTTTACTTGAAATCTTTGAGGCTAAAAGCTTTTGTTTAAAACTCTAAAATCTGATGAAGAGTTCTTTCTTTTAAAACATTTCTTCAGTTTTAAAAATCAATTTATATTTATCAGAAGTACAATCTAGATAATTATTTACTTCATAACTTACCTTAAATCTTTGGACTTTTCCATGTCCACCCCCACTGAGGAGGACATCATATTTTCCAACACATTTAGATTTTTGCAACCTCATATTGGCTCCATATATGAGAGCATCACCAACAAAGAGTTCAACAGTAGATTTCTTATCTCCAGCTTCAGGTGTCCATCCTTTTGCACCTGGTCGGATATCAGCTTTGTGTTCTTCATTACTAGACACATCAATATCCCAGTTTCTTATCAAAGAAGAATCAGCCAGGCCATCTTGTTTTACACACAAAGATGCTGTAACAAAAGAAGAGTCATTTTAAATTATTTCTGTAATAATAAAACTTGTTGAATGCTTAACACACAAAGAGACTGAAACAAAATATAATCAAATTAAAGTAAATTATTCCTATTGATATTGAAAACTTTATTGAGATGATAAATTGTAAGAAATATGACATTCAGAATAATGACAGACTTACCAGTTTCTGTTGAAGGTTTTGGAGTTGGTGTTGCTAAAATGTAATGAAAAAAAATAATGAGTCTTAATAAAAGAAAACAGTCATAGATGGACAAATACATGCTTGACTATTTTTATTAATAATTGCATCATAATTTATTTTTTCCATGTTTAGAATTAAATATTGTGTTTAGAGAGTAAAATTTAATATTTATAAAATGGGGTTTATAAAAACTGCTAAAACAATTCCTTTAAATGTATGACACAAAACATTTATCGATAGTATGATTATACAATCATGAATTATACTCTAAAATGATATGTAACTGAAAAATATTAAAAATGAATTAAGTGTAGCAAGAAAAGAAATTGAGTTTAGATAAGTTGGCCATTTAGATATATTATCACGTTAAATTTATTAGAAAACAAAAAAATACTTTTTTTAAGCAAATTATGTTCAGTTATCTTATCAAAAACTGATAAACTTAATATACTTACGTGTTGGGGCTGGAGATGTGGCTATAAAAATAAAACAAAATATAAAGAAATGTTTGCATTTATAATCAGCAGTGGAAGTATTTTTATTTTGAAAATAAAAGTGAAAGATTTTTAAGTAGAAATAAATTCTGATTATTCAATAGAAAAAATGATATTGTATCAATAACATTTATGTAACAAAAATTTTTTTTTCAGCTAGCCATCTATATTTTGTATTATTTGTATTTTCAGACTGTTGTCCTCATCTTTATTGCTATATACATAATGTTTCAGATGATGTGCCCTTCAACCATCTAGAGTTTCATGTCATAATTGAGAGACTTCACAGAACTTTGAACCAAACCCTTTATTTTAACATTGGGGTAGATAGTTCTCATTCCAATAACCATGACAGGATACAAGAGTTAAGCTATGTTAAGTATTCTAAGTTATTATTGCTTGTAATTAGGATTGAACTTGCAACCTTCAGATGATTGTCACTTAGAATTGTATTAACTCAACCCTTATATCTGTTGTGCCATATATTCAACTATCTACCCCAATGAATTAAATTAAAGGTTTGGTTTGAAGGCTCCTGAGTTTGACAAGAAACATGTGAAGAAGGCCAGGGGGCACATTGGCTGAAATCTTATGTATCTAACAAAGATGAGGACAACAGTCCAAAAAATCTAAATAATACAAATTATTAAGCCTCATCTAAAAAATTCAGACAAATAGCTATCTATATATCATTAAATAATGTGGATATGAAAAAAGGTACTTACATGCTGATTGGAAACATCCAATAATTGATACAGTAACATGCATTTTACAATTTGCATTTGGTGTAAAGTGAATCTTTACTGTATCAGATGTTGTACCAAATGGGATTATTACAATGTCATCTGCTCCATTGTTCTAAAAAAAAAAAAAAAAAAAAAAAAATTCAATCATCACAAAATAAATAATACTTTAAAACGACTGAAAATTCATACATTTCCTCTCCATTACAGCAAATAGACAACTTATATGCAATCATATTGATAAAAAGTCTTTTAGATAAAATACCACTGCAAGGGTTAAATTCTTTTTGTATTACTCTAAGTTTAATTTACATTTCACAAACATTCAATAAATGCAATTTCTTCATAACTTACCTTAAATCTTTGTACTTTTCCTTGTCCTCCACTGAGAAGAACATCATATTTTCCTACACATTTGCTTGTTAGTAGCCTGATGTTGGCTCCATATATGAGAGCATCACCAACAAAGAGACTGACAGTAGTTTTCTTATCTCCAGCTTCAGGTGTCCATCCTTTTGCACCTGGTCGGATATCAGCCTTATTTGCTTCATTACTGGACACATCAATATCCCAATTCCTTATCAAAGAAGAATCAGCCAGGCCATCTTGTTTTATACACAAAGAAGCTGCAAGATGAAACATTGGTCATCATATATAAATGTGTTTACTTATTAATCTTTGATGGATTTTTTATCTATTTCATCAATTACAAGTGAAAAATGTTCAAATTATAAAATAATAATAATAATAACCTGTTTCTGTTGATGGTTTTGGTGTTGGAGTAGCTGAAATTGAAATTAAAAAAAAAAAAAAAAAAAAGTTATTTAATTTAAATAATTCTAAATTAATACATGGAATGATGTTATATATTGTATGTAAGCAAAGTATTTATGATATCAAGGTTATACAAAATTTAATTGAAGAACTTAAGTAGTTCTTAAATTACATTTTGAATAACCTTGATATCATAAATACTTTGCTTATATAATGAGAAGATAAAGATTTAATAAATATTGATAAATATCATGATAAAAATTCTATTTTAAAATAAATGTTTTTGAAGGAGCTTCATGACATTTCTCTTTATATATATATATATATATATATATATATATATATATATATATATAAACTGAAATGCTTGAATTCAGGCTGAACTTCATTCATTTATAAATAAATACCTCCTCTGAATATTTGTCTTTTCTCGTATTTCTACTCACATTTATTTTTATTTTTATTTGATATATATATATTTATGTGTGTGTGTGTCTGTGTTGTGTATGTATGAATGAATATCATTAGAAAGTAGACAAATAGAAAGTTTTCAGAGGGAAAAAATGATATTCTGCTTAAATTTATTCTTCATTTTATGTCATGAAATAAACCAAAATATATCATAACTGATATCATAAAATAAAAAAAAATGATATGTATCGTAAAATATTAATTTATAAATCCACACAAAACATACATACGTGTGACTGCTGGAGTTGTTGCTAGAAAACAAAGAAAGCAAATTCTTGAGTATACAAAAAATAATAGTAGTCAATGATATAAAAAAAAAACAAAGAACAAAACAAAACAAAATACACTACAACTGACTTGAAAAAAATTACTTCTTTATAATTAAGATAACTGATTTTATCCTAATATTTAAACATATTATTTTTTCAATGTATTATTATTGTTTTAACAAACCAAAATAATTGCAAGCTTTATTAATAAATGAAAGAATATTACTTACATGCTGATTCAAAACATCCAATAATTGATACAGTAACCTGCATTTTACAATTTGCCCTTTCTGGTGAAAAGTGGATTTTCACTATATCTGCTGTTGTACCAAATGGGATTATTACAATGTCACTTGGTCCATTGTTCTGAAAGGAAAAAAATTAAGATATTATTGTGGTTAACATGTAAAAAAAATCTACAAATACTGATTACTTATCAAATAGAATATATAAACCAAGTGATTATTTCGAAATATTATTTTAAAACTTACCTTAAATCTTTGGGCTTGTGCACCTCCACTGAGGAAAACATCATATTTTCCTACACACTTGCTCATTAGTAGCCTCATGTTGGCTCCATATATGAGTGCATCACCAACAAAGAGACTGACAGTAGATTTCTTATCTCCAGCTTCAGGTGTCCATCCTTTTGCACCTGGTCGGATATCAGCTTTGTGTTCTTCATTACTTGATACTTTAATATCCCAATTTCTTATCAAAGATGAATCAGCCAGACCATCTTGTTTCACACACAAAGATGCTGCAACAAAAAATAATCAAATTAAAGTAAGTTATTCCTATCAATATTGAAATATTTAACTTGAATATTACAAAAAAATATCTTAACAACTTGAAATAATTAAAGGCTCACCTGTTTCTGTTGATGGTTTTGGTGTTGGTGTTGCTAAAATGGAAAGAAATATTTTATCAAAATGTCTTCTTTTTTATTTTTTATTCATGTGAATTGACATTCATCTCATAATTATTAAATACTATATTTAATATTATTGAATTTAATTATATACATTTATAAATGAATCAGTCATGAATATTATTATATAGTTTAGTCACAAAGGTGTTTTAGCAAAAATTAAATATCATATAAATCATTGCCTAATGTGTTGTTGTTTATCATTGTCCATTTTACAGTAATATAATTTGTCTTCTTTTAATCAATTTCATGAATCATTATCAGAATTTCCAGTTTGTATTCTGATAAAAATAGAAAGAAATTATATAATGTTTAAAAATTATTGTGCAAAATGTTTACCTTTTTATTAATATGAATTTATTTTTAACAGTTATGCATCCTAAATGAAGCCAGAAAAACACAAAGTTTGTCAAATTGTTTAAGTGAATAATGTAAAAGAAATTATATAGAATATATGCATCAAGATTGTATTTAAGTTTTCCTAAATGTTTGCATGGCCAATATTAATCATCTTGTTATATCTTTACATTTCCAATGTCATCTGATGATAGTGAGAGAAACTCACCCTCTTTAAACCAGTAAAATATAGAAATGTTTAAATATCCAGACAAAAGACAAAAAGGAATAGTTGAATGCCAAATGTTCAAACACACATGCTTAGTTGTTTATTATAAAATCCAATAAACATGAAATTATAAATGTTTATGAAAATATACAATTAATATATTTTATATGAAATAGAAATAAATTAGGATTGATAAGGAAAAATAATATCAGATTGAAGCCAATTATTTTCATTAAAAAATAACATTTTCTTTTCTAGAGAAATGATTAATTTCACAAAATCTGATTGACTTAAAACTTACGTGTTGCAGCTGGTGTTGTGGCTATCAAAGTAAAAGAAATATGGATAAAGAGAAAATTAGTTTACATAAATATTTAATACATGAAGTATAATTAACAAAATATACTAATCAAACACTGCAAATAATATAAACTAATTTCTCATTAAATTCTTTAACAATGTATTTTGCGATTATAAAATATCATATATCCAATTTTAGAAGAGTCTTTACTTTTTAGCAATAAAGTGAATAAGCATTTTTAATTACATAATATGAATATTGCAATGAAGATACTTACATGCTGATTCAAAACATCCAATAATTGATACAGTCACATGCATTTTACAATTTGGACTTTCTGATGTAAAGTGAATCTTTACTGTATCTGATGTTGTTCCAAATGGAATGATTACAATGTCACTTGGTTCATTGTTCTGGAAGAAAAATATATTACAAAAATTAGTATAAATTACTTGATGTTTAATGAGTCTTACTATAATCTAGAGAAAAAAATTTCTAAAACATAAATAAAAATTTAGCCAACAATATCTTAAATAATCAGTTTCTGTTAATACTATATTTTTTCTTTGTATCATGAAAACTTGACATATTTATTTTAAATCTTTAACCAAATAATCAGTTTGGAATAACACAACAAACTTATAGAAAATAAGTTTTTTCATTGAGATATCTTTTTAAAAATTAAGTTATCATTGGTTTATAACATACCTTGAATCTTTGTACTTTTCCTTGTCCTCCACCGAGAAGGACATCATATTTTGCTACACACTTGCTTGTTAATAGCCTCATGTTGGCTCCATATATGAGAGCATCACCCACAAAGAGTTCAACAGTAGTTTTCTTATCTCCAGCTTCAGGTGTCCATCCTTTTGCACCTGGTCGGATATCAGCCTTATTTTCTTCATTACTGGACACTTTAATATCCCAATTTCTTATCAAAGATGAATCAGCCAGGCCATCCTGTTTTACACACAAAGAGGCTGGAACAAAAGACACACACATCAAATTTCAAGTTTAACTGACAATTGGAAAAGTTTTGAATTGTAAAATTGCAAAAATAATGTACAATGAAGAATAATTATAGGTTCACCTGTTTCTGTTGAAGGTTTTGGTGTTGGAGTTGCTAAGATAAAGAAAAAAAAAATATTTTCAGATTCTTTTAGTTTCAAATATAAAATTGAAAATCTTTTACCTCATTTGTTTTATTTTTACTTCTACTTTTGTGTAAGTTTAAAATTTTTAAAATTATGTGTTATAATTCCTGACAATTTTGTTAATTGGTTTTACCTCCCTAAGAAATTGATCACAAATAAATATATGATGATCTGCCATTGCATATTAAAATTGTAGTCTTATGTTCATAAAAGACACATGGCAAACATCTCTCTCTCTCTTTTCCCATTGTGTGCCTTATCAAGTTTAGAACAAAAAAAATTGTCTTGGATAAAGCAGAAATAAAAGGACTATCTATAACAAAGTTTTAATTTGTACTTATATCAATCTTGTACACTATTTATTGAAACCTAATTATTTATATAATAAAATTCATAAAAATAAAATTTTTTAGGTAATTATTTGGGTTTTATGATTTCTATAATAAAAATTTGTTCAGATTATACTTACGTGTGGGAGCTGGACTTGTGGCTATAAATTCAAAGAAAGAGGGAGAATTATTTCAATTTAAATAATGGGCAAATAAAAAAAGTATTTATGAGACAAAACTAGAAAACTAGAAGAGTATTTTTAATCTGGATATAAATAATGATAGATTTATTGGGATTTATTCTCCAGAAATATGAAAATGTACAAAATGAAAAAAAAAAGAACTGATGAATGAGCCATTATTTTTTTTTTCAACAAAGTGGTCCAAAAGTGTTGCACCCTTATATATTGTTTTAATTTTCATTATTCTTTGTTTTAATAATATAATATATAAGTTATTTAATAATTCTACCCTCAAAAATCTTTAAAAATCAAATTCTTTTCTAGAATTTCAAATTGTATTATGTAATTATTTTACCTCTAAAAAATATGTAGTGATGACAAGATGTTCAAACTATCCTGTATGTATATTGTTTGATAAGATAATAGAGAGATGGCTATAAAGTTACTTACATGCTGATTGGAAACATCCAATAATTGATACAGTAACATGCATTTTACAATTTGGACTTTCTGATGTAAAGTGAATCTTTACTGTGTCTGATGTTGTACCAAATGGGATTATCACAATATCAGTTGGTCCATTGTTCTGAATTAAAAATACATTAGAAAAAGTTAAAGAAATTGACACATTAAGATATTGAACTGTCATTGAAAATTAATTTTTTTTTTTATAAATTTACAGTAATAAATTAACAATTTCTTGAAAATGACTTGGTTAAAAAAAAAAAAAAAAAAAAAAGAAGAAAAAAAAGAACTTTATTAATAAAAAGACAAAAAAACTCCTTTAATCTTATGGAAAACAGACTTGTTAATTTAATACTTATATCATTTGAAAGATCAAGTAACAAAAATTCAATTGTCATTAAAATAATTTATTTGTAACCCACCTTAAATCTTTGTACTTTTCCTTGTCCTCCACTGAGAAGGACATTATATGTTCCTACACATTTGCTTGTTAATAGCCTCATATTGGCTCCATATATGAGTGCATCACCAACAAAGAGACTGACAGTAGTTTTCTTATCTCCAGCTTCAGGTGTCCATCCTTTTGCACCTGGTCGGATATCAGCTTTACGTTCTTCATTACTAGACACATCAATATCCCAATTCCTTATCAAAGAAGAATCAGCCAGGCCATCTTGTTTTACACACAAAGAAGCTGCAAGATGAAAAATTGGTCATAATATATAAATGTGTTTACTTATTAATCTTTGATGGATTTTTTATCTATTTCATCAATTACAAGTGAAAAATGTTCAAATTATAAAATAATAATAATAATAACCTGTTTCTGTTGATGGTTTTGGTGTTGGAGTGGCTGAAATTTAAAAAAAAAAGTTTCTAGAATTACATGTTATCCAATTTAAATAAATATAATTATAAAACATTTAAATATATAGAATCATTTATCTATTTTTTGTATAACTGTAGTAATAATTAATCCCATATATGTTTACAAAATGTTTAATTTACTAATTACAAAAAGAAACACAAATGAAATGTCAATAACATGAGTTTATTCTATAAATGGAAAGAAAAAATCTTGCATATTTTCAATTGTAATGTGTTTACCAACACAAGCATGATGCAACACAATGTTAAGTTTTTAAGTGGTTAACAGGCTTGAATACAAAGTTTTCCTTCTTCTAGACTGGTTGCCTAACCAAGGTTAAAGAACCCAGCCTGCTCTACTATCTACTCATAGTTGGAGGGAGACTATTTGGATGCACACCTTTCATAAGGGTATAAGTGCTATGTGAAATACAAACAGATTCGTCCAGGATTTGAACTTGGCTCGCTATGTTCATTTCCTACCACAATAACCATTACACAACTAGCACCTCTATAGATTTCTATTGTTATACTCTATCATTCATGACTCTTCATAAAGGTAAAACCCAAATAAGAGAATAAGCATCCATACAGGTTATTAGCTAACAGCTTACTCTATAGATGTGGTGTGGAGGGCAGGTGGTGTGGTCCCTTTTGACCAATTAGAAGGCACCATAAGCTGTGCACCTGAGGCATATAAATAATGGAATTCCCTATTTCTTCCTCTTCTCTTGGTAGCTAGTTAACACACATGGTGTCTGCTTGGCCTATCAACACATGGTGTCTGCTTCTTGTAGCAGCAGCGGTTAAACACTAACTGACCATGTACATACACTTAATCAAACCATGTTATGAGATCGTCACACAACACCAGCCAGTTAGCACATATGGCTTTTCTCTTACTTCATGGTTTGTTCACTTGTGTAGAGCTCTACAATACAGAAAGCATAAACATGCAATACAACAACTCTATAGGCATCTTACCAACAGCAGTTGCTGCAAAGTAAGGACCCTTTCTAAACGGTTTTATCCAGTAATGACCCCCCCCCACTTCCTATATAAAAACATGCAGTGCAAGAGACTCTCACAAGGCCATATCCTGTGCAACATCATATCCCTGTCCTAACCCTGTATGCCATATATCGACCTCTCACCATGGCTCTATCTGCAACTAGCCCAAGAAGAAAACACCTGTCCACACAATTCATGCTACCAAAAAAGAATGCTTATCCATCCAACAATTTCAATGTCACCAAAAAGGAACTGTTACAACCCCTCGCTGAGCTTGACCTTCTTACCACACCAATATAAAGTATGTAAGCCAAAGCTCCAAGCACCAAACTTCTTTCTGCTACAGTACAACCTTAAACACCAATAACCTTTTCTTGTACATACTGACTGTATAAATTGCTTTTCTATAGATTTATGAATACACCTTTTATTTGTCATTTAACCCTTGTTATTTGTCATTCTTTTCTTTATCACACCATAAACTGCAAGTGACATAGCATTCTTTTTGCTTGTCTGCGAGTTACTCCTCTTATTCTCTCCTCTCTTTATATCTCCTCTTCTGCATTACCATACATAAATATAACACTATTTATAGGAATAAAAATATAATATTACAAATTAATCCTTAGAGGAAACAATTCAATCTAGGATTAATTTATAGCAATTATTTTTAGTCATATGCTATAATGCTGAAATCTCAATTGTCCAAAACAATTTTAAACATGTCTTACTCACTGACAGGATAAATGAAAAGAATTACAAATTAAAACAGACAAAAAAAAATGAAAACGTTCATTCATTTAAATTTCTGAATTTGCTTACATACTTATTTATCAATAATAAACATAATTAAAAAATAAATGAGAAAAGATTTGAGGGCAAAACAAAAAAAATCATATTTTTCTGTACTTTATGATTCATTCTTCATTTTATAAAATGAAATTATCTGAAATATTTCATAATAACTGATACTTAATAAAACACAAAGTTTGACATTTCTAAATACTTTAGGATTTTAATTTAAGAATCCCCACAGAATATACATACGTGTGGCAGCTGGAGTTGTTGCTGGAAAAAAAAATCAAATTATTCAGTATATTAGAAATAATAGTAAGTAAACAAAGTTGTCCCTCCCCGATTAAAACTGACTTAAAAAAAGAAAAAAAAAAAAGAAAAAGAAAAGATAATTACTAATCCCATGTTATTATTTTTTAATTTTTATTCCTTTAATGTATTATTATTGATTGAAGAATAAATATATCATTCATTTAAAAAAATTCAATAACAAAACAAGAAACAAAATAATTGCAAGCTTTATTAATAAATGAAAGAATATTACTTACATGCTGATTCAAAACATCCAATAATGGAAACAGTAACCTGCATTTTACAATTTGCCCTTTCTGGTGAAAAGTGGATTTTCACTGTATCTGCTGTTGTACCAAATGGGATTATTACAATGTCACTTGGTCCATTGTTCTGAAAGGAAAACATTAAGATATAATATATCATTTTTGTTAACATGTAATAAAAATTCTACAAATCCTTTCTTTTTTTTTTTTAATTATGTGACACAATGGTGATGGAAGTTAGAGTCATTTTTAGACACCCAAGAAGTTAGTAAAGATTTGTTTTGATTTTTTTTAGCAGTCAGTACAAGTGAACAAATAATAAATGTTTCAAAAAGTTACCAGCCAAGAAGAAAAGTAAAAGGAATATCATTTTTCATTTTATTATTTTCATATCTTGGAAAACTGACACTGGCATCTGATATAATCTCAAATGTCAATGTTCTTTTTTTTATTTAATGGCATATCAACCTTCAAGGGTTATTTAATGCCAAATCCATTCTTGTAGAAAAGCAGTAGTGGTACTATTTTAACCATAGCTGGGGGTTCACACCTTTCCCTCTGGTATTAGTCTGAAGTGAACATAATATTGCAACTGGAGTTCAAATTTGCTTATGACCAAAAGATGAATGTTTCTGGTCTAAGTTCTTATATAGTCAGCCCTACTTTGTGGCTAAAGAGAGTAAGTGCAAAAGTTAGTTAGAAAGCCAGTTAACTAGAAGTTAAGTTTAGAGCAGTCAGTTACATTCAGAAACTGAGTTAGTGAAGAAGTAGTTGGACAAAAATTAAGTTTATGTGCGGTGGGGATAGGGTCTGTCATTCATTTGGGTTAAATTACTGATAATGTTATGATGGTACTGACACACAGAGAAAACAAAGTTAGCAAAGAGAAACCAACCAGGTGTTATGAAAAAGGAAAACATAAATGAAATTATTTAAAAATATTTTATTACCTTAAATCTTTGAGCTTGTCCTTGTGCACCTCCACTGAGGAAGACATCATATTTTCCTACACATTTGCTTGTTAATAGCCTCATGTTAGCTCCATATATGAGAGCATCACCAACAAAGAGACTGACAGTAGTTTTCTTATCTCCAGTGTCAGGTGTCCATCCTTTTGCACCTGGTCGGATATCAGCCTTACTTTCTTCATTACTGGACACTTTAATATCCCAATTCCTAATCAAAGATGAATCAGCCAGGCCATCTTGTTTTACACACAAAGAAGCTGCAACAAAAAATAATCAAAGTAAGTTATTCCTATCAATATTGAAATATTTAACTTGAATATTACAAGAAAATTCTTAACAACTTGAAATAATTAAAGGCTCACCTGTTTCTGTTGATGGTTTTGGTGTTGGTGTTGCTAAAATGGAAAGAAATATTTTTTATCAAAACAATGTCTTTTTTTCATTTCAAATTGATTTGAAATCAATCTCATCATTATTAAATACTAACTATATTTAGCATAATATTCTTTTCATAAAATGGGATTATTGAATGTAATTATATATATTTGTATATGAATCTATTATGAATAATATTATATAGTTTAAGTACAAATGTATTTTGGCAGAAATTTTATAAATTATTGTCTAAAGTGTTTATGCTTATCACTGGTCATTTTACAATAGTATTATTTGGAAAAGGTATGCATTCAATTATTCTCCCTTCAGCTATGGGTAAATAGTAGGTCAGAATGGGATACCCTGGTATGGTAACCAATCTAGGAGAAGGGAAACTGAAGCTGTTAAACTCTGCTTAAAATTGACTTTATGTCACTTTTTGTATAGAAGGGTTGGTAAATACATATATTACAATGAGGAAGTCAAGTGTTCATTCCTCCTTAATTGAGTTTAATGTGACTGCAAGAATTCCACCAGACACATACAAGTATGTTGTGAGTGAAGGTCCTTTGCATGATGGCCAAACTAGGATCCAGACATAAATGACATTCATTCATTGTCAAAACAGACCCAACAGAGAAACCCCCCACTCATTATTGTGGGGAATATCTCTGTCAACCCTGGGAGATGATTTCAGAGGCCTGTTCTTGGGATGGATGTTCCTCATAGTAAGTAAAGTAAAGTCATCAGGGTGGCCTAAAATTGGTATCAGCCAATCAGCGAGAGAGTCTATCCCCTTTTCCCTAGTGCTAGACCAAGGAGATTGTCTTTGCATCTGAGGTGGAGTGCCACACCTACCATCAGCTTCTTACTTTACTGCACAGATCCCTGTGCTACTCATACGCTGAGTGGGCGAGGTCTGGTATTGAACTAAGAACCTTGTGGTTTCTAGCCGGACGCTCTACCGACTTAGCTAACCCGCACTTCCTCAAATAGTCAAACTAAACTAATGGTACAAACTTTCAAGAAGACATTCAAGGAAATGCACTCAGTAGAAAAGACCTTTATTGAAACCAGAGTCAAATGATTTCTTTTTTTTTTTCATACTAAATCAGACCACGCTCCACAAGTGGGGTTGAGTTAATATCAAAATGGCAGTTACAAACCACTTTTCATTTATTGAAACCTGATCCTCATCTTTGGAATCAAATGAAATGAGAAACAAAAATAATGTCTGCTATTCAAGAATTAAAGGTTGATGATCTGATTCTAGTAGAGAATTTTGGAGAAGAAGAATATTACTTGGAAGGTATCATAACTAGACTGATAGGAGCTGTCTATTTTGGCTGGTGATTTAGTGAGGGAACACGTCAATTAACTTTTAACACTGTCACCTAAATATGTTCTGGAGATTACAGCTCATTGAATGCCTGAGAGACCAGACACACTGGTTGATCCAAAGACAGTGGTCATGTCAGCTGTCTTTAAGTTTTCAATACAACAGAAGAGCCTGAAGTTCTGATGGTATCAGCAGGGAGTAGCCATCCCCAGGCTTAAAGAGTATTCCTGAAGTTTGAAGGTCGTCAGGTGTGTTAGCCCCCATTCAAATTGGATAACAATGTGTGGGGTTACTAAGTAAGGTTGGAGGTTTTGTGAAGAATTAATGTAGAAAGATTCTACATTTTTCTGGGGGAAGCTGAGAAAAGCTACATCCCTTCAGAATAGATATTAGAATACATAAATTCCATTAGGGTCATTCTTGTGAGATCAGTGGTTGATTAATATGAAAAATTCTTTAAAAATTGCATGGCTAATATTAAACATCCTGTTATATCTTTATTTTTCCAATGACATTTGGTGATAGTGAGTGTAACTCAAAATAAAGGAAGAAATAATTATGTTTATTTTCACACATTACATTTTTTTACAAAAAACATAACAAATGATTAATGTGTGGAACATGATCACTAATTAGGACTGAGCCTATACTAGTAGTGACCACCTCTGCTATTTCATAGGTTTTCAGGTTTAAACAGATTTAAAATATTTTAACAGATATAAGTAATTCTCTAAAGAAGAACAAATGTTATTAATTTTAAATATGCAGTAGAGACTGGGTCTCTGTTTTGTTGTTATTTGGTTACTTTTTAACCAACCAATAATAATTCAACTTAACATTAAATATGTGAAATATAGAAATGTCTAAATATCTGCACAAAAGATAATAATCCTAAAATTATAAATGTTTATGAAAATATACAATTAATATATTTTATATGAAATAGAAATAAATTAGGATTGGTAAAGAAAAATAACATAAGATTGAAGCCAATTATTTTCATTAAAAAATAACATGTTCTTTTTGAGAGAAATGATTAATTTCACAAAATCTGATTGACTTAAAACTTACGTGTTGCAGCTGGTGTTGTGGCTATCAAAGTAAAAGAAATATGGATAAAGAGAAAATTAGTTTACATAAATATTTAATATATGAAGTACAATTAACAAAATATACTAATCAAACACTGCAAATAATATAAACTAATTTCTCATTAAATTCTTTAACAATTTATTTTGTGATTATAAAATATCATATATCCAATTTTAGAAGAGTCGTTACTTTTTAGCAATAAAGTGAATAAGCATTTTTAATTACATAATATGAATATTGCAATGAAGATACTTACATGCTGATTCAAAACATCCAATAATTGATACAGTAACGCATATTCGACAATTTGGACTTTCTGCAGTAAACCGGATTTTCACTGTATCTGCTGTTGTACCAAATGGAATAATTACAATGTCAGTTGGTCCATTGTTCTGAAAGGAAAAGAATTAATATGTAAGATAAACTTGTTGCTAACAGGTAAAAAAAAATCAACAAATAAACCAAGTGATTATTTCAAAATATCATTTTTTAAAAATTTACCTTAAATCTTTGGACTTTTCCTTGTCCTCCAATGAGAAGGACATCATATTTCCCAACACACTTGCTTGTTAATAGCCTCATATTGGCTCCATATATGAGAGCATCACCAACAAAGAGTTCAACAGTAGATTTCTTATCTCCAGCTTCAGGTGTCCATCCTTTTGAACCTGGTCGGATATCAGCCTTACTTTCTTCATTACTGGACACTTTAATATCCCAGTTTCTTATCAAAGATGCATCAGCCAAGCCATCTTGTTTCACACACAAAGAAGCTGCAAGATGAAAAATTGGTCATCATATATAAATGAGTTTACTTATTAAACTTTGATGGAGTTTTTTTTATTTAATCACGTGGAAAATGTTCAAATTATAAAATAATAATAATAACCTGTTTCTGTTGATGGTTTTGGTGTTGGAGTTGGAGTGGCTGAAATTACCCAAAAAATACATTAAATGTCATTCAATTTTGATAATTTTAAATAAATGGAATGATTTTTTGGCAATATCTTATATACTGTACATAAGCAAAGTATTTATGATATCAAGGTTATTCAAAATTTAATTGAAGAACTACTTAAACATAACGAGAAGATATAAATTCAATAGATATTGATAAATATCATGATAAAAATTCCACTTTAACCATTTATCTACCAGAGCACCTGAAACCGGCTGCTGAGCAAAATGCTGGACCTCCTGAAAATGTCCAAGAAGTCAACTATTTGGTTATTTTATGCCAAAGACATTTTTGTTTCATTCATTTTTATTGAGTATTCAATTTTTTCTTTCAAACTCAATTTTTTTAAAAACTCATTTTTTTATCTATTTTTGGGGGGGAAGTTTGAGGTGCCCTGGTAGATAAAAGATTTAAATAACATTTATTGAAAGAGCCTCATGGCATTGATCTTTAATGTTGCCCAGATAATGGTTAATATATCATATATATATAATATATATACATATAAGCTGAAATGCTTGAATTTAGGCCGAACTTCATTCAATCATAAATGAATATATCCTATATATATAATTACAAAGGGGATGAATAAAAAGTTTTTAGAAAAAATAAAAAATGAGATTCTACTTAAATTTATTCTTCATTTTATGTCATGAAATAATCTAATGTAGTTCATAATAACTGATATTTCATAAAATAAAAAGTATGATTACTCTATGTATTATATTAATATATAATATTAATTTATAAATCCTCAAAAAATATACATACGTGTGGCTGCTGGTGTTGTTGCTAAAAAAAGAAAAAAAAAATCTTGAGTATACTAAAAATGATGTTACCCCCCCCAAAAAAAAACAAAAAAACAAAACAAAAACAAACAAACACAAAAAAGCAAAAAAACAACCACTATAACTGACTTGAAAAAATTACTTCTTTATAATATCACCTGTTTTAATTATGAATCTTATGCTGATATTTTTTAATCTTTATTCTTTCAATGTATTATTATTGTTTTAACAAACCAAAATAATTGCAAGCTTTATTAATAAATAAAAGAATATTACTTACATGCTGATTCAAAACAACCAATAATTGATACAGTCACATGCATTTTACAATTTGCCCTTTCTGGTGAAAAGTGGATTTTCACTGTATCTGCTGTTGTACCAAATGGGATTATTACAATGTCACTTGGTCCATTGTTCTGAAAGGAAAAAAAAAAAAGATATTATTGTTGTTAACATGTAAAAAAAGTCTACAAATACTGTTTACTTATCAAATAAAATGTATAAACCAAGTGATTATTTCGAAATATTATTTTAAAACTTACCTTAAATCGTTGGGCATGTTCACCTCCACTGAGGAAAACATCATATTTTCCTACACACTTGCTTGTTAATAGCCTCATATTGGCTCCATATATGAGTGCATCACCCACAAAGAGACTGACAGTAGATTTCTTATCTCCAGCTTCAGGTGTCCATCCTTTTGCACCTGGTCGAATATCAGCCTTATTTTCTTCATTACTGGATACATCAATATCCCAATTCCTTATCAAAGATGAATCAGCCAGGCCATCTTGTTTTACACACAAGGATGCTGTAACAAAAGATAATCAAATTAAAGTAACTTATTTTTATTAATACTGGAAATTTTAACCAAAATATTACAAGCAAATCTTAACAACTTGAAATAATTAAAGGCTCACCTGTTTCTGTTGATGGTTTTGGTGTTGGTGTTGCTAAAATGGAAAAAAATCATTTTTTTTATTAAAATAAGTCTTTTTTTTTATTTTGAAATAAAAAGAGAAAATTTCATTTATTTATCTGCTTTGACATTGAACCCATCCTTATTAACTCTTTGCCTACCAATTTTTTTCCAAGACTCTACTATATTTTCGGGGGATTTTTTACCTGTATTATGCTCACTAGTCATTTCAGGACTCATTCCATCCAAATAAAGTCTTATTAATATTATAATCTGAGTCCCTCTGTTCAATTATAAATGAATATGTCATGGATATCATTATATAGTTTAGACACAAAATGATTTTGACAGAAATTAAATATATAAATCATTGTCTAATGTGTTGTTTATCATTGTCCATTTTACAGTAATATAATTTGTCTTCTTTTAATCAATTTCATGAATCATTATCAGAATTTCCAGTTTGTATTCTGATAAAAATAGAAAGAAATCATATAATGTTTAAAAATTATTGTGCAAAATGTTTACCTTTTTATTAATATGAATTTATTTTTAACAGTTATGTATCCTAAATAAAGCCAGAAAAACACAAAGTTTATCAAATTGTTTAAGTGAATAATGTAAAAGAAATTATATAGAATATTTGCATAAAGATTGTATTTAAGTTTTCCTAAATGTTTGCATGGCCAATATTAATCATCTTGTTATATCTTTACATTTCCAATGTCCTCTGATGATAATGAGAGAAACCCACATTAAACCAGTAAAATATAGAAATGTCTAAATATCCAGACAAAAGACAAAAAGGAATAGTTGAATGCCAAATGTTCAAACACACATGCTTAGTCCAATAATCATGAAATTATAAATGTTTATAAAAAATATACAATTAATATATTTTATATGAAATAGAAATGAATTAGGATTGATAAGGAAAAATAATATCAGATTGAAGCCAATTATTTTCATTAAAAAATAATATGTTCTTTTCTAGAGAAATTATCTATTTGACAAAATCTGATTGACTTAAAACTTACGTGTTGCAGCTGGTGTTGTGGCTATCAAAGTAAAAGAAAATTATTTTAGATAAATATTTAATACATGAAGTACAATTAACAAAATATACTAATCAAAAACTGCAAATAATATAAACTAATTTGTCATTAAATTCTTTAACAATGTATTTTGTGATTATAAAAAATTATATATCCAATTTTAGAAGAGTCTTTACTTTTTAGCAATAAAGTGAATAAGCATTTTAATTACATAATATGAATATTGCAATGAAGATACTTACATGATGATTCAAAACATCCAATAATTGATACAGTCACATGCATTTTACAATTTGGAATTTCTGATGTAAAGTGAATCTTTACTGTATCTGATGTTGTTCCAAATGGAATGATTACAATGTCACTTGGTCCATTGTTCTGGAAGAAAAATATATGACAAAAATTAGTATAAAATACTTGATGTTTAATGAGTCATACTATAATCTAGAGAAAAAGATTTCTAAAACATAAATAAAAATTTAGACAAAAATATCCTAAATAAATAGTTTCTGTTAATACTGTATTTTTTTTAAATCATGAAAACTTGACATATTTACTTGAAATCCTGAACTAAATAGTCAGTTTAAAATAGTACTACAAGCTTATAGGAAATAAGTTTTTTCATTGAGATATCTTTTTAAAAATTAAGTTATCATTGGTTTATAACATACCTTAAATCTTTGTACTTTTCCTTGTCCTCCACTGAGGAAGACATCATATTTCCCTACACATTTGCTTGTTAATAGCCTCATGTTGGCTCCATATATCAGTGCATCACCAACAAAGAGTTCAACAGTAGATTTATCTCCAGCTTCAGGTGTCCATCCTTTTGCACCTGGTCGGATATCAGCCTTATTTTCTTCATTACTTGATACTTTAATATCCCAATTTCTTATCAAAGATGAATCAGCCAGGCCATCCTGTTTTACACACAAAGATGCTGGAACAAAAGACAAGCACATCAAATTTCAAGTTTAACTGACAATTGGAAAAGTTTTTGAATTGTAAAATTGCAAAAATAATGTACAATGAAGAATAATTATAGGCTCACCTGTTTCTGTTGAAGGTTTTGGTGTTGGAGTTGCTAAGATAAAGAAAAAAAATTCAGTTTCTTTTATTTTCATATCTTATCTTATTTTATTTTATTTGTTTTTTTTACTTCTCTTCTAACACAATTGTTAGTTGAAATTCTGTTTATTAGATGTTTCCAAATTAAATGTAATTGAAAATGTTAATATAAGTTTTCAATATATACAGAATTTGAACAATGTCAGAACATTGTTTATCATACAATTAAGGGTATTTGCCTGCTCATCCCACTTATGAGGGCTGGACACAAGGTCTCGTTTTTACGTGGGTGCATAAAAATTGCGTCGATCCAGGGGGATGGTCCCCCTGGATCGATGCTATTAATTGTACTTCACCGGTCCAGAGGCCGAAGCACACTGGACCCCCAGCCGAGGCCGGGTATAGAAGGTAAGGGTATTTGCCTGCTCATCCCACTTATGAGGGCTGGACACAAGGTCTCGTTTTTACGTGGGCACATAAAAATTGCAAGGATCTGGGGGGCATAGCCCCCTTGGATCGATGCTATTAATTGTACTTTACTGGTCCAGAGGCCGAAGCACACTGGACCCCCAGCCGAGGCCAGGTATAGAAGGTAAGTGTCAAAGCATAGAATCTGGAACAGATACTACACTTTAATCCTCCCCTAACCAAGGTAAGGGTATTTGCCTGCTCATCCCACTTATGAGGGCTGGACACAAGGTCTCGTTTTTACGTGGGCGCATAAAAATTGCGTCGTTCCAGGAGGATGGTCCCCCTGGATCGACGCTATTAATTGTACTTTACCGGTCCAGAGGCCGAAGCACACTGGACCCCCAGCCGAGGCCGGGTATAGAAGGTAAGTGTCAAAGCATTTATCATACAATTAAGTAAATAGTTTAGAATAATTCATTCAGTTAAAAAATTGTCTCAGGTAGTGCAGATGTAATGTTTATTGGTGTTGGCCCCAACCCCTTTAAGAATATTCTAAAAATATATTTAAAAAATCTAAGACACAAACCATCAAAGAGATACAGAGTGGTTCAAAAATCTTGTTACCACTACATATTCTTTTAAATTTCATTACTTTTAAAAAATAATATTATATATAAGTTATGTAAGTATTTTACTTGTAAAATATTATTTCCTAGAATTTCAGGTTGTATTATTTAATTATTTTACCTCTTAAAAAATGTGTGTGTTGATAATCCATAATTATCTCCTATTACATATTAGAAATCTTGTAGACTCATGTTCATAAAAAAACACATGACAAAAATCTCTTGTACAGATGAAAAAAAAAAAAAGAAAGAAAAAAAAAAAGAAAGAAAAAAAAAAAGAAAAAAAAAAAGAAAAAAAGAAGAGGAAAGAAAAAAATTGTCTTGGGTAATGCAGAAATAAGAGGACAGCCAATAATAAATGTCTATTTTTTATTATGTCCTATAAATTGTAACTTTCATACTAATATCTTTGGGAAAGGTATGAAACCCCTCATACCCCAGCTATAAGTTAAATAGTACAGCTACTGTTCAAGGATGTAAATAACCCACAAAGGTTGATATGTGATTAAACAAAGAAACTACACCAAACCCATAACTTGTAACTTTTGTATAATGATTATTAGTGTTGATGCTAAAAAACTACTTTTCCTTAGTTAGTAAACAGTATTTTTAAATGCTAACACAAAACTAAAATTGTGATACAAGGGAGATTAATTCTTTTTGTAATAATAATAATAATTGACTAGAAATTGTAAGATGTATTTACATGCCAATAATTTCAAGAATTTAATAAATTGGGGATTCATGTTTTGGCTTTATTCAGAACTTATTCTAAATACTTTGGTTGATGGAACACAATATTTTCATCATAGATTTAATACAAATTTAAAAAGAAAAAAAAATAGTAGTTTCATCATGCTTTTGGGTTTCATGATTTCTATAATAAAACTTGTTCAGATTATACTTACGTGTTGGTGCTGGACTTGTGGCTATAAATTCAAAGAAAGAGGGAGAATTACTTCAAGTAAACAATGAGTAAATAAACATGAGTATTTATAGACAATAATTGAAACTAATTAATGAATTAAAAGTAGTAGAGTATTTTTAATCTGGATATAAATAATGATAGATTTATTGTGATTTATTCTCCAGAAATACAAAAATAAATGAACTCCTAAGTGAAGCATTCATTTTTTTCCAAAAATGTATGTATATTGTTTGATAAGATAATAGAGAGATGGCTATAAAGTTACTTACATGCTGATTGGAAACATCCAATGATTGATACAGTAACATGCATTTTACAATTTGCATTTGGTGTAAAGTGAATCTTTACTGTGTCTGATGATGTACCAAATGGGATTATCACAATATCAGTTGGTCCATTGTTCTGAATTAAAAATACATTAGAAAAAGTTAAAGAAATTGAAAGGTATATTAAGATATTCAATTGTCATTGAAAATCAATCTTGTGATAAATTAAAATGATTTCTTGAAAAGGATTTGAAACCCCTGCACCCCGAAAAAAAATCCTTTAATCTTAGTGAAAACAGGCTTGTTCATCTAATTCTTATAGTATTTGAAAGATCAAGTAACAAAAATTCAATTGTCATTGAAATAATTTATTTGTAACCCACCTTAAATCTTTGTACTTTTCCTTGTCCTCCACTGAGAAGAACATCATATTTTCCTACACATTTGTTTGTTAGTAGCCTCATGTTGGCTCCATATATGAGAGCATCACCAACAAAGAGACTGACAGTAGTTTTCTTATCCCCAGCTTCAGGTGTCCATCCTTTTGAACCTGGTCGGATATCAGCCTTATTTGCTTCATTACTGGATACATCAATATCCCAATTCCTTATCAAAGAAGAATCAGCCAGGCCATCTTGTTTTACACACAAAGAAGCTGCAAGATGAAAAATTGGTCATCATATATAAATGTGTTTACTTATTAATCTTTGATGGATTTTTTATCTATTTCATCAATTACAAGTGAAAAATGTTCAAATTATAAAATAATAATAATAATAACCTGTTTCTGTTGATGGTTTTGGTGTTGGAGTGGCTGAAATTGAAAAATCAAATAAAAAAAAGTTTCTTATATTATATGTAATCCAATTCGATAATTCTAATTATATAACATTTAATAATATATAGAATCATTCTGGTATTACATCATAATTTATTCTTAAACACACTTTATTTTTTGGCAATATTTTACATACTGTATATAAGCAAAGTATGATATCGAGGTTATGTAAAATTTAATTGAACTACTACTTAAAAATAATGAGAATATATAAATTTAATAGAAGTTGCTAAATAATTCTGCATTTTTTCAAAATGAATATGAAGGTAATTTGAATATATCTTATTTTTGATTTTTCATTATGGAATCTGACATTATTCCCATGTATGTTATGATTATAATTTATAAATCCTCCAAAATATACATACGTGTAGCAGCTGGAGTTGTTGCTAGAAAAAGAAAGAAAATTATGAATATATTTGAAATAATATTAAGTAAATGATGCAAAAAACATTACAGGTGATTTGTCAAAAATGTTATGTCATTATCTAAAAAAATTATTTTAATGTATTATTTTGAAAATATTACATATTAGCTTAAAAGCCAATTAAGCTAGCTCCTAGAGAGGGCACTTGGTTGAACCTTTGGTCCAACAATGACACTTCATGCATTGAGTACATTTTAAGGAAGTGTACGTGGTGTAATGGTTGTCATTAAAGGAAGTGTATACAGTGATATGAGTTCAAATCCTGGCTGAGGTTGGTTGCATTTCATGTGGCACTAGTACCCCTGGGAAAGGTATGAGTCCAACTACTCTCCTTCCAACTATGGCTAAATAGTAGGGCAGACTAGGCTCTCCAACCTTGGGATGGCAACTAATCTAGAAGAAGGAATACTCTGAATTCAAACCTGGTAAACCCTGCTTTAAAAATTGACCTTGTGTCACACCCAGCTTGGGCGGAGGAGTTGGTAAATACATACATATTAAGTTTTATCAAATTAGAGCAATATTTTGTGACACCACCGGGCGGGCTGCGAAGCTCTTTTGCACTTCTGCAACTCTCTTGCGTTCACTGCATCTTTCTGCACTGCTTCTTCTGGCCGTTCATCTTGTCTCGTCTAGCAATGATTCCGTGCCGTCTGCTAGTTCTCTACTAGGACCTGTCCACGTTGCGCATATGTGCTCAAAACATCTCGCAGAGGCCCCCCGCCAAAGGGGTGTACAAACAAACAAGTGTTACAAGAGAAAGAGAGAATAAACAACGAAGACAAAATCAGTCAGGTGAACTTCAGAAAAGGCAGGGAGGTATATAACTTGCATCTATCTGCTGCTATCTCCCATGGTTGTCGAGATGGGGGACCCCCCCCCCCCCCGTTCCTTTTGGCGACCTCTTCTAATGCTAGCTTCTAGTGGGCATCTAACATCTTATCTCTTCAGTGTTCAGGGCTCATCTGCCCTCTTCGCTGTCCAGAAACTAACTCCTCTCTCCGCTGTCCCAAGACTAACTGACTAAAACTTTTTTGAATTTCCCAGAATCCCAATTCTCACTATCAAATCTCGTCCAAATCTCATCCTCCGAGATTTGAAAATCCTTTGTTCTAACAGACCACCCTCATGGTGTTTATGACCCCCTAACCTACGGTCAACTCTCAAAGTTATTGAAAAACTAGACTCTCTGTCCCCTAAGAAGAGATTATCATCCTTCTTGATCTTCCTTGAGTTTTAATGGTTTCTTTAACTTATCATTGACCCTACTTTACACATACAATATATGTAGACACACACACATGTATCTATACACACGCACATATATATCTATATCTATATATACATACACACACACATATATACTTATCTTATATATGGGCTTTACTACTACTTATTCGGTCTACCACATACACACACATATATATGGTTTGACTTACTACCTATGTATCATAACTACCTAGAATTATATATATATATCCACCTACTGTGCAGCCACATATGCATGCCCAATGCATAGTATTATAATTTATGTTATTATATAAAAAAGATTCCTGCAAAAAATTAACAAAAACAATCACAGTAATTAAAACTTTGGAATTTGAAATGTCAAGACTGTGGGTTAAATTCAGTCTAGGATGTTTTTAATTTGCTCATGGAATCAATCTGATTCCAAAATGGTATGATATGTTGGGCTATGGAGCGGTAAAGTTGAAAAAATACTAAATTTATATTTATTATTAGAGATTTTTAAAATACAATAAGAAAACCTAAAAAATTCAAGGCCAGAATAATAAATGAAAGACTATTACTTACATGCTGATTCAAAACATCCAATAATTGATACAGTAACACATATCCTGCAATTTGCCCTCTCTGGTGTAAAATGGATTTTCACTGTATCTGCTGTTGTACCAAATGGAATAATTACAATGTCACCTGGTCCATTGTTCTGAAAGGAAAATACACAGAAATTTTGTTGTAATTAATATATTTTTCAATTTACTTTTAACAGAAATGTGGATATTTACAAAAGAAAAATGAAGAACAATCAATGAAATCTGGTAGATTTTTTAAGTCTTGAAAATATTCTAAAACTTATTTAGTAAAATCTTAATGAGAGAACAATAAAAAATGACACCCATAACAATATTTTGGGCAAAATTTCACCTCCCACACAAAATTAGTACTGAAAAAGTTGAAGGCTCCAAAGATTATACATTATATGCCTGGTCTGTTTCATATTAGAAATTTGTATGGTCAGTTTAATCTGTGAAGGTGTTTACCATGGTGTTAAGTGTCAAGGGGTGCACAACTTTAACATGTCCTATTTTTAACAAAATGCATTCAGATCTGTATGTTCCCTTGTAAAGTAGCAACCTAGTGACCACTTGCACTAAAGTCCTTAAATACTAAAACTCCTGAAAGTAAATAGTTGAAAACTTATAGCTACTGAATAAAAAAATAATGAATTGGTTTTGTAGCTAAGTGACTCATTTATTTCTATCACTAAAATATCTAATAGATGTAACTGCCGCTAAACTGGACAATTAATCCTATATAAATTTTTAAATACATAATTTTTGTTTGTAACATTAATTAAACCATAGTGTCCAATTTTAATAGTTTGATGGGTTCATCACTCCCATTTTCTGCAGGCTGTTATCCCCTAACCCAGAAGGTGGTGAGGGGAAGACTTATACAAGGCCCCTTTAGATTCTGCCACTGGCCAAGACGGATGACACGGTGAGTACTCCGACATTCAAGTCTTTTTGATTCTTAGAAATGTATTTGCTGTTATACATTACTTCCCATTTGGCAAAGTATTCACTGTCATTAAATGTTATTTGTTTTGTTGTAGTTTCACGGTGTTTGTTAAATAAAGTTAATGACATCAGTACAGAAGCGTCCCCTTTTTATTCGAAAACCAGTGGGCAGTTACAATAGGGGAAGCTACATAGTCAAGACAAAAAATTAAAATGAATCTAAATAATTATACTCTGATTATTTACCTTAAATCTTTGTACTTTTCCTTGTCCTCCACTGAGAAGAACGTCATATTTTCCTACACATTTGCTTGTTAATAGCCTCATATTAGCTCCATATATGAGTGCATCACCCACAAAGAGTTCAACAGTAGTTTTCTTATCTCCAGCTTCAGGTGTCCATCCTTTTGAACCTGGTCGGATATCAGCCTTACTTTCTTCATTACTGGACACTTTAATATCCCAATTCCTAATCAAAGATGAATCAGCCAGTCCATCTTGTTTCACACACAAAGATGCTGCAACAAAAAATAATCAAATTAAAGTAAGTTATTTCTATCAATATTGAAATATTTAACTCGAATATTACAAGAAAAATCTTAACAACTTGAAATAATTAAAGGCTCACCTGTTTCTGTTGATGGTTTTGGTGTTGGTGTTGCTAAAATGGAAAGAAATATTTTACCAAAATAGTTTTCTGGTTTATTTTCATTTTATGTGAATTGACATTCATCTCATCATTACTAAATACTGTACTTAATATTATTGAATGTAATTATATACATTTATAAATGAATCACCCATTAATATTATTATATTGTTCAGCACAATGATTTTTTAGCATAAATTAAATATCCTATAAATTATTATCTAATGTATCATTGTTTATTATAAAATCCAATAAACATGAAATTATAAATGTTTATGAAAATATACAATTAATATAAATTATATGAAATAGAAATAAATTAGGATTGGTAAAGAAAAATAATATAAGATTGAAGCCAATTATTTTCATTAAAAAATAACGTTCTTTTCTAGAGAAATGATTAATTTCACAAAATCTGATTGACTTAAAACTTACGTGTTGCAGCTGGTGTTGTGGCTATCAAAGTAAAAGAAATATGGATAAAAAGAAAATTATTTTAGATAAATATTTAATACATGAAGTACAATTAACAAAATATACTAATCAAACACTGCAAATAATATAAACTAATTTCTCATTAAATTCTTTAACAATGTATTTTGTGATTATAAAATATCATATATCCAATTTTAGAAGAGTCTTTACTTTTTAGCAATAAAGTGAATAAGCATTTTTAATTACATAATATGAATATTGCAATGAAGATACTTACATGCTGATTCAAAACATCCAATAATTGATACAGTCACATGCATTTTACAATTTGGACTTTCTGATGTAAAGTGAATCTTTACTGTATCTGCTGTTGTACCAAATGGGATTACCACAATGTCACTTGGTCCATTGTTCTGGAAGAAAAGTATATTACAAAAATTAGTATAAATTATTTAATGTTTAATGAGTAATACTATAATCTAGAGAAAAAGATTTCTAAAACATAAAATAAAAATTTAGACAAAAATATCCTAAATAAACAGTTTCTATTGCTAATGTATTTTTGTTTTTGCACCATAAAAACTGGACATATTTACTTGAAATCCTTAACCAAATAATCAGTATGGAATAGTACTACAAGCTTATAGAAAATAAGTTTGTTCATTGAGATATCTTTTTAAAGATTAAGTTATGATTTTGTTTATATATTTAAAAAAAATAAATTTACAGTAATAAATTAATAATTTCTTGAAAATGACTTGGCAAAAAAGAAACTTTAACAATAGAAAAATCTCCTCTAATCTTAGTGAAAACAGGTTTGTTCATCTAATTCTTAATTATTTGAAAGATCAAGTAACAAAAATTCAATTGTCATTAAAATAATTTATTTGTAACCCACCTTAAATCTTTGTACTTGTCCTAGTGCACCTCCACTGAGGAAGACATCATATTTCCCAACACACTTGCTTGTTAATAGCCTCATGTTGGCTCCATATATGAGAGCATCACCAACAAAGAGACTGACAGTAGTTTTCTTATCTCCAGCTTCAGGTGTCCATCCTTTTGCACCTGGTCGGATATCAGCTTTACGTTCTTCATTACTGGATACATCAATATCCCAATTCCTTATCAAAGATGAATCTGCCAGGCCATCTTGTTTCACACACAAAGATGCTGTAATAAAATATATTAGAATTAAGATAATATTACAATTCAAAAAGTTCTTGAAGTGAGAAATTGGAGACTCACAATTTGAAATGCAGAATAATTAAATGCTCACCTGTTTCTGTTGAAGGTTTTGGTGTTGGAGTGGCTGAAATTGATTAAGATAGAAAAGGCAATTATTTTTACGTTTCATTTTATTGATATGTAATGATAATCTATCGATAAATACAGAATATGAAAAGTATTATAATGTTTAATAGTGAAATTAACTAATTTTAATAAAATATGATGGGAACATTGTATATTGACAACAAATAAAAAGATAGGTCATATATATTCCATTGGCATTGCAGTCTTGGATGACTATAATATAGTTATTGTGCCCCTGAAGTTACAGCGCCTCCTGTGACTGAAGTCGAATGTTCGAAAAACATTCTTGACCACAGATGTCACATGTGAAGGCTGTCCCTGAAGATGTTGGTATGCTGGTGCTTCGTTGCCACTGCTTTCTTCTGGATCTCTTGGCTTCAGACATAAAGTCCACTAAAGAGAGCCTGTTGCCACCAAGGGCGGTCCTGAGCCAAATTTTCCCAGCTGGAAAGGGTAATGCCAAAGGACCTGAGATCATTCTTGCAGACATCCTTAAAATGCAGCTGTCTATTACCAGACAAAAGCTCTGCATAAAGAATATCCTTCAGGATTTGTCTATCATCCATCAGGCGGACATGGCCCAGCCCTTAGAGACGACGCTGTCTCAGTAGATAACACAAGCTGGGAATTTGAGCTCTTTGTAAACTGCTGCGTTAGTGATCCTGTGCACCCAGGTGATGCCCAGTATATGTCTAAGGCTATATGTAATGCTTATTGAAAACTATCTTCATAATGGAATTAATAGAAAACAACAAACAAAATCTTTAGCTAATTCTTTGGGTTTTATGATTTCTATAATTTGGTCAGATTATACTTACGTGTTGGAGCTGGACTTGTGGCTATAAATGAAAAAAAACAAAAACAGGGAGAATTATTTCAAGTAGAAAAAAAATAGAAACTAATTAATGAATTAAAAGTAGTAGAGTATTTTTAATGTGACTATAGATAATGATAGATTAATTGTGATTAATTTTCCAGAAATATGAAAATGTAAAAAAGTTATAACTTATGAATGAGCCATTTTTTTTCAACAATATACAGGGTGGTCCAAAAGTATTGTCACCACTAAATATTGTTTTAACTTTCATTATTTTGTTTTAATAATGTAATTTTGTAAATGTCAATCTGTTGTAATAATGTAATTTAATATATATTATATTTTTGCTTGAAGGCAATTACAATGCATGTATTGCATAAAATTCGATACTTTTTTTATAGAAAATGAACTTGATAAGTGTAATCCCGGCAAAGGATTGCTCGGTGTGTAGAACATCGTACAGACTGTTTTGAACGGGATTACATTTGTCAAGTTCATTTTCTATAAAAAAAAGTATCGAATTTAATGCGATACATGCATTGTAATTGCCTTCAAGCAAAAATATAATATATACTTTATTCAACAATGCTTCTAAAAAACAAACATCCAAAAATCTTAGTAATTTAATATGTAAGTTATGTAATTATTTTAACTCTCATAAAACCTTTTAAAATTAAATTATTTTCTAGAGTTTTGAATTATATCATGTAGTTATTTTACCTGTAAAATATGTAGAGTAACAAGACTTTCGGACTATCCTGTATGTATATTGTTTGATTAGATAATAGAAAGATGGCTATAAAGTTACTTACATGCTGATTGAAAACATCCAATAATTGATACAGTAACATGCATTTTACAATTTGCATTTGGTGTAAAGTGAATCTTGACTGTATCTGATGTTGTTCCAAATGGAATGATTACAATGTCACTTGGTCCATTGTTCTGAATTAAAAATACATTAGAAAAAGTTAAAGAAATAGAGTGGCTTCCTACAAAATCAACTTTGCAATTTCAAAGATCAGTGAAAATTAGTACATTTTGTTCATTTATAATAAAAAAATTGACATATTCACTTAAAATCTTATCTGTAAAACAGCTTGCAGATAAAATATCTACATAATTGTATTTAATGTTTAAGTAGTTTTCAGACATTTGTTATATTATTTGAAAGATCAAATAATATTTAACAAAAATTCTCCTTAAAATAATTTCTTCATAATTTACCTTAAATCTTTGTACTTTTCCTTGTCCTCCACTGAGAAGAACATCATATTTTCCTACACATTTGTTTGTTAATAGCCTCATGTTGGCTCCATATATGAGAGCATCACCAACAAAGAGACTGACAGTAGTTTTCTTATCTCCAGCTTCAGGTGTCCATCCTTTTGCACCTGGTCGGATATCAGACTTATTTTCTTCATTACTGGACACATCAATATCCCAATTCCTTATCAAAGATGCATCAGCCAGGCCATCTTGTTTTACACACAAAGAAGCTGCAAGATGAAAAATTGGTCATCATATATAAATGTGTTTACTTATTAATCTTTGATAGAGTCTTTTTATTTCATCAATTACAACAGAAAAATGTTCAAATTATACAATAATAATAATAATAACCTGTTTCTGTTGATGGTTTTGGTGTTGGAGTGGCTGAAATTGAAAAAAAAAATTAGATTTTTAAATTAAAAATTATTCAGTTTGTATAATTAAAAAAATATACTGAATAACTTAAATACTTTCTATATTTGCGGCATTCTAATTATGGATATAATCAAGTTAAAAATATTTTTTTTATTGTATAAAACAATTTTATCTAGTTCTGAAAAATAAATATCATTACAAAGTGAAGGAATACAAATTGTTAGGCAAAACAATTCATGATATTTTGCTGTACTTGATCATTTATTTTTGATTTTATATCATGAAATTATTTGAAATATTTCATAAATGATACTTAATAAAATAAATAAAAGTCGGATATTTCTATGCAGTTTATAATTTTATAAATTCTTATGAAATATACATACGTGTGGCAGCTGGAGTTGTTGCTAGAAAAAAAGAAAAAGAATAATGGAAATTTAAAAAAAATATTAAATTTCAAATAATAAGTCAATCATCTAAAAAAAAAAAACATAACTGACTTGATAAGAAAAATTCTTCATTTACAATTATGATAAATTGAAGTGCCAAAAAATTAGAGACAGCAATACAGAGAATGGTTTTAATCTCCCCCAACTTGTAGAAATGAACTTGTTCTTTTTTTCTTCTTTTTTTTTTTTAATGTTCTTAATGTCAAATCAAGTTCATGGGTTATTTAATGCCGAAGCAATCATTGTAGAAGAATAATAGTAATACATTTAATCCATAGCTGATAGGAATGAGGGGTTCATACTTTTCCTAAAGTTCAAAAGTGAACATAACAGCAAGATTAGGATTTGAATTTGCTTACTATGATGTTGCAGTCCAGCATGTTAGCCATTACACCACGCCCCCCACCACACACACTTTCCATGTTTCCTCGGTGGTGATGGTTTGTTCCAATAAGATAACACAAACATTCATCATGTTTGAATGGCATAAAAATGGTTTCCAGAAAACTTGATTGACATTCAGTTACTCCAATGATCTCTGTGCTTGTCATTCAAGTATGTATGAGACATGTTGCACACAATAAACACAAGTTAGTTATAGAGAGCTTAGAAAATAGTTATACCTATATAATTGTTTCATTAACTGATTGAATCTTCTATTCTTCTATCAGGGGTGATTTCTCTTTTCTGGTCTTCTTGGACGTTTCTTAATCTTTGTGTCCATCTTTTGTTCTTATACATGAACACAAAAACTTTGCTTATTTTAGATGTCTTTATTTCCCAAATCCCCACTTATAACTGCACACATGGAGAGAAATAGCTCTTAGGAGCAGTGACGCCATTAGTTTCCACTTCCCTCAGTTATCCAGCTAACTCTGAATATCTACTTATTCTTATAACTGGAACAACCCCTCAGAAAACTTTAAAAAGGTCAATTAAAAATTACTACTTGGCTATCATATCACTGAGTATTTTCCATTACACTTCTTCTAAAAGAATTAACAGTTTTTTTTAATTCTACACTTATTCATTCATTCATTAGCATTGCAGTCTCGGAAGATGATAATAAAGTTCTTGTGCTTCTGAAGTTACAGCGCCTCCTTTGACTGTGAATTCCAATGTTCGAAAAACATTCTCGACCATAGATGTCATATGTGAAGGCTGTCCCTGAAGATGTTGATGTGCCAGTGCTTTGTTGCTGCTGCTTTGTTCTGTACCTCTTGGCTTCATGGTGTTGCGTCAGGGTGGCTTCAGACTGAGGGCGGTCCTAAGCCAAATTTTCCAGCTTACCATACATAATTAATAGGTAACCTATCAATTATGTAACAATGACTCTAGCATTGTATAGATTCTATGAAACATTGTGTAGCTGCCATTATTCAGGTGAAGAGTTACATATTATTAGATAGCTGTCTATAATCTTTTGGTATTTCTGTTTAATTATAAACATGTGCTATAATTTATATTTTTATGATAATGTATAATTATCATTGAAAAAGAATAAATAATTTTAAAAATGTAATAAAAAAATAAAGCCTAATAAATAAAGTTTGAAATGATAAATGAGAAAATATTACTTACATGCTGATTCAAAACATCCAATAATTGATACAGTAACATGCATTTTACAATTTGCATTTTGTGTAAAGTGAATCTTTACTGTATCTGATGTTGTACCAAATGGGATTATTACAATGTCAGTTGGACCATTATTCTGAAAGAACAATACACCACAGAAATGTTGTTGATATTAATATATATATATATATATATATTTCCATTTGTTTTTAACAGAAAAACACTACAAAAATATAGACAATCTTTGAAAACTGATCATATCTTGAAAGATTAAAAATCTTTTCATTTCAAATCTTAATGAGAAAAGAAATAGGAAATTAAATATTCAACAATGTTCTTGCAAAAATGTTTACAATTAAAACGGGGAAGCTATATTTTCAAAAAAATGAAATTATATGTTGATTAGTTACCTTAAATCTTTGAGCATGTCCTTGTGTACCACCACTGAGGAAAACATCATATTTTCCTACACACTTGCTTGTTAATAGCCTCATATTGGCTCCATATATGAGAGCATCACCCACAAAGAGTTCAACGGTAGATTTCTTATCTCCAGCTTCAGGTGTCCATCCTTTTGATCCTGGTCGAATATCAGCCTTATTTTCTTCATTACTGGACACACCAATATCCCAGTTTCTTATCAAAGATGCATCAGCCAGGCCATCCTGCTTCACACACAAAGATGCTGTAACAAGAGATAATCAAATTAAAATAAGTTATCCCTATTAATACTGAAAAATTATAAGACAAATCTTAAAAACTTGGAATAATTAAAGACTCACCAGTTTCTGTTGAAGGTTTTGGAGTTGGTGTTGCTAAAATAAACAAAAATGGTCATAATTTTTATTTTCATTTAAATCACAGAAAAGGTATAGCAGCAAATAAATGGAATTATGATTATTAATGAAATTTATGAAATAGTATTGAGCAAAAGCTTTTAAGATGATTATATAAATTAAATATCTGATAAATTGGAATTTTTGTTGATGTTTTCCATTGGAACTTTTACAATAATATCAGTTCTCTTCTGTTATACATGGTACAAAAGATGTTGGCATGTTTGTATGAATTAAATACACTATAAATTGTTGACTAACTTTTACAACAATATCACTTCTCTTCAGTTAATCAATTCCATGAATCATTATCAGATTTTTTAGTCTGGATTCAGATGAAAATAAAAAGGTAATATAATATATAAAATTATTTCATAAAAGTTTTTTCTGCCATCCTTATTCTTTTGGTTCTACAGTTAATGTGAATTCATTTTTAACAGTTATTAATCTAAATGAAGCCACATAAAACAGAGTTCATCAAATTGTTTAAATGAATAATGTATAGGAAATATTGATAAATATATGCCGTTCTGTTTCAAAAGCTTTTGTCAATCTTGCATTAAGTGTGGTTGTATTGTCATTTTTGACCATCTTCATAAATCTTTTCATTTCCAGCAAAAATCAGGTAAGAGTGTTATTGACTCACAATGAAATAGTGAAATATATACAATTGTAAACATATCAAAAATACAAAAATCACACATGTATATATATATATAAGTCGGGCGGCCTAATGTCGGTATAAGCCATACAGCGAGGGAGTCTATCCCTTTTTCACTAGTGCTAGACCAAGGAGATTGTTTTAGCGTCTGAGATGGAGCGTCACACCTACCATCAGCTCCTTACTTTACCACACAGATCCCAGTGCTACTCATACGCTGAGTTGGCGAGGGCCGGTATCGAACTAGGAACCTTGTGGTTTCTAGCCGAACGCTCTACTAACTGAGCTAACCCGGATATATATATATATATATAAATGGAAATGTTCAAACATATCTGCATAGTTATTTATAATAATTATAAAATGAGGTAATGCTAAAATTATATTTAATTAATATAAAATACTAGAAATAGGTTAATATTTTTGAAGAAAGGATAATATAAAGTCTAAATAAGATCATTAAATACAATTATTCTTATTGGACAGTATAACATGTTCTTTAGTAAATTTTGTTTAGTTGAATGATTTATTTTCACAAAATTTTATTGATTTCATACTCACTTGCAACTGGTGTTGTGGCTAACAAAATAAAAAAATTGACTTAAATTAAAATAATTTCATATAAATATTCAGTATATGGAGAATGATATAAAATATTAATTACATTGATTATTGTATTTTAAGTAAAATAACTTAAATATGAGGGATTTACATGTTTGAGCAATATATTTCATTAATATAAAAAAATAATATATAACATTTTAGGTGAGCCATTACTTTTTAGCAATAGAGTGTAAGCATTTGGGATTAGAAAATGTAGATATATAGCAATGAAGATACTTACATGCTGATTCAAAACATCCAATAATTGATACAGTAACATGCATTTTACAATTTGCTTTTTCTGATATGAAGCGAATTTTCACTGAGTCTGCTGTTGTACCAAATGGGATTATTACAATGTCACTTGGTCCATTGTTCTGAAATGCAAGGAGACCATAACAATTAGTATAAAACAAATTACGCTTTCTACAAATTTAACTATCAAGACCCCTCAACCCCAGTCACCAACACACACAATAAATAATCAATGTTAATATACTTTGTTTTAGTGAAAACAGGATCTATTTGAAATCTTTAAATGAATTGTCAACTTTGACTAAAACTAATTTATAGAGAACAATTTTGTTCAGTGAAAGATCTAGTAATTATTTGTTCAAACTTACCTTAAATCTTTGTACTTGTTCACCTCCACTGAGGAAAACATCATATTTTCCTACACACTTGCTTGTTAGTAGCCTCATGTTGGCTCCATATATGAGAGCATCACCCACAAAGAGGCTGACAGTAGATTTCTTATCTCCAGCTTCAGGTGTCCATCCTTTTGAACCTGGTCGGATATCAGCCTTATTTGCTTCATTACTGGAAACATGAATATCCCAGTTCCTTATCAAAGATGCATCAGCCAGACCATCTTGTTTCACACACAAAGAGGCTGCAACAAAAGATACTCAGATTAAATTAAATTAATCTTATTACCATTTAGAAATTTCTCAAATTAAAAAATTGTAAGCATAATTCAAAATGCAGAATGATAATAGTCTCACCTGTTTCTGTTGAAGGTTTTGGTGTTGGAGTTGCTAAGATAGATTAAAAAAGAAAGAACAATTATTTTTGCACAATTAACTTTTTAAAAAAGGAATATGATAAAAAATACTTATATATATATATATATATATATATATATATATATATATATATATAAGCTATCCTACAATTATTAGAAATCAGATAAAGTTACATAATAAAATGAAGGTTTGTCTTGGATGGTGCAGAATTAATGAGGTGGTCAATAATGAATGTTTACTTCCTAATGTCCTATTCTGTCACATTTATTTCAACTTAACCATTTTCATAATAAAATTAATAGAAAAAAACCCAAAAAACTGAAAATGTTCTGACAAATTTCCTTAGATCTCACAATTTCTTTAATAAAATATATACTTAATTAACTTTAATATATCATACTCACGTGTTGGAGCTGGACTTGTGGCTATAAATCCAAAGAAAGACGGAAGATAGAGAATTATATCAATTACATAATGAGCAAATAAAAAAAGTAATTATTAGACAAAAATAGAAACAAATAAATTAAAAGTAAAAGAGTATTTTTAATCTGGATATAAATAATGATAGATTTATTGTGATTTATTCTCCAGAAATACAAAAATAAATCACGTGTACAAAAATGAACTCCTAACTGATCATTCATTTTTTTTTCCAAAAATGTATGTATATAGTTTGATGAGATAATAGAGAGATGACTATAAAGATACTTACATGCTGATTGGAAACATCCAATAATTGATACAGTAACATGCATTTTACAATTTGCATTTGGTGTAAAGTGAATCTTTACTGTGTCTGATGTTGTACCAAATGGGATTATCACAATATCAGTTGGTCCATTGTTCTGAATTAAAAATACATTAGAAAAAGTTAAAGAAATTGAAAGGTATATTAAGATATTCAATTGTCATTGAAAATCAATCTTGTGATAAATTAAAATGATTTCTTGAAAAGGATTTGAAACCCCTGCACCCCAAAAATCTCCTTGAAAACAGGTTTGTTCATCTAATTCTTATATTATTTGAAAGATCAAGTAACAAAAATTCAATTATCATCAAAATAATTCATTTGTAACCCACCTTAAATCTTTGTACTTTTCCTTGTCCTCCACCAAGAAGGACATCATATTTTCCTACACACTTGCTTGTTAGTAGCCTCATGTTGGCTCCATATATGAGTGCATCACCAACAAAGAGACTGACAGTAGTTTTCTTATCTCCAGCTTCAGGTGTCCATCCTTTTGAACCTGGTCGGATATCAGCCTTATTTTCTTCATTACTGGACACATCAATATCCCAATTCCTTATCAAAGAAGAATCAGCCAGGCCATCTTGTTTTACACACAAAGAAGCTGCAAGATGAAAAATTGGTCATCATATATAAATGTGCTTACTTATTAATCTTCATCAATTACAAGTGAAAAATGTTTAAAGTATAAAAAAATAATAATAATAATAACCTGTTTCTGTTGATGGTTTTGGTGTTGGTGTTGGAGTGGCTGAATTTGAAAAAGTTAAAGAAGAAAGATTTTTTTAAATAGAATATTTTTGGTCTGTGTTTCAACAATGTTATTATATACTGTATGTAAGCAATACATTATTATATAAATCTTATGTTTAATAACTGCTTAAAAACAATGAGAATATATAAATTTAATATATTTGCTAAATATTTTTTCATAATTTAAAATTTCTAAATCAAAACATAAAATAGTAGAAATTTTTGCTTTATTTGTAGGATAAATTTTTAACACCTTTTTGTTTTAGCAATGCTATGACATAATGCCTACAAAGTAAATCTATTAATAATGGAGATTCACTTCTGGTTTTTGTCTGTAACAAAAACTGCGTCACTGCTTACATCACATTACCCAACACATGATCCAACGTCATAATATAGAATAAATATACTCAAAATGTGAGCATGCAACGTTAGACAATCCTCATTGTTTCAATAAATAGATTCCCGGCGTTATATATTTATATATAGATTGTTTTATTTCTAATATAATATTTAAAATTATCGGAACTGTTTCCATTTCAAATTGTCTTTCTTTCTTTCTTTTTTTTTTACTCCTTTAATAAATTTGACGATTTTACATATTTATGGTACGCACTCTATGACATTGAATTTTCAGCTCCCATTCCCTCAGGCAATATCTTTCAAAAAATTATTTTTACATCGCCCGGAGGGTGTCATTTTATTTTGCTAGTATTCAATAAAGGTGTTACATATACAACTTACTGCATTTGATATATATATGTATATAGATAGAGTATTAGGATGATTCTAAGCTGGTGCTTTTCTCCAACAGTATGTTTTACTGTTAGCTAAATGGGGGAACCCAACCCACAAACTACATAACTCTAAGATATACTAAGATACTGGAACCAAACAGTAAAACATTCTTGAGCAAAAATATAAGTTAATAAACTATTTGAAACTACTTAGAAGGGTTGACAGTGGGTTGCAGACATTGATACATCTAAACTTAAAGGTTGAAAGGTAAATATTCCTTGTACATATATGTATATGCTTTTAGATGTATATAGATATATACAAACATATATATGCATGTACATTGTATGTATATACATATATATATGTATGAATAATAATTGAAAATACACGAGTATACAAGTAGGTGAAATCATAATAATAAAAAAATAAAACGGGAAAAATTTAAAATCATCCTAAGTACACGAAACACGAGACTCAATGACGACAAATAGGGACACCGGTTATTGATGAAAGGAAAAGGAAGAATGTAGACACGAGTCAGGTGGGAAAAAAACTGTCCAAATATTTTCAAAAGTGAACGTTTCTGATGACAACCAATCACCTAAAGGTGAGGCTCCGAAACCATTAGTAAAACGGACTCTTAAATGTATTGTAAACTATAATTAATATATATATATATATATATACATATACATATATATATATACATATACATATATATATATATATATATATATATATATATATATATATATATATATTGCCATATTTGAAAATTCATTTTTGATTTTATATTATGAAATTATTCAAAAAATATTTGATAACTGATAGTTTATAAAATACAAAAATGATATTTCTATGTATTCTATAATTTTAATTTATAAATTTTCATGAAATATACATACTTGTAACAGCTGGGGTTGTTGCTAGAAAAATAAAATTAAGAAAATTCTTAGAAATATTATTTAGAAATAATAGTAAGTCAATCATGTAAAAAATACAACTGAGTTGAAAAAAAGAATTTATTAATGTATAATAATAATAATAATAATAATAATAATTACAAATCTTATGCTTTTTTAAAACTTTTTTATTTTCAACGCAGAAGCAATATATTATACACTTTAAAAATATAATAAGAAAAAAGAAAATAATTAAAGTTTGAAATGATAAATGAGAAAATATTACTTACATGCTGATTCAAAACATCCAATGATTGATACAGTAACATGAATTTTACAATTTGCCTTCTTTGGTGAAAAGTGGATCTTGACTGTATCTGATGTTGTACCAAATGGGATGGATACAATATCACTTGGACCATTGTTCTGAAAGGAAAATACACCACAGAAATTTTGTTAATATTTATATATATATATATATATATATATATTTAAATTTACTCTTAGCAAAAATGTAGATATCTACACAAAAAAGACAAGAACAATCCTGATAAAATGTTCTGTTTTGTATTTGTAGGTCATAAAATATTCTAATAAATATTTCAGTTAAAATCATTGAGAAAGAGAATTGAAAACTAAATCTTCAACAATGTTAAGGTTAAAATGTTCTCTCCTGCAGTTTACTTTTTAAATGCTTTCTTTACTATTAAAAAGAAACTACAATGAAAAACACACAAATCTGAATAATTATACCTTAATTACTTACCTTAAGAGCATGTCCTCCACTGAGGAAAACATCATATGTTCCTACACATTTGCTTGTTAGTAGCCTAATGTTGGCTCCATATATGAGTGCATCACCAACAAAGAGTTCAACAGTAGATTTCCTATCTCCAGCTTCAGGTGTCCATCCTTTTGCCCCTGGTCGGATATTAGCTTTATGTTCTTCATTACTGGACACTTTAATATCCCAGTTCCTTATCAAAGAAGAATCAGCCAGGCCATCCTGCTTCACACACAAAGAGGCTGAAACAAAATATAATCAAATTAAAGTAAATTATTCCTATTGATATTGAAATGGTAAGAAGAAATATAACATTGAAAATAATGACAGACTTACCAGTTTCTGTTGAAGGTTTTGGAGTTGGTGTTGCTAAAATGTAATGAAAAAAAGAAAGTGACTTAGTAAAAGAAAACAGTCATAAATGGACAAATACATGTTTGACTATTTTTATTAATAATTGCATTATAATTTATTTCTTCCATGTTCAGAATATTGTGTTTAGTAAGTAAAATTTAATATTCATGAAATGGATTTTATAAAAAGTGATTATACAATTCTTTTAAATCAATAACATTAAACATATTTATCAATATCATGATTATAAAATTGTGAATTATATTCTAAAATGATATGTAACTGAAAAATACTTAAAAATGAATTAAGTGTAGCAAGAAAAGAAATTGAGTTTAGATAAGGCATTTAGATATATTCTCTCATTAAATTTATTAGAAAATAAAAGTTACTTTTTTGGCAAATTATATTCAGGTATCTTAATAAAATCTGATAAACTTAATATACTTACGTGTTGGGGCAGGAGATGTGGCTATAAAAATAAAACAAAATATAAAGAAATTATTTGAATTTATAGCTTAGGAAGTATTTTTATTTGAATTTATTTAGCATAGGAAGTATTTTTATTTTGAAAAAAAGTAAAAGATTTTCAGGTACAAAGGAGGAACATTACCTTTTTTTTCTTTTCAGCTAGCAATGTATATATCATTAAATAATGTGATATAGGAAAAGGTACTTACATGCTGATTGGAAACATCCAATAATTGATACAGTAACATGCATTTTACAATTTGCATTTGGTGTAAAGTGAATCTTTACTGTATCAGATGTTGTTCCAAATGGAATTATAACAATATCAGTTGGTCCATTGTTCTGAGAAAATAAAATATAAAAAAATAAAAAAAAAAATAAAAAAAATAAACATAAAAGTTAGTATACTTTGAATGACTCTTACAATAAATTCAATCATCACAAAATAAATAATACTTTAAAACGACTGAAAATTCATACATTTCCTCTCCATTACAGCAAATAGACAACTTATATGCAATCATATTGATAAAAAGTCTTTTAGATAAAATACCACTGCAAGGGTTAAATTCTTTTTGTATTACTCTAAGTTTAATTTACATTTCACAAACATTCAATAAATGCAATTTCTTCATAACTTACCTTAAATCTTTGTACTTTTCCTTGTCCTCCACTGAGAAGAACATCATATTTTCCTACACATTTGCTTGTTAGTAGCCTCATGTTGGCTCCATATATGAGAGCATCACCAACAAAGAGACTGACAGTAGTTTTCTTATCCCCAGCTTCAGGTGTCCATCCTTTTGAACCTGGTCGGATATCAGCCTTATTTGCTTCATTACTGGATACATCAATATCCCAATTCCTTATCAAAGAAGAATCAGCCAGGCCATCTTGTTTTACACACAAAGAGGCTGAAACAAACAACATTCAGATTGAATTAATTCACTGTTATTATCACTGAAAACTTTGTTAAAATGATAAATTTTAAGAAGAAATATGACATTCAAAATAATGACAGACTTACCAGTTTCTGTTGAAGGTTTTGGAGTTGGTGTTGCTAAAATGTAATGAAAAAAATAATGAGTCTTAGTAAAAGAAAACAGTCATAGATGGACAAATACATGCTTGACTATTTTTATTAATAATTGCATCATAATTTATTTTTTCCATGTTTAGAATTAAATATTGTGTTTAGTGAGTAAAATTTAATATTTATAAAATGGGGTTTATAAAAACTGCCAAAACAATTCCTTTAAATGTATGACACAAAACATTTATCGATAGTATGATTATAAAATTATGAATTATACTCTAAAATGATATGTAACTGAAAAATATTAAAAATGAATTAAGTGTAGCGAGAAAAGAAATTGAGTTTAGATAAGTTGGCCATTTAGATATATTATCACGTTAAATTTATTAGAAAACAAAAAATACTTTTTTTAAGCAAATTATGTTCAGTCATCTTATCAAAAACTGATAAACTTAATATACTTACGTGTTGGGGCTGGAGATGTGGCTATAAAAATAAAACAAAATATAAAGAAATTTTTGCATTTACAATCAAGCTGGGGAAGTATTTTTATTTTGAAAATAAAATTGAAAGATTTTCAGTTACAAACAAATTTTGATCATTCAATTGAAAAAAAAAAAAAAAAAAAAAAAAAAAAATATTGTATCAATAAAACTGACATAACACAATCATTTTTTTTACGACTAACTATCTATGTTTTGTATTATTTAGATTTTTTTGGACTGCTTTCCCCATCTTTTTTATATGTTCACAAAGTTCCGGATGATGTGCCCCCTGGCCTTCAGCGCTGTTTCATGTCGTAATTGGGGGCCTTCACAGAACTTTGAATTGAACCCTTTATTTAATCTATTCGTGTAGATAGTTAACAAAATGAGAACTATGACCGGGTTCAAGTGTTAAGCTATGTTAAGTATTCTAAGTTATTTTCACCTGTAGTTAGGATTGAACTTGCAACCTCCAGATGATTGTCACTTAGAATTGTATTAACTCAACCCTTATATCCGTTGTGCCATATATCCAACTATCTACCCCAATGAATTAAATTAAAGGTTTGGTATGAAAGTTTCTGAGTTTGACAAAAATGTTCCTGAATTTGACAAGAAAAACATGAAGAAGGCCAGACGGCACATCAGCTGAAATATTGTTTACGTAACAATAAAGATGAGAACAACTGTCCAAAAAATCTAAATAATACAAATTATCAAACCTCATCTAAAAAATTCAGACAAATAGCAATCTATATATCATTAAATAATGTGGATATGAGAAAAGTTACTTACATGCTGATTGGAAACATCCAATAATGGATACAGTAACATGCATTTTACAATTTGCATTTGGTGTAAAGTGGATTTTCACTTCATCTGCAGTTGTTCCAAATGGAATTATTACAATGTCAGTTGGTCCATTGTTCTAAGCAAGAAAAAAATACCATAAAAGTTAGAATACTTTGAATAAAGTTTGCTACAAATTCAAACATCTCAACATATGATATTGGTTAAAAGCCTTTTAGATGAAAATACTTAATAAGTTTGTTTTTCTAGTTAAATATTGTTTCTTTCTTCTTGGTAATTTCTTCAAAACTTACTTTGAATCTTTGTACTTTTCCTTGTTCATCACCACTGAGAAGAACATCATATTTTGCGACACACTTGCTCATTAGTAGCCTCATGTTGGCTCCATATATGAGTGCATCACCAACAAAGAGACTGACAGTAGATTTCTTATCTCCAGCTTCAGGTGTCCATCCTTTTGAACCTGGTCGGATATCAGCCTTATTTTCTTCATTACTGGACACATCAATATCCCAATTCCTTATCAAAGATGCATCAGCCAGGCCATCTTGTTTTACACACAAAGAGGCTGGAAAAGAAGAATTTTTTTTATTTATAATGCACTAATGTCAGTTTATTTTTTATACATAGTTCAGCAGAATGGATTCCCAGATTTAAAACTTATGTTCCAAACGTATAAACTTTTTTATATTCCAAACCCGAGAAATGATTTAGTTGGACAAATGATATTAATATACTTATGTTTAAATAGAAATGCTAAGAGTTTTGCAAATAAATATAGACTCACCTGTTTCTGTTGATGGTTTTGGAGTTGGTGTTGCTGAAATGTATTAAATACTTTTGTTATTTACATTAGAATAAATAATCATCCAGTATTCAATGTTCACAATCCTGTTTTGTTTATGGAAAATCATAAGCATTAAAAAAAAAAAATAGAATTTAACTATTGCCAATATTCTGTTATGAAAAGGAAGACAAAGATTTATTTTCAAAATTTGCGTATTCTGCTTTAGATGGATTTAAACAAGTTGAATTACTTTTTAATACACAAATTCAAATTTGTTTCACCTTTTGAATAACACATATTTAATGAGTGAATTATATACATACGTGTTGGGGTTGGACTTGTGGCTAAAAAAAAACAAAAAAATAATAATAAATTCTCAGTAAAAAATGAGAACAAATTATAGATATTACAGAATATACATAATGAATTATATATTTTATGAAGGAAAATTTCTGCTAAATATTTTACTGTCCTTCTTTTGAAGATTTTATTTATAGATCTAAACCATTTTAAAACTCAAATATTTCTCAAGGACAGTTTTACAAGCTGAGGATAATATATATATTTACCAACCGCTCTGCATGAGCAGGATATGACACAAGGTCAATCTTTAAAGTAGAATTTAACAGGTGTGAAGTCAAAGTTTTTAGACTGGTTGCCTAAGGTAAAAGAGCCCAGTCTGCCCTATTATTTACCAATAGCAGGAGGAGAAATAGTTGAATGCATACATTTTCCAAAGGTATTAGTGCTATTTGAACTACAAACGGTCTTGCCCATTTTCTACTATGATAACCATTACATCATGTGCCTCCTCCAAGTTAGTATATATGTTTTAAGTTTTTAATGATATTAAACATTCTAAATAGTTATAAGACATGATTATAAACACTTACATGCAGATTGAAAACATCCAATAATTGATACAGTAACTTGTATTTTACAATTTGCATTTTCTGCAACAAAACGTATTTTCACTGAATCTGCTGTTGTACCAAAGGGAATTATTACAATATCACCTGCTCCATTATTCTGAAAACAGAAATAACAGATTTAAGTGTTCAATACATTTTTAAAGATGATAGAATACATCTATCTGAATATATTTAGTCAAATATATAATGAATATTATAATATTTTTTCAGTTAATTTACCTTGAATCTTTGGACATTTCCTTGTTCATCTCCACTGAGGAAGACATCATATTTCCCAACACATTTGCTTGTTAATAGTCTCATGTTGGCTCCATATATGAGAGCATCACCAACAAAGAGATCAACAGTAGTTTTCTTATCTCCAGCTTCAGGTGTCCATCCTTTTGAACCTGGTCGAATATCAGCCTTATTTTCTTCATTACTGGAAACATGAATATCCCAGTTCCTTATCAAAGATGCATCAGCCAGACCATCTTGTTTCACACACAAAGAGGCTGCAACAAAAGATACTCAGATTAAATTAAATTAATCTCATTACCATTTAGAAATTTCTCAAATTAAAAAATTGTAAGCATAATTCAAAATGCAGAATGATAATAGTCTCACCTGTTTCTGTTGAAGGTTTTGGTGTTGGAGTTGCTAAGATAGATTAAAAAAGAAAGAACAATTATTTTTTTTTTTGTATTGTTAACTTGAAAAAAATTTCCTATTTATTTTTTCTACATCTGTCAGGATTAAATCTTGTTTATTACATGTTTACAAATTGATTATAATTGAAAATATATATATATATATATATATATATATATATATATATATATATATATATATATAAATATAGAATTTGAGAATTATTATTATAACATTACTAGAAAAGACGTGACCCGTTGGGTCACCCATTGTGCTCGTTTTAGATTGTTGGAAAAAATCACATGATAATATTATTTCACTAATTTAAAGTTTTCCCAAACTGTCCAAATAAGTTATTTAAACTGGAGTAAACATTTTCAAATGACCAAAGGAAGAACAAGAGAAGGGTCACTTGGTTAGTTAATTTGTAATTAAAGGTAAGTAGGATTTTAATCATGGATATCCATGACAATCTCTAGCCAACCCTACCCTATCAATCATTGTTCTCAAGAGGTCCTCTTCACAGAATCCAATATCTGCACAGAGTTGGTCAATGTACATCTTTGCTCAACGGTCCACACTGGGGTGCCTGTCTGCTGGTTTCCATACAAAAACATCATGAGTTTGTCCTTGATTCTCCAGCAGTGTCCAGCATTTTACTCAGATTGTTTGTGTTATAAGTGGCAAGTGGCCATACAGCTGCTTTCTCATGGGGTGTTGCTTCCACAACTTTTTTGAAATTACATACTGCATTCTTGTGCAGTTCCCATGTAGCTTATTCTCTAGGTGCTATGTTAGTGTCCAAGTGGTGCAGTTGTACAGTAGCAATGATACAGCTATGGTTGTGAAGAATTGTTGCTTTAACTTGTCAATGAGATCAGATTTCTATATGACTGATAGTCCATGGAAGACTATGCCATTCACTATGCATTGATTAACATGGCTTTCTTTAGATAAGATATTACTACCTAGCTACATTAATTGTAACACCAATTTCCAGGGTTTATCATCAAACGTGGAGATGCCTCCTTAATTTTAAAAACACATGAACTTGGTTTTATCGGAGTTCACATAGAGGGTGATGTTCCATGCTGCATTCGGTGCAGAATATTGCCTGCTTCTTGCCTTTTAAAAAATAATTATTTATAACATCTAATGATGTTTACTTATGTAGTCTAGGCATATTATAAATATATATGGTGCTAACATATCTCCAAGAAAATATATTTAGTATTGTAAAATAATGGGTGCAAGAAAATAAAAACATTTATTGCAAAAACACAGACATAAAATGAGGGTTCAATTTATTTTATTGTAGGAATTTATGAGGAAATTGTTCTTCTTTACCCAGGTAGGAAGTTCATAAATAGCACGGTTCGAATTTTCAGAAGGCATCATGTAGCGTTTTTTAGGGCAAGGGGCCAGAATGCATTAATGCGATATGCACCAATATGTTTCGCGCGTTGATCCCCGTACCAAGATTTTTTTTTTTTTTTTGTACATAAATAAATTTTACATTTTTCGAAAGACAATTTAATGATGGAACATATGTAAAAAAACGATAATTCACTAATAAATCAGTTTTGGAAATAGGGCATCTTAAACATTGAAACTTAAATCTCGTAAATAAGAAAAAATATGTATCTTTTTCTTTTTTGGTGTTGTTGTTTTTTAATTGTTAGATTATTTCCAAAAGAATTTTATATTAAAAGTTCCTATTGTCTACATTTTTATTTTATTTTTCAGGGATTTTTAAAAATTTACAAAATGTAAAATAAATACTTTTCTTTAATGTACAGCAAAATCGTATTTATTTAATCAAAGAAAATATTGTATAAAAAATATCTTGCTTGTGTTCTGGGTCCATAAGTTAATAGGTTAGAATCCATGACGCATGTATAATTATACTCTGTAAAATAAAACTCAAACAAACAGTGTTTGAAGAAATTTATTATTTTATTTGGAAACAAATAATTCTCCCATTTATATCCAGAAAGCAGATACTACTGTTCAGTTAAAATTTTATTATAAATAATTTCTAAAATTGTAATTCTGATTTTCCCAACTTTCTTTTTCAATAATATTAAGAATTAAATTGTGAGGCATCAAGGAAATGCTAAATTAGTAATTTGTTTTGCTTCATAAAATAATTTTTTATACGTTTAGCCCTTTATACTAAGATAAGGTGCACACGTCAAGATGCGATAACTGTCAACAAAGAGTGGGAATGTACGGCAATTTACTTTGAAATGCAAAAATGTAGGTTTTATGTAAGAGAAATTTCTTTTTTTTAACACACAAACTTGGAATTGTTCTTTATATTAAACGTAAAAGAAAACATTAAAAAGTTAATTTTCCATTTTTTATTGACGTTTTAAAATATTTTAAACAATTGAACGGACATTTTGAAAGTCCGCGGTTTGCACATCTCTACCATTATGCATAACGCATCTAAAAAAACAAAAAAAATTAGCGGTGCAAATGTATATACACCTTCCTTTAAAATATATTTTTTATTCTGTATTGCCACAAATTTTTAAACAAATCGGAAAAACGCCTTAAATCAGCTATAGAATAATATAATAAAGAAGAAATATGGCCAGATAATTTTTAAAATGTAAATGAATTTAAGTAGAATTAAATGTAAATGGCAATTAAAGTAAAGGAAAATAATTTATTTACGAAAGGAATAGGTATGAAATTATTAGTGAGACCTATATGGTCTTTAGGTACCACCAAACCGTTTAGGCCATCTTGAATAAAACGGAAATAGATATTTCCGAACTTTGTTTATCAAAAATCTCGTAAAAAAAAAGATCGTACAGGGTTGTTACAAAGAAAAATAGTTAATTCAAAGATCAAATTATCCGATTGGGAAAAATTCCATCGCTATCTTAAAAAAATAAACAAACCTATCCATATTACATGCGAAAGGGTAATTTTCAGACCGTAATATAGACAGAAAAGTTACAAATTATCTCCCTTTTACAATTAACCAGTAAAAGTATGGAATGAAAATTTGAATATTTTTTCTAAGAGAAAAACTGATAAAATAATCTATTATACTTACTTTTTATTTTAATTATTGAAAAAAGTTAAATAAAATAATTTTTTTCACGCTAACACTGTCAGCCTAACAGGAACAAACTTCGGTTACTTAGAAGCGTCTCGTCTCTTTGTAAAACAAATACGTCAGCTATGCTCTTCCGTATATTCTAAGGATCATACATTACTATTCAACAATAAAAATTACAAATTCTTTTAAAAATATTAATCGAGCTCGTATCGGACCAATGTTTAGTTCACCTGAATTATAAAATTCATATTTTTAAATATCCGTGAAAAATTCGATTTTTTGACGCAGGAAAAAAAAATTTAATTCATTTCACGCAGAAAATAAAAATATTTAATCACACAAAAGATTGAAAATCTCTTAAAAATTAATTTCTTAAAAAAAAAAATTTTTTTTGACAATTTAATAGAATATAGTACATACCAATTACAAAAGCAAAAAAAAGTTTTCAAATATTAATATTATGACATTTTTTAGCACTTTTTATTTCCGATTTCATTAATTTTTCCTCAAAAAACTACACCTCGTACATTCATACAATTTCATTGATATAGTTATTCAGACTCTTATCTTTATAGAAAAAAAGAAAAAAAATTTTCTGACGCGTCATTTTTATTATCTCATAAAATAAAATGGGGGGGGGGGGAATAGACCTCGTAAAAAAATATTTCCCTTAATATATTTTAGAAAAAAACTATTTCAGATGTATTTACATCCAATGGTAAACATTTATGGAAAATTTCGTGAAAATCAGATTATTAATTGATTTTTCATAAAATTTTTAAAAAATCCTCTTATCGTAACTTGTATTTAGCTACGTTAAATTTCAGTTGATTTAACAGTGCAAAAATGAAAACATTGTTTTTCAATCATAATTTTCATTATTTCCGTATGCTGAAAAATTTTAAAAAAAATCAACAGGAGTTTATTTTATGTTTTTTCTTTAGAATGGAAAAAAAAATTTCAAGAAAATATTAAATATACTGTAAGTGTCATTGTGTTAAATATGAGGGGGGGGGGGCTGGCTAAATTTCACAGGGTCAAATTGGTGGTACCTACTGTATTGCCACGAATTTTTAAACAAATACAACCGAGTTTGGCTTTAACTTTTCGGAAAAACGCCTTAAATCAGCTATAGAATAATATAAGAAATATGGCCAGATAATTTTAAAAATGTAAATGAATTTAAGTAGAATTAAATGTAAATGGCAATTAAAGTAAAGGAAAATAATTTATTTACTAAAGGAATAGGTATGAAATTATTAGTGAGACCTATATGGTCTTACTAATAATTTCATTTACCTATTCTTTTAGTAAATAAATTATGTCGTAGCTGACAATTTAAAGGTCTTACTAATAATTTCATTTACCTATTCTTTTAGTAAATAAATTATGTCGTAGCTGACAATTTAATTCTAAACAACTTATTTTCTAATAAACTCTTGATTCGTTTTCTATTAAAAACTGTGGGAAACATAATAAATTTTTATAAGTATATATTAATATTACCGACAAAAACAGTTAAAATAAAAAGGCATTGGTTTGTTTATGTGTGTGTATTATTTATCTTGTACATTTTTTAATCTCAAAACATCTTAAATCGGTTAAACTTGCAAATCGTCGTCAAAATGAAAACTTATTTGGGATGACAGTTTAACTACAGTGCATGAATTAAGTTTTTTTGCAAATTCTGTTACGGTTTAGGGGTTAAGGTAACTAAGTTTTTGTCGGTAATGTTAATATATACTTCTTATAAAAAAATTGCCAACTTTAAGCCACAAATCTTGATTTTAAAACAAAATAAGCTGATTTGAATTATTTCGCAGCTAAATTTATTTTTAATTTTTCCGAAAAAACAAAGACAATTTATCTACTTACCAAATAAGTTGATTGATTCACTAATTTAAGATAGATAAATTACCAAAAATCAAGGAGTTAGTCAGCAATGTATTCTTTTAGTTTGTTTTAGTTAAACGATGGGGGTAGTCAACGTTTGCTCATTTGAATAAGATCCCATCACATTTAAATATATAACTACTTTTTTTTTTACCCAACATGAAATATTTTAAAGTAAGTTTAATAATCATGTTAAATTTGACTCTATAAATTAATAATTAAAGTAATTTAAAAAAATCTATTTTAAAGCCTGATTTACGCCAATTTATTAAAAAAAAAAAAAATTCTCTTTAGCCTGGAGAAATGAAAGGGGGGTGAATCTACGTACGTAGGTAATGGCGTAGGGGCGTCACTGCTGATATTTTCAGATCTTACAGGCACTCTCACTAACTGACAAATACAGAGTAGGAGGAGAGTACCTTTACTGACATAGCGAGATGGCAAGAGCAACAGTTAATCTCCAAGACAGGGATTGGTCGGTCGTTGACTTAATTGCTAATTACGCCTAATTAAACCAATTAAACTGAATTTTTTTTCATACACTTTGTAGTGCTAACACCAAGGAATATCTAAGTATAAATATTGTGTCCATAACATAAATAGAAAAAAATCCTTTAGCTGGAGAAGGTTGATAAACTCAGCTTTAGTATAATAATAGATAACATGTTTAATCCTGAAATTAATTAATATCTAGGCAAAGAAAAAGACAGACTGCCAAGTGTGGGGCAGTAGTAATAAGACAGTCAATAATGAATATTTTATTTCCTATTATGCCTACTTAATTTTGTATGTTTATTAAAACGTAACTATTTTCATAATGAAATTAAGAGAAAAAAAAATTGAAAATATTCTTTGTCAAATTCTCTTGAGTTTTATGATTTCTTAATATTATACTTACGTGTTGGAGCTGGACTTGTAGCTATAAATTCAAAGAAAGATGAAAGATTATTTCAAGTAAATAATGAGCAAGAAAAACAAGTTTTTATTTTTTTTAAATAGAAACTAATTAATAAATTATAATCAAATTGATGAAGTACAGGGAAATATCACCCACCCCCACCGGGGAGGGGGAGAGTGCCTGTGGCATAGTGGTTAATGTGCTGGACTGCAACATCATAGTAAGTTTGAACTCCAGTCACACTATTACATTCACTTTCAGACTAATACCCTTGGAAAAGGTATGAACTCTCTCATCTTCCCTGCTATGTGTTAAATAGTACTACTGCTCTTCTACAAGGATAGCTTTGGAATTAAATAACCCACAAAGTTTGATATGCCATTAAACAAAGAAACCAAACCAAAAACTCCTTCTACATATCTAATTTTTCAAAATGTCAATTTTACAATTTTTGTTGTCAAAAACCTACATTATATGGTTACAAATAGTAATTGTTACAATATATTTATTGGTTAAATATTTTTATTTGTTACACTTTAAGTCAAATCTTTTTTATGATTCATAACTATTTTGTCATGGTACATTTAGCCAATTGCAAGGCATCACAACCAATGTCTCTGAAGCACATAAATATTCAGAAATTTTCTCTTTTTTTTTTCTCAGTAGACTTGTGCTGGTAATAACTAGTGGCTAGGCTTCTTGCCTGGTTCTATGTACAAACAAGTTGCCCACCCTCTAATATTGCTTATACACTTGATGTATGATTAATGAAGCTATGCATGATATATTCATTATTTCTGGCCTGATTGATCATAAACACATTGGGTACCCTTTAACCTAGCCACTTGCAAAACACTTTAACACAGTATTGCCAGCTAATATACATAGGCATTCTTAACTTTCTGGCTAAATCAACTTACAACAGTCCTATTCACTTCAAAGCACATGCTACATAGAGACACCATAAAGGTGTCCTACCTACTTCAACAAGTACCATACTAAGACCCCATCCAATAGTCACATCCAATTATGTCTCACCCCATGCTGACATGTGTAACCTCTATCAAGATTCTCACTTATGGTCCTTGTGCCATGTAAGAGACCCACACAATGGTCATATCCATGCACACATGTGCAGCATATTGACATCCCAGGTCTATCTGCAGATAGCCTGACAAAGAACATTCAACCATTCCACAAATTACAACATCAATAAGAACTGCTACAAGCCACACTTTGAAGTAGATCTTCTTTTCCCCACTTCTACAAAAGATCAGCCAGAGATGCTAGCAGTGACATGTAACCTAGACTTTTGTGACTGTGGTTCTTAGGAATTGTGTGGAAGAGAGAAAAGTCCAGAACGGCTATGCAAATAAAGAAAAACAAGCATGCCTGCTTCTCTTATAAGGTTGCTCCTTTTGTCTCATCTAATACATTGAAAGAACTAAGCTGTATAATTTTCTTATGGGTTCCTAACTCACCCATTTTGTTATGTTATTTGCACTGATTCATAAAGAAGTTCCATGATTTCCTCACTTAACCATTGTTCTTGTTCGCATCTTGATATTTACATTTTTGTGTTTCCTTGTTATTCTCAGCTTATAAAAACCTATTTTACATCTTTTTACCCAAATCCCCAAAATAAACTAGTACACCTTGTTTGATATCATTCTAGATTGTACTGATTATTCAATCTCTCTGGTGGTTTGAGAGCATGTAAAAGTTGCAGTAGAAGCTGACCTTGGTGGAGGGCAGTGTTAACAGCATTTTTGGTATGGATATAAATAATGATAGATCAATAGTGATTTATTCTGCAAAAAGCCAAAAATAATTCATAAGTAATTTTTTTAATTTTTCTATGATAACTTATGATTCTAAATGAATTATTCATTTTATCTTTTAAACAAAGCATGGAAGTCGTCTGATTATAAAATATGTAAACAACAGTGAAGGTACTTACATGCAGATTGAAAACATCCAATAATTGATACAGTAACTTGTATTTTACAATTTGCATTTTCTGCAACAAAACGTATTTTCACTGAATCTGCTGTTGTACCAAAGGGAATTATTACAATATCACCTGCTCCATTATTCTGAAAACAGAAATAACAGATTTAAGTGTTCAATACATTTTTAAAGATGATAGAATACATCTATCTGAATATATTTAGTCAAATATATAATGAATATTATAATATTTTTTCAGGTAATTTACCTTAAATCTTTGGACATTTCCTTGTTCATCTCCACTGAGGAAGACATCATATTTCCCAACACATTTGCTTGTTAATAGCCTCATGTTAGCTCCATATATGAGAGCATCACCAACAAAGAGACTGACAGTAGATTTCTTATCTCCAGCTTCAGGTGTCCATCCTTTTGCACCTGGTCGGATATTAGCTTTCTGTTCTTCATTACTGGAAACATGAATATCCCAGTTCCTTATCAAAGATGAATCTGCCAGACCATCTTGTTTCACACACAAAGATGCTGCAACAAAAGATATTCATATTAAATTAAGTTATTCCTGTAAATATTTGAAGATTTATTTGAAATTTCATCAGAAAAGCTTTTACAATCCAATGTATTTATGTGCTTACCTGTTTCTGTAGAAGGTTTAGGTGTTGGAGTTGCTATAATGAAGAATTAAAAACAATTACATTTTTAACTAATTTTGCCTTAATATTTAAAAAATACCATCCCATTTAATTATTGACTTTGCTATTTGTCTTTATTACATTTTTTTATGATAAAAATGTTCAGGATGGAAAATAATTAGATATTTTATTTTAGCATGATATAAATTAAATACATAATTTAAAAAATTAGTAATTATTTAAAATGGATAACTGCAGAATGTTAGGGCTATTTAAATATACAGATGTTCTTTGTAAATTTAAACATAAAAATGGTGAAATGCTTTTGTTTTTAATTAAATTCTATTTAGAAAATGATTACACAAATTTATCTATATACTTACGTGTTGGAGCTGGACTTGTGGCTATAATAATAAAAAGAAATATAAAAGTCATCTTTATTTTAAAATAATGTGAGAAATATTGCAAACTTTTGACAAAGAATAATAACTAAGAAATTAAAATGAATATTGTAACATAAAAAAATGAAATAAGCATGAACTTTAATGTATAACAAGATTAAAATATATAATTAGTGAAAAGAAAAGAAATCACTATGTAAGTCATGTGATTAGATTCAGACAAGTTTGTATTTTGTCTGATTAGATGATGAAGAAATTTCAGTGAAAGTACTTACAAGCAGATACAAAACATCCAATGATGGATACAGTAACTTGTATTTTACAATTTGGACTTTCTGATGTAAAATGGATTTTCACTTCATCTGCTGTTGTTCCAAATGGAATTATTACAATGTCTGTTGGTCCATTGTTCTAAACAAATAAAATATACCATAAATGTTAGTATAAAATAAATGACTTTTGTGACAAATTCAAACATTAAAATAAGAATATTTGAAAATAAGTAAATACTAATGCGTTTTCTCTTTTCATTGTCATTATGTTCATTTAAAATTTGCAAAACAACTTAGAGACAAAATACCTACTTTATTTATGGAAAACGTTTGTTATTTCAGATATTTTCATACAGTATTTTTCTTTTATTCAAACAATCAAGTAATATTAAGAATGTAGGACTCTGATGGAGAAAAATAAAAACAATGGTGTGTAGCACATGTTGATCGAACACTTAGGCACAGAACGCCAAACATTGGATGAATCAGTGTGTGACATTCGAAAAGTCAAAAGTAGAAGCTGAGACAGTAACGACAGGATAGTTTGGAACTTAGAAGTAAATAGATATTTTTTTCTGTCACCCAACAAAGCAAAGCAAAATAGAGTTTTCTCCATGAATAATGGAGTCTTTTTGCCCCCTTTCTTGATCTTTCATGTACGTTTATGTATATAAATTCTGGTCAGTTTAAATTCTTCAAAGCTTTTGGTTGTCTTTTGAATATACTGTTACTGTTTATCTTGTTTTGGTTCATGTAGAGTTCTCTGGGAATCAAAAGAGCCAGGAAGCATTAGTCTCCATGTAAACTCAGATAAAATAGAGCTTGTGTTTTAAACAAGATGGTGAAATCTTCACATTAAATGGCAAGGATCTGAAATTAGTAGACCATACCTCAGTAGCTATATCTCATCTATTGAAAGATGTCAACATCTGCATTGGAAAGGTATGGACTGTTATCAACCATATGGAAATATGATCTCACTGCTAGAATAGAACTGAAATTCTTTCATGCTGTAGCTGTATCAGTAACATTGTATGGCTGCACCACCTGGACTTTAATGAAAAGCTTGGAGAAAAAGCTAGATGGGAACTACACAAGGATGCTGTATGCTGTTCTGAACAATTCTTAGAAGCAGCATCCCACAAAACAGCAGCTGTACAGCCACTTGTTTCCCATCTCACATCCCATCCAAGTAAGATGAATAAGACATATTGAGCACTGTTGGAGAAGCAGGGTGAAATCATAAGCAATGATCTCACAGTGGAACTCTCACACATGTACATACCAGTGTTGGCCAGCCAGCAAAGACTTGAATTAATCAGCTCTGCTCAGACACTGGATGCCATCTAGACGACCTGCCAAGAGTTAAGACCGATAGAAACGAATGGCAAGAGAGAGAGAAAGTCAAGGGAATCTGTACTATCATCATCACTTAATAATGATGTACACATGCAAATGAACACTTCAGCATTTGTTTTCTGTTTTATTTCACATGACCATATATCAGGGGAAACTTTCAAAATTCAACACTCCTAAAAATAATTTATTTATAACTTACTTTGAATCTTTGTACTTTTCCTTGTTCATCACCACTGAGAAGGACATCATATTTTCCAACACACTTGCTTGTAAGAAGCCTCATGTTTGCTCCATAAATGAATGCATCACCAACAAAGAGGCTGACAGTAGTTTTCTTATCTCCAGCTTCAGGTATCCATCCTTTTGCACCTGGTCGGATATCAGCCTTATTTTCTTCATTACTGGACACACCAATATCCCAGTTTCTTATCAAAGAAGAATCAGCCAGACCATCCTGTTTCACACACAAAGATGCTGAAACAAAAGACATTCAGATCAAATTATATAATTCCTATTAATATAGAAGCATTATGAGAAAAACTTTCACAATTAAGAATAATCATAGGCTCACCTGTTTCAGTTGATGGTTTTGGTGTTGGTGTTGGAGTTGCTAAAATAGAAAAACAAAATTCTCAAAAGAATGTCTTCTCTTTTATATAAAAAGCAAAATAATAGATATTTCATTTATTTATCCTGTTTTTACATTCAACCCAGAATACTATATTTAGTATCATATTGTTTTCATATGGTGGGCTTAGGAAATATAATTAGTTTAATTATATATAATCATCTATATTTTAATTTGTTCAGAGTTGGCTTGATTCCAAAATGGTATGACATGCTGGGCTATGGCCTTTAGGATTAAAGTTGAAATAATATGACACACTGACATTTGTATTTATCATCAAAGATGATCACTATAAAGAATGTGGAACAATACACCAAAGTACTCGAAAAATACCCGCCCACTTTCATGGAAATTTTAAGCTGTAATTTCAGCAGCACAAATGCAATTGCTACACATCTTGAAAATAATCAAGATATTTGTTGGAGAACCAAAGCATCCAACCTAAAAATAGTTTAGATTTAAATTTTCTTAAAAACATGCAGATTATTATAAAATCGCTGTTCCAGTTAATTCTTTACTTTTGGATGATTACAATTTAAAAACTTACAGCCACCATTGGATCATTAACCATCACTTTGAAATATTCCCAAAAGATTTGGACCCTTACTACCAAAGATTTCTTATCTGTCATTTTATTTTCCAGGATGGCTCCAGTCATTTTCTCTCTTCTCTAATAAGAAATGTGAATATCAGTGTGTCACATTACTTCTAGAAGCCATAGCCCAACACATCATATCATTTTGGAACCAGGCTGAGCAAATTAAAAACATTCCAAATGGAATCCAGCCCCACAATCCTAAAATTTTGGATTCCCAATTGTTTTAATTACTGCAATTGTTTCAGGCATGTTTCCAAATTTAAAAAAAATATGATATGGACTCAACACCTCGATCAAGAGCCCTCCACTAGCTTAATAGTAAAACAGACAGGGATCTAATCTTGGTTAGGCAACCGGTCTAAGAGAAGGAAAACTCTGAATTCAAACCTGTTAAACTCTGAATTCAAACCTGTTAAACTCTGCTAAAGAAATTGACCTTGTGTCATATCTTCCTCATGTGGAGGGGTTGGAAATATGTATATTTTTAAGTTATATTTTTCTTTACTTAAAATTATTCATCTAGTTTGATTTAGGTGGCTAAAATCTTTTACATGACTGTCTTTGAGAATTACATTCCCCACTTTTCCTCATCAAACATAATGCAATCAGCAAAACCTCAAGATGGTATATGAAATCAATTTATAAAGGTAGTAATCATGTTTATATGATACACTATTCCAAACATCTATCAATAAGCTGACAATTTCAAAAAACTATAATTTTTGTAAAGTGTTAGAAAGATAATTTCATGTTTATTAAGAAAGGCTTTAATTATAAAATCATGAAGTGCTGTAAAATTGTAGAGTAATGATAAAAAAATAAGTAATTATTTCAAAATATTGGGGGTGGGGGGGATGTAATGAGAATGAGATAATGCATGTATAAAATGTCTATTTAAATTTAGTTAGCAACAAATTTAACAAAGAAACAGAGTCAAATATTGTTTGACAAATTTTATTCTGTTTAACAATTTCTTTCACAAAATATTAAAAATTTAATATTATACTTACTTGTTGCAGCAGGTGTTGTGGCTATAATAAACAAATAATAATTTCAAGTAAATATTAAGCATAAAAAGTAGAAAATGATTTATATAATAGGGAAATACATTTAATAATAAATATGAAACTAAATTTTAAGTGATTTAAATTTTAAGCATTAGATTTATTTTTAACAAAGTACATGATTTTTTGTTACTAGAAAAATGTGAATATGCCAATGAAGGTACTTACATGCTGATTGAAAACATCCAATAATTGATACAGTAACCTGCATTTTACAATTTGGACTTTCTGGTGAAAGTGGATTTTCACTGTATCTGCTGTTGTACCAAATGGAATGATTACAATGTCAGTTGGTCCATTGTTCTGAATTAAAATAAATGTAAAATTTTGATGACACTTGCTATAATTTCAAACATATAAATGAAAAAAAAAAAAAAAAAAAAAAATAACACTTAATCAATATCTGTTAATGCAAAGTTTTTTTCTTTTATTTAAAGTGAAAAATTAATATGTTTCCACAAAACCTTTTAGGCTAAATGCTTTTTTTTTAAATAAAATAATTCTAAAGTATTAAGACCAACAAATTTGTCTGCTGAGTTGCTTTCAAACTCTTATTACATTTAAAAGATAAAGTTACAATGAATAGAAATACAACCAAAATAATGTTTCCTTTATATCTTACCTTGAATCTTTGGAATTTTCCTTGTTCACCACCACCAAGAAGGACATCATATTTCCCAACACATTTGCTTGTTAATAGCCTCATATTGGCTCCATATATGAGAGCATCACCAACAAAGAGACTGACAGTAGTTTTCTTATCTCCAGCTTTAGGTGTCCATCCTTTTGAACCTGGTCGGATATCGGCCTTACTTTCTTCATTACTGGACACATCAATATCCCAATTCCTTATCAAAGATGCATCAGCCAGGCCATCCTGTTTTACACACAAAGAGGCTAAAACAAATAAAATTGTAATTAAATAAAGTGCTTTCTCCAAAGATTGAAAAATTTGATTAACTTAAGAAGTATGAAAAAATTTACAGCCAGAATCATGAATGACTAACCTGTTTCAGTTGATGGTTTTGGTGTTGGAGTTGCTAAAATGAATAACAAAAAAATAAAATATGAGAAGAAAAAAAAAAATTGTTTTTGTAAAATAAAATTTGAATCATCTAACTCCAGATAAAGAGACAATGTAAAGTGGAATACTACAAGTACAGCAAAAATGAAGTTTATCAACTCATACAAATATACAACTCTGACTTTTATTGGTATACAGGAATTAGATTTCATTGAAATTGTAAATGACAAGAAATAACTCAGAAAAAAAAAAACAATTATGTGTTCTATAATAAGGCTTTTGTGAGGATGCTTTTCATATCTAAAAATATCAGTACCAGCTTCCAAATTATTGGAGGTCTTTTAGCTGTTAAGATTAGTTCTTATATTTTCTTTTCCTAATGCATTTATTGTATTGTATTCTTTTATGTCATTTTTATCTTATCTACTTTTTATCTTATATTATGACTGTTAAGGTCTCTATGTAAACCAAGGCCAGTACAAGTACTGGAATAATTCTAACAAAAAGAAAAACTCCCAAACAACAAATGTTAAATTGTTCCTTTGCAAATTCTGTTTAATGTTTAAATAAAATCTGATAAATTGAATATTCTACTTACGTGTTGCAGCTGGTGTTGTGGCTATAAACATCAAAGAAATATGTAAAATTAATAATTGTTTCAAGTAAGTATCAAGCATATAAGTTGTTTGAAAAATATATATGTAAAAATCTGATTTCATATGATCCGGATGATCAGCAAAAATTGTTACATAATTCGTAAGTTGCCTATGAATTATATCTGTAAGAGTAGTAAGATTTAAATGATGGTATGGTAAATGGAAAGTTACCATTAACCATTGAAAAAACTTATTGACAGCAGTTAACCTTTCTCTGATCTAGAAACTGATTACTGATTGGCTGAAGACCAGCATGAGAAGGGGACTAACTGAGAGTTAGTTAGATTTTGGTCAAAAGGAGTAGACGCAAGGGTTGTCTGCTCCCAAGATGCCATCTTCTCACTGTGCAGTTAAAATAAAACCTTTTAGGCTTTAGGTTTTTGATAAAGACATCTTGTAAAATAATCAAGTTTTGCTTCATTATTACAAACAAAGAAATGAGCACAGACAACCAAGCCCAGCAGAAGGAAGAAGTCAACCCAAAGGAACATGGACGCCAACGAAACAGAACCACATGAGTACACTCCTCTCTCCTCTTGCCATTTATATACTCGATACAAAAAGGGCTATATAACAAAAGTAAATATATATATATATATATATATATATATATATATATATATATAATATACAGTGGTACTTGTCACTTAGTCGACTTTTTACTTAAAGTTTTCACATTCATTATCCCAAAGAAACATATTATCTATAAAAAAAATAAACATTAAGATATATTACAGCACATAATTCATCACATTCTATTTTATTATATTTTCATACAATACAGTGCTATTTTTCTTGCTTAAAAAAGCATTAAAAAAGGGTGGTTTTTTTTTTTTGGGGGGTGGGGGGTCTGGAACAAATTAATGACATTTCAGTTTATTTCAATGGGGAATCTGATTTAATATAGGAGGAAATCGAGTTACAAGCAGAATGAATTAAACATTAAGTCAAGGTAGCACTGTATATACTAGATGATAATTGGAATATATTTTACAGAATAATGTCATTTTTTCTTTAGTTAAAGAATTACTTATTGTCTTATGTAAAACATTGCCCTTTTTCAACACAGTATATGGTCTGATTAAATAATATAGAATAAATAATAAAGCACTTACATGATGATTCAAAACATCCAATAATGGATACAGTAACACATATTTGACAATTAGGATTTTCTGGAATAAAGCGGATCTTCACAGTATCTGCTGTTGTACCAAATGGGATTATTACAATGTCATCTGGTGCATTGTTCTGAAAGGAAAAATTAACATAAAAGAAAATATTTAAAAAATAAATGGAAGTTAAATTTCTGAACAATTTTCTCAATAAAGATCAATATATTTGCTTTGTTTTGAAATAATCTTATTCAATCTGAGAATTAGCCAATTTTAGGAGAATTAAGAAAAAAATGAAACAATGTTTTAAAACATCATAATAAACAGTATATATACATTTGATATTTCTTTAATGTAAATGTTATAATTCATAAATTAATTAAACAATATAAACAGTATATATACATTTTTATTTCATATTAATCTTTTTTATGATAAATAGTTTTATTTGTTTATTTTAAATCATAAGCATATTTTTATTGTACCTTTGCTTAAATTAAAGTATAAATCTTATAATTTATAAAATACCAATTAAACATTATAATAAACAGCATATATACATCAATCTTATTTTTTATGGTAAACACTTTATTTTTTTAATTGTATATTGAAAGCTGTTTTTATTATAACCACTTAAATTAAAGTATGTTATAATCTATAATGTAATAATTAAACTTTATAATAAACAGTACATACACATTTTTTTTTACAGTAAACAGTTTGATTTTTTTAATGCTTATTATCAGTATGTTTTTATTGTAACTTTGTTTAAACATATGAAATGCTAATAAATATTTTTTTGTTTTCTATTATTATTACATATTTTTTCATTTACAAAACCTTTGCTTTTACAAACTTTAACATGATAATTCTTATATAAAAACTTGTTGGCTGATACTCATTCAGCACGTATTTTTTAATTGTCATAGTTTTTTTATTTACTTAAAACCAGTCACAGAGACCCACAGATGTTTCAACTTTATATATATCAATAACCTACCTTGAATCTTTGAACATTTCCTTGTTCATCTCCACTTAAAAAGACATCATATTTTCCTACACACTTGCTTGAAGGTAGCCTGATATTGGCCCCATATATGAGAGCATCGCCAACAAAGAGACTGACAGTTGTTTTCTTATCTCCAGCTTCAGGTACCCATCCTTTTGATCCTGGTCGGATATCAGCTTATTTTCTTCATTACTGGACACATCAATATCCCAATTCCTTATCAAAGATGCATCAGCCAAGCCATCTTGTTTTACACACAAAGAGGCTGAAACAAATGTAAGAGAAATTTATTAAGTGTTTCCTGTTATTGAAAATTCATTTCATGAAAGAATTATTATAAATAGTTTTAAAATAAGAATTATTAAAGACTAACCTGTTTCTGTTGAAGTTTTGGTGTTGGAGTTGCTAAAATAGATAAACGGAAAAGTCGTAAGCTAGATAAACTTATTGCTGGTCACATAATTCTATTAGATTTTATATTGAAAATTAACTTGAATTTAATTCATCTTCTTATTCTATGTTCAAAACTACTTTGTAAAATGGAATTTTTATAAAATAGCCACTAATGGGTAATAATTATAAAGTTTTCATAAATGTATATAGTATATATTATTATATGAAATATTTCTTAAAATCCAGAGATATCTTAAAAATCACCAGTATGTTATAGAATATCAAGAAATAAATTAGCAAAGTTGAAGAAAAATAATTAAATTATCTTGATATCTAGATGCACTTTTAGCTATAATTATCATATAAATCAATTTATTAGAAAAAATAATTTTGAAATTTAAAAAAACTTAATACTTACGTGTTGCGGCAGGAGTTGTGGCTAAAAGAATTCAACAAATATGTAAAGAAATCATCAGAATATTGGAATAGATAATATGAGATATAAAAATAGAGATGAATGACAAATATTCAACTTAATTACATATTTGATATATAAAATAGTTCAGAATTCATAGGTGTGTGGCTAGGTTAGAGTAACCTCCCTTTATTCATAGTTAACTTAGAGTGATCATTCGTGGTGTTATGCAAATATTAGTGGCAGGCCATCGGTAAGTCTCTACTTAATGACTGGTGGGCGCCGCCATTTGCATTCTGGACTTTGTACGTTGAATGAGATGGTCGATTTATGTTACTCTTCTTACAATAGGTGAAAGATTTTTTTCTACATAATATACTTGATTAAATCATTGCTGTGTTACACATCAGATTAGATGCCCTATTGTCTATCTCATCTCGCAGACCTTTGTTTATTAGAGCACACTCTTAGAAATATGTCTTCTGGGTTTATCCTGGTTTATTAGAAATGACCTTAGCTTTCCAAGATGATACTTTTTGTTTATCCTTGCTAGTGAATTTAATAATTTAGATCATCATTGTAAGAATCCTCATCTTCTTCATCCCCAAGAATAGAACCACTGAAATTATTTGATATTTTGTGGAGTTTTTCCCCTTCAGTTTTATTACATGTATTTTCTTCCCACCGTGTGCTAACCTTAATTTTGCTTCACTTTTTAACCAGGCTCTTACATAAACGTAAATTCTACTCTTCATTATTAACAATACTTCTATATTAAATAATAATCTTTTTATCAAAGAACTATGAGCCAATCAGCAATTTGTTAGGACCAGACTAACTTATATTAAACCTTCAACAAAGTTTTAATGAACCTCAGGCCCCTGTTATGTATGTTATTTCATATATGTATTTTGTCAAACTGTATTTGTCCTTTTTCAGTTTGACTTTTTCCTAGCAGTTAATAAACCTGTTAACGAATCCTAATTAGCTTCAGAGTTTTAATTGCCAAAAGGCATTTATTTCACTGTCAAAGACAATGCACACATTACTTCAAAATGGACACATATGCATAAAGACAGCACAATATGGATATAATAATGAAGATATTTACATGCAGATTCAAAGCATCCAATAATGGATACAGTGACTTGGATTTTACAATTTGGACCCTCTGATGTAAAATGGATCTTCACTGTATCTGATGTTGTACCAAATGGGATTATTACAATGTCGCTTGGTCCATTGTTCTGGAAGAAAAATAAACAAAAGCTTGTAAAAATTACATTCATTTGAATGATACATACTACAATTTCAAAATCAAGAAATTAAAAAAAGAAAAAGAAACAAACATCATCTAATGATCAATGTCTTTAATGGAATATATTTCCTTTTATTCAATGAAAAAATTAACATTTATGAAGAGGGTAATTCTTTAGAGTCACCTTTTATACTTTTTCAAAAATCATTTTACATTTAACAAAAGATACAAACAAAAAACTTCTTTCTTTGTAACTTGCCTTGAATCTTTGCATGTTTCCTTCTTCATTTCCACTGAGGAAGACATCATATTTTCCAACACATTTGCTTGTTAATAGCCTCATATTGGCTCCATATATAAGAGCATCACCCACAAAGAGTTCAACAGTAGATTTCCTATCTCCAGCTTCAGGTGTCCATCCTTTTGAACCTGGTCGGATATCAGCCTTACTTGCTTCATTACTGGACACTTTAATATCCCAGTTTCTTATCAAAGAAGAATCAGCCAGGCCATCCTGTTTTACACACAAAGAGGCTGAAACAAAAGTCAAATTAAATTAAATCAGATTATTTCTTTTTAATATTGAAATATTTAACTGATACATGAAAAAAATTCACAACTTAGAATACTGAAAGGCTTACCTGTTTCAGTTGATGGCTTTGGTGTTGGAGTTGCTAAAATGAACAAAAACCATCAGAAATATTGTTTTAGTTTCACTTACAGAGAAGGTTAATGTACCAAAGTTGGATTTAGATTATATATGTAAGAGGGAAAGTAAAAAATGATCTGCATTTTTGCCATAACATATCTTTATTATTATCACACTGTGTTCTATGCATGTGTGCTTATAGTTAGTATTGTTGTGATGACGTGATCATAGTCTGAGCCTTATCACAGCATTTTGCTTGTTGTCTTTACAGTGTAAACATGGCCCATTCCACAAGCAGTATGCACCAAGGAACTGAGCCAATTTCTCTGGTTGGAAGGAGTGTCAGGGGCTGAAATTTATCAGAGGCTTTTAGCATAATACGGAGACAGTACACTACTTCATAGAAATGTGTATGAGTGGATAGAGAAGTTTAAAAGTGTTTGGTTAGAAAACCCTCAAAGTTGCCTCGGCATAGAAATTAAATTAGGTACATGAAAAAAAAAATTGAAGTAAAATAAATTTATTAAAAGGAAAAAAAAAATGTAAGTTATGTTCCAAGAAAATGTTTGATTTGATTTTTCTCAATCATATCGACTGTAAGAATAACCTTTACTACATTTTTCAGTTGAATTAAACAATAAAATAATATAATTCTTTCCATCTTGCAGCAAATCATTATTTTTTCAATAATAATACTAATTTTATAATTATTACAGGTTTTATAAAATAAGTCTGATAGAGGGGTCTGGTGCAATTCCCCCCTTTGACCCCTTATAAATCCAGCCCTGAATGTACCAAAGGAAAAAAAAACTATTCCATTTAACATTTTAACTTTTCATTTGTCAAAGAATTATCAAATTTTGTTGAGTAAAATTATTCTTTAATAAACTGAAGGCTTACAGAAAAGAATTATCTTATTCCCAAATGAATGTAGAATTTGCAAATTCTTTTTAATTTTTATAAAAAAAAGAACATAAATCAGCCTATGTAGAGAATGAAATAAGGTTGAAATATTATATTTAAGTATGATTATCTTATTTAAGATTTTCAAATGAAAAACAAAAGTTAAAGTGTTCTTTTGTAAATTTATTTCATGAGTTTTATTTTTTAAATTCTGGTAAATTCATTCATATACTTACGTGTTGCAGCTGGAGTGGTGGCTATAAAAAATAAAATAAAAATATTTAAAGTTTTTAGAAATATTAGCACTTATTTAATAAAGGTTTGGTTTCTGTTTTTAATGGTATATCAACTGTTGTGGGTTATCTAATGCTAAAGCCATCCTTATAGAAAAATAGTAGTGATACTATTTAATCCATAGCTAGGAAGATAAGGGGTGGGGGGATCAAACCTTTCCCAAGGGTATTAGTCCAAAAGTGAACATAATAGCAGAACTGGAGTTTGAACTCAATTACTATGAAGTCCCAGTCCAGCACGTCAGCCACTACACTATGGCGACCCCCCCTTATTTGATAAAGAAACCACTGATTTATAAATCATCATCAGTAGAATATCTTTAAACAGATAATAAATGGTAGACTAATTGTAAATTTTTCCAGAAATAATAAAACATATAATAAAAGATCTTATCAAATTCTAGACGAGACATTATTTTTTTTCAATAAAGCATATACCTAATTTGGATAATGTGTATATGAAAATGAAGATACTTACATGCCGATTCAAAACATCCAATAATGGATACAGTAACACATATTTGACAATTAGGACTTTCTGCAGTAAAGTGGATTTTCACTGTATCTGCTGTTGTACCAAATGGGATTATTACAATGTCACTTGGTCCATTGTTCTGGAAAAAAAAAATGCTGCTGTTGTATCAAATTGAATCATTACAATGTCAGTTAGTCTATTGTTCTAAATAGAAATACATAATAACAATAATCTTAATTACATTCATTTAAATGATCAGCTATAATTTTGAGCATCTATATATAAAAGAACATAAAAATCAACGTCTTTTAATATAATATATCTTCTCTTGTTTACAGTGAGAAATCTAATTCTTTACTTGGAATATTTTAGGCCAAATTTCGTTTTGGATAAAAAAAAATCTTATGCACAACAATTTTGTTCTTCAAATTACTTTTAGACTCTTCTTACCTTATTTAAAAGATAAAGTTACACAGAATAAAAATACAATAAAATAATATTTCCTTCTTAACTTACCTTAAATCTTTGAACATTTCCTTGTTCATCACCACTGAGAAGAACATCATATTTCCCAACACACTTGCTTGTTAATAGCCTCATATTGGCTCCATATATGAGTGCATCACCAACAAAGAGGCTGACTGTAGTTTTCTTATCCCCAGCTTCAGGTGTCCATCCTTTTGAACCTGGTCGGATATCAGCCTTATTTGCTTCATTACTGGACACATCAATATCCCAATTCCTTATCAAAGAAGAATCAGCCAGGCCATCTTGTTTGACACATAAAGAAGCTAAAAAAGAATAATTTAAAAAAAAAATCAATTTTATCATAATTGATTTAATCTTTAAAATTACAAATACTATATTTACTTGATTATCATTTTTTTTTAAATTACTTTAAAAAATACTTTGATGCTTACCTGTTTCAGTTGTAACTATTGGTGTTGCTGAAATATACAAAACAAAAAAAAAATGCTATATTTCATAAAAAAAAAAAATGTTTATGATTCATTAAATACATTTAATAAAATGTCTTTTCATGTTGTTGAGATTTTCTTTGTTATAAGGCGTGTGTCAAAAGCTCACTTATACTTATAGACTTGGCAAGAACCATGTGATCTCTCTTGGCCAATCACTGGCAATACTCTGCTGCTGATATAATATTTATAATGGCTGTACTGGCATAACTACTTATAACTGCTTTGACTTTCGTGGACGATGGACATAGGATTGGATCACTGGACCTTTAACACTACGCAGGATAGGACTTATTCACTTACCAAAGGATTCCACAACTCAGGACTTACTTACTTTAAGCCCTTTTCAACTGGCCAAGGATGGCATTTAAAAACATAACAGGTTATGGGCCCAGCACAAAGAAAACAAACATATTTTTTTGCTGCTGGGTGGAGACTCTTTATCACATAAGGAACATTTGCTCATTGATTGCGGTGCCACTCAACATGTGATCAACGATAAAACTAAATTTATCAGTTTGGACCCCTATTTTGAGCCTGAAAATCATTTTGTGGAATTGGCAGATGGAAGCAAATCCAATAGCTTAGTTAAAAAACGCCGAGACACATGTGTATATTTAAAAAATAATAAGGGGCAAATTTGCGAATGCATTTTAAAAGGGGCATTATATATCCCCACTTTTAAACAAAACATTTTTTCAGTCTGAGCCGCCATGGCTTCTGGGCCCACATAAGTTTTGGACACAAAACATCAAAGTTGATTTACCCAAATGGCGCCATATTTAATATAAAAAGAATGGGCTGCTTGTATTATTTAAAAATATTAATTCGGCAAAAAAGACTGCAAGATATGATATTAACACCTGGCATAGAAATTTAGGTCACTGCAACATAAATGATATTAAAAAATTGCCAAAAGTAGTGAATGGAATGAAAATAAAATTTACCCCCTCATGTAAGACCAACTGTAATATATGTATTCAGGGAAAAATGGTTGAAACTAAAAATAAAGTTTTAAAGCAAAAAGAAACTGAGATATTGTCGCTAGTCCATTGCGACTTAGCTGGACTGATACAGCCCCTTGGCAAAGGCAATTTCAGGTATGTACTCAATTTTATTGACGATTTTTCTGGACTTATGATGTTATACTTTTTAGCCCATAAATCTGATACTCTGCTAGCAACCAAAAAATATCTAGCAGACGTCAGTTCATGTGGTAAAGTCAAGCGCATACGAAGCGACAATGGAAGCGAATTCCTGTCAGAAAACTTTCAAAATTATTAATTGAGAATAGGATTAAACATTAACTATCTAGCCCCTATTCTCCACATCAGAACAGCAAAGTTGAAAGATCATGGCGGACTTTATTTTCAATGGCTAGATGTATGCTCATTGAGTCTAAACTACCAAAAAGTCTCTGGGTTTACGCAATACTTGCATCTGCCTATATAAGGAATCGTTGCTTTAATTCATATTTAGGGAAAACCCCTTTTGAAATTTTTACCAGTTCAAGACCGAACTTAAGTCGTATGCATATTTTTGGGATGACTTGTTTTTGCTATGTGCAAAATAAAAAGAAATTGGATCGCGTGCTGAGGAGGGTATTTTTATTGGGTATGATAAACAAAGTCCAGCATATCTCATTTACTTTCCTGAAACTGGTGCTATTAAAAAAATCAGATGTGTCAAATTCACTGACTCCTATGCTAAAACCCAGAAATCAGATGAAATCGCTGACTTACTAGTCTTGCCAACTTATCCCGATCATGTTTATGCAAGTAAACCGCCAACTGGTGAAACTCAACAATTATTAAAATCACGGTACCCAATATGTGATAGAAAACGACCAGATTTCTTTGTAACTGATAATTTCAAGGTAAAAAGTTTTGACTATTGCTACTTATTGTCTACCATTCCCAGCAATTATGTTGAGGCAATGAAATTGCAAGATTCACAACAATGGGCGCTCACCATGCAAAATGATTTAATATTTCTGAATGGAAGCACCCACCTTATATCAAAATAGGGGGTGTGTTGAGATTTTCTTTGTTATAAGGCGTGTGTCAAAAGCCCACTTCTACTTATAGACTTGGCAAGAACCATGTGATCTCTCTTGGCCAATCACTGGCAGTACTCTGCTGCTGATATAACATGTAATATTTGTTTTTAATGGAGACTTCTTGTTACCCTTCCAAGGTCTGTCCTGATAATTCTGGTAGTTGGTATATCTAGTTGATCTGCCCTCATAGCGGGGGTTGGTTTTACCCTTTTTAAATTGGGTCTTAAGTTCGGATGCCCCAGAGTACATACTTTCTGTTTCTTCATAACTACGGAGACTGACTTTGAATTCCGTGAATGTCTTAGGCTTATCCCTTTGGGTTATTACTGTTGCAAAGGGTTTGAAATTTGAAGGCAAGCCCTTCAATACCATGGCAATTAATAAGCCATCACTAACACATGTTTTATTCCTGAAGAAAAAACTAAACATTTACCATTTCAGAGAAATATAAAAGCAGATATTTGTAACATTTTATTAACAAAGAATTAATTTAAAAATCAGTGACCATTATACACATTTTGCTGATTTATACAATTTCAATGTTATTTGCTATAGAAACAGATGACTTTGAAACAAGTTGAAATGAATGATAATTATAAAATAAGATTTATACATACGTGTTGGTGTTGTAGCTAAAAAATAAAACAGAAATTGAGTGAATAATTAAAATAAATTTCAAATTTCAAAATATTATTTCATATCATATATTTTTTATTTTCTATTTTCAATCTTGCAGTAAATACTGCTTAAACATTTTCTCAATCTCATCCAATAAAAAAATATGGATAGATTTCTTATAAAAACTTCAATTTCTTAATGCAATTCAAAATTGAGTATGCAATAAATACATAATAATTCAAAAAAATATAAAGACAGAATTTTAAACACTTACATGCTGATTGGAAACATCCAATAATAGAAACAGTAACCTGCATTTTACAACTAGGACCCTCAGCAGTAAAATGGATTTTCACTGTATCTGCTGTTGTACCAAATGGAATACTGACAATATCACTTGGTCCATTATTCTAAAGATAAAAACAATGAAAAACATTATCATTAATAGAAAGATTCATAAAATATACTGGAATTCAATTATCAAACTGAAGTTTACTAAAATTTATAATTAATATGATGATACATTTTCATGAAATTACCTTTAGTCTTTGAACATTTCTTTGTTCACCACCACTGAGAAGAACATCATATTTCCCAACACATTTGCTTGTTAATAGCCTCATGTTGGCTCCATATATGAGTGCATCACCAACAAAGAGACTGACAGTAGTTTTCTTATCTCCAGCTTCAGGTGTCCATCCTTTTGATCCTGGTCGGATATCAGCCTTATTTTCTTCATTACTGGATACATCAATATCCCAATTCCTTATCAAAGATGAATCAGCCAGGCCATCTTGTTTCACACACAAAGATGCTGTAACAAAAGACATTTATATTTAATCAAATGCTTCATTATTGTTTAAAGATTAGTTGAATTGAAAAATTGTAAAAAGTTTTGATAGAAGCAACCAACCTGTTTCTGTTGAAGGTTTTGGTGTTGGAGTTGCTAAAAAATTAAGAAAAAAAATATATCTATGATTTTCATGAATACATCTTTCTAGATGGTAAATTTTCTGGAATTTTGATAATTGATATTTTCCAATTTCTCTTCTGAATAATTTTCACTGGTTTTTGTTTTTTTGTGTGAATTATGATTTCATTATTACAAATTATTCTTTAAATACTTGTTTTACTTCAGTAGCTTTGAAGATTAATGTATATATATTTTCAAATAAACTTATTCCTCAACAATTATTCATTTCATGATAATAAAATCAAATTAATTATATGAAAACAGAGGCTTAAACTGTGAAATAAATATTATCATCTAATTTCAAAAAAACAAAATACAAAGTAGCATAAGTCTTGGAGATGCTTACTTTGGAAAGGAAAAAATTGCTTAGAATTAATGAAAAAAACAACAAAAAATACAACACTAAATTACTGATTATGGCAAACAGAAGGTTACATTCTACATCCTTTCTACTTCATGTCAAATTTATTTTGTGGGCTTGCTGGATCATTTTATGAATATGTTATGAATAGATAAGAAAAATATCTTGGGATTTTTGAAATCTTTGATGCAACTGTAAGAATTCTTTTATGAATTGTGTGTTTTATCAATGAAATAAAATACTGAAAAAAATAGAATTTTAATAATTTTAATAATTTTAATAAGAAATAAATACATTTTAGTTACTTAATAGAAATATTTGTATACATACGTGTAGCAGCTGGAGATGTAGCTGTAAAAATAAAATAAATATTGAGATTGAAAATAAACAGAATAAAATACATTTTGTTTTCCTAGAATATGTTTTTGATATAAACATTAAAAGTTGAAAGTCTCTTCATGAATGTTGTAAATTGCATTATAAAAGTAATATAAATTGAATTGAGTTGTTTAAGGTGTTTTTCTGTGCCCAAAAATATAAATAGCTGTTAACCTTATTTTATTATCTAAGTACTTTTTATGTTGAAGTAAAGTTTCTTTTATCTTGTATCTAGCTTTTCTATATTTATTCAGTCATTTTGATCAATTTGTTCTAACAATGTTACCCACAATTCTATGCAATCATTTTTGTCTGTTGTAAATAATTCTTTAATTATCTTGAAGTTGGGTTTTCACAAAGCAAAATAAAAATCCTATTTTATATGAATATTTATGAAATACAAGTTTACTACATCTTAAGAGATGGTGGAATAGTAAATTTCCTTTTGATTCTAGCTAATATAAATATTAGAAAGATATTATTGTCATATCAATCTTATCCTTATTTTAAAAAAAATCTTTATAACAAAAAGAAAAATCATTTTTCTTCATAAGTCTGTTATTACAAACTATTAGTTCAAAATTTCACAAATAAATGTAGGTAGACAAAAATAATTGTCTTCCTTTGAATTGTAGGCATGACTTCCCATGTCACATGTTGGTTGGTCATGTGATAATTCAGTCCCTTCAAACTTCAACAGTCTTCAAAGAGATAAGACTTATCTGTAATAGTCTTAGCTTGTGGAATGAAAAGGATATGTTTTCCAGTTTAGTTTGAAGAGCCGAATAAAGACAATTAGTCTCCAACTTTTTCACCATTTATAACACATCGCTATGAAAACTTTGGAAAACACAGTAAAACTTTTCTAACCAACTTTTGGTACCTCTTCATTATACTTTGTTTATTCATGAAACATATTGTACAATTAACCTGTTTGGGACATATCTATTGTGTTATTTTGTTTTACATGTTATGTGCATTAAACATTCATATGTGCATTGCTCATGCAAGTTAGTTGTTTGTCTTTGCTTACCAAATGTTCAGTGTTAGTGTATCTAACTGCACTAATTCATTATAAGGATGTTGGTTATAAACTAATACTCACTATTCTTATACCAGTATTCCACTAAATCTAATTTGCATGAGTGAATGAATATTTTAGCACTCATATTTTTTTTTATTATGGGAGTTTCTTGAATTTGTTGGTTCATTTTTACATAAAGAGCATATCAATAATTATTTGTTTAAATGTATGAAACAAAAAAATTCTCATTTAAGTAAATTAATTTGTTAGGGTATGACTAGTTTTGATATAAGGTTAAATTAATGAAACACTGAGTAAAAAATGAAATTGAATGAATAACTGTCCTATGTTTTGAAATGTGTCTGATTAAAGTGAAAACAAAAAAAAAATATCCAAAAGACTTACTTGCTGATTGAAAGCAGCCAATAATAGAAATTACAATTGACATTTCACAATTAGCATTTATTGAAGTGAAGTGAAGTTTTACAGAGTCTGCTGTGGTGCCAAATGGAACCTTCACAATATCTTCAGGACCATTATTCTGGGGAAAACAAAAATTAACATCTTATCAATCTTTTGGAATTATTTTCCTATTTTCTTATTCTATTCACATGGCAATAACTAATTTAATAGAAATCCTCCAGTCTTTTGTAGCCTCTCTCTCTCTCTCTCTCTCTCTCATTACACACACACACACACACGTGTAAAGAGGGTGACTTACCAGGGAATATAATATTGAGTTTGTCACAAATTTGACTGTCGATAAATAATAAATAGAATAAGTGGAGTTATATAAAATATTAGTGCTCAATACATTAGTAGAGTGGATTATATATATATATATATATATATATATATAGTAAAAGTTATAGGCAGAAAACCTACTTAAGTTTCCCCCAAAGATCATCAGGGTTAACTGCAAAGAATCAAAATAATAAATTATTTTAATTAATTCATTGCAGTTAACCCTGATGATACTTGGGTGAAACGTAAGTAGGTTGTCTGCCTATAACTTTTACTATATATATATATATATATATATATATATATATATACATACGTGTGTGTGTGTGTGTGTGTGTGTGTGTGTATAGATACTAGACCCTGATCCTAGGTATAAATATCAGTGAGTAACACTTTGGTTTTAAGCTGAGTGCACAGATACTCTGATTATAGGCAGAAGTGATAATGCATAAATATGATAATAACCTCATCATTTTTTTATGTATATTATACTAGAAAATTATAAAGATCAAATTAAAACATTTACACAATGCATTGCCTAAGTGTTCATAAAAATTCTCATTCATTTGATTAGGATATCACATAGTGTTATATATTGTACAAACGGAAATATGAATTTCCGGTTTTATTAAACAAAGAAATATAACAACTGCCCGTTATCAGATCAAGAGATAAAAATGTGTAGGAGTAGCTATGAATATAAAAGATCCGAGGGCTCGAGACAGGAGTCGTCAGTCAGCCCAGGAGGCAGTCAGCCGGAGAGTGAGCGAGGTGATCAGGGTCAGTAATCGGGAGAGTCGGTACGAGTTAGTTGGCCGAGCGGGATCTCGTGTAGTTGGTGTTGGAAAAGCTAGCCTTAATATTTACCAACTGAAAAAGCTTGTCACCCAGAAATTTAATCGAAGGACCGAAAGTCTAAAGACTGAATATATTAATTAGACTGACCCTCTCTCTCGAAGTTAAGAAGCTTGAATTTATTTCAATAAACTTCTGGAGGATAACTTTGGTGTTATTGTCATCCCTTACAACGAAGATAAAACTATTGCAATTAGTACCGTGACGCCACCGCTACGTTACAATAGTTGTGCCCCTTTTGTTGTTGTATATTGCCTCACTTTGGGGTACAGTTTAATAAACCATTTTAATGATCTACACATGTCTCTGAGTGGTCCTTCATGTAGATGATATGAACCTACACAAGTCGTTAAAAAAAACAATTGAGTTATCATTTGATACAAAATGCAATAAACAGTTCATAATACATACCTTAAGTTTTTGGCCATTTCCATCAATACCTTCGAGAATGACATCATACTTTTCTACACATTTAGCTTTTTGTAGTCGTATGGAGGCTCCATATATGAGAGCATCAGCAACAAATAGAATAGCAGTATTTTTCTTATCTCCAACATCAGGTGTCCATCCTGATGCACCTGGTCGCATATTAGCTTTATGTTCTTCATTACTGGATACTTTAATATCCCAGTTCCTTATTAAAGAGTTATCTGCCAAGCCATCATTGAATACACAAAGGGATTCTAAAATAAAAATAACAATTCCATTTGAATACAAATTACTGTTAATTATATTCTCCCAAATAAAATGAAGGTTAGAAATAAGAATTTTTCTTTTTTTGCTGACAAATGTTATAAGAAAAATATTCTACTATATATGTGATGGTTAAAAATTGGATGATACCTGCTTCGTATTGAAAGATATCTGCATAGATGTAAGGGAACAAACCTTTATAATATTCAATATATATATATATATATATATAAAAAGTCATTGGGGTGGCCTCAAGTCGGTATCAGCCAATCAGTGAGGGAGTCTATCCCCTTTTCGCTAGCGCTAGACCAAGGAGATTGTTTTTGCATCTGAGGTGGGGCGCCATTAGCTCCTTACTTAACCACACAGATCCCTGTGCTTCTCATATGCTGAGTTGGCGAGGGCTGGTATTGAACTAGGAACCTTCTGGTTTCTAGCCAAACGCTCTACCGACTGAGCTAACATGGCCCTATTGCATTGAAATTAATATAAACAATGTAATGTAAGAATTGTGACAAGGTGATTTAAAATCTGTGGTAGCACCCATAATGTGATAGTTATTGTCATAGGAAATAAACACAGCTACCCAAGTTCAAATCCTAGATGAGGCTGTTAGCATTTCACATAGCGCTAATAACCTTGGAAAAGGTATGAATATTTTCCCTCCAGCTATGGATAAATAGCTTTTTAACCTTGGTATGGCAACCTCTCTAGGAGAAAGAAAACTCTAAATTCAAACCTGTTAAACTCAGCTTAAGAAATTGACCTTGTGTTAAATCCTACTCATGTGGAGGTTTTGGCAAATATGTATATTAAGCCTACAATGAACTTATAATGAGCTCCCCCAGCCAATGCTATATTTTTGTATATTGACTCATACGTATTTGTCAAACAGTATTTGTTCCTTTTCAGTTTTACACTTTCCTGGCAGTTAATACACCCGTTGATGAATCTTTGTTTCAGTCATGAATGCCAAAAGACATTTATCTCACCGTCCAAGACAATACATACATTTTCCCTGAAATGGATGCGTGCTAGCAGGCAGCACACTAAGTGTTGATTAAGGTAAGTAATAAAAAATGATGACAATAAAGATTAAGAAAAAATACACTAAAATAAAGGTGGCATTTTAAACAAATGTTAAAGTAAATATTCCCAGTTGATAAAATGTATTAGTATAAATAAAGAAATAGCAAAAAGATATTACATGCATACCTGTCATTGCTGTAGTTGAGGCTATAACAAAGAAAAAAAGTCAATGATTAAAAATTAAGTATTGAGCAAATTTTATGAAAATAAGTGGTAGCTATAGATTCTTACTACAGTTGATAACACTTAAGCTGAATATGATTATATTAACTTGGGAGAAATAGTTTGAAAGTTGAAAATGAAAGTCCAGTTTCAAAGATTGTGATTAGAGATAAACTTTGTTAATCAAACTAGCAGTTACAAACAGAATTTGTAATTAAGTAATTTTTTCACTCTAATAAGATAAACTTAGAAAAGTGCTAATATTTTGACAAAAATTAAATAAAAATTATAAATAAGTACAGCACAAAAAGTGTTCAAGTGTGCCACAGAATGTTAAAGTAACAGATCTTGTATGAATCAAATTCTAAATTCTATGATGAAAAAAACATCCAATATGATAAGAAAAGACATTTGAAGTGGCTAGATAAACATGACACTCTAAATGATATGAATTTATTTAACTGCACAGAATGACGGCTTTGTTGGAAGTAATACTGCTGTGCAAAAAACAATCATTGTATGAATTTAAATAAAATATAAACAACAACAAATACTTACATGACTGGAAACATCCAATAATGGATATGGTAACTTGCATTTTACAGTTTGTACTCTCTGCTGTAAAGTGGACCTTAACGGTATCAGCATTTGCACCAAATGGGATGAATACAATGTCATTTGGTCCATTGTTCTAAAGGAAGAATTTCATAAAATATTTAGACACCATCATTATATACAACTAACAAAAAAATTAAAAAAAAAAAAAAAAAAAAAAGACCTCCAGGCAGAGTAAATAATTTTTTGAAAGATATTGCCTGAGGGAGCGGGAAAATTAAATGAATAAAATAAAACTTTTAATATTTTTTAAAGATTAATTACTTACTTAAAAAGCATCATATTGCCTCCACTGAGATATTTGTTTTGTTTTACGACAGTCAGGATCTCAAAAAATTTTTCGAAAAATTTCTGATTTAATTATCCAGACTCTTATATTTAGTGAAATTTTTTAAAATCGTACAAGTAAAATATATTTTCTTTGGATTTCATAAAAATTAAATAAAGGGGGTTTGACCTAGTAGACATATTTCCCCTTATATATTTCAGGAAAAAAACTATTTTAAACATAAATTCATCTAAAGGTGAATAAGTATCAAATTTCTTGTGAAAATTTGAGAATTGATTTTTCATAGAATTTTAATATTTTCATATAGTAATGATTCTGACTATAAACTTATTGATAAACTTAATTTCTGGAATGACTGTGACATAAACAGTGATGTAGTTTAGGTTATAGACAAATAGAGATTGAATCTCTATTATTAATAAAATATAGAAAAATCAAGTAATATTTATTGATTTCAGTTTAATAGTGCATTTATATGGCCTACCTTAAAGCTTTCTATATCTCCTTCAATTCCACTGAGAACAACATCATATGTTTTAACACATTGACTTTTTGGCAGTTTTACAGACGCTCCATATATGAGGGCATCACCAACATAAAGGCTGGCAGTATTTTTATTGTCTTCACCTTCAGGTGTCCATCCACTTGCACCTGGTCGCATATTAATCTTGTCTTCTTCATTACTAGACACTTTAATATCCCAGTTCCTTATCAAAGATGCATCAGCCATACCATCCTGTTTCACACACCAAGATGCTGGGAAAAAGATACATTTATATCAAAATCATATTTTCAATAGAATATTTCATATAATAATATTATTTTTTTAAATGAACTGAATACTCCCTGAAATAATTTCCATAACTGTTTCTGTAGTTATAAAATAAACACTTCTGAGGTTTTGTTTCAAATAGATATTTAATAATATACAAAAACATTGAAAATACTTTCATTTTACATGGTAAAACTAAATAAAATGTTCAAATATCACATTGTAAATCAACACAACATAATATTATTATCATTATAAAATAACTGATCTTTACAAATGAATAAATATTTCCATTTATGGTATTCTGGATATAATATTGAAACAGAATTTTTTACCCCAAAGATACCAGCTGATTGTTGTAATAAATATCAGTATTAGATCCACCATATTGTGGTTTACATGTGTTGTTATTAGGGGAGGCTTAAGAGTTAAACTGTATTAAGATGAATAGAAGATATTACACCACTTAATCAACTTACACAGAGAATATCAAACTAGATTATACTTTGTACACTTTGCTGACAAGATAGTGTAATAGCTTTTTATATTTTCACCTCATGTGAATTAAATACCATCTCTTTCAATAAATCATATTAGTGATTAAAAAATGATTAATATTCATCTTCTAAAACTTTTATGTTACTTGGTTTAAATAATGATATCCATTCAATTAACCATCATCATCATCATTACAATTATAATAGTACTGTAAGGGACTAAATGGAGTAGTCTCCTTTGTCACAAGGTTTGAGGAGCTCTTCCGCATCAAGAGTCCTTTTTTGGTCACGTGACGCAGAAACCCCAAAATATCAGCCTCTTTTCCAAAGCTGGCTTGACAAGGACAGACATGCTCGTCACGTACCTTCAGCACCACACATGGTCCATACCAAACAGTACAGACCCCACATACAGTAAGTGGTTTCTACCAATTTTGTCTTTCTTACACTTGTACATATGTTTGGACACTTGTGACATTGTATAGCCTGGGGAACCTTGTTCCCCTATATTTGTAAATTAAATGTAGTATATCTGTAATTAACATGTTTGTTGTTATCCTACTGAAATATTCTGCATTGAGTACTTCTCCTGTAAGTAACCCAATACTTTATAAGAACCAGAGTTTATACTCCATGAACTTCTTATATTAACCATTGCTTTTATTATCATTTACTCTAAAATTGATGGCATAAGTTGTTATAATGTTAATATTCTTATTAATGTTATTTTCATTAATCTAAACAAAAGAAAGAAAAATGTCAAGAAAATGAATGAAGGAGGTGAACCAAAAGTAAATGTAAATCTTTAACATAAAAATGTATCAATTATCATACATACCAGTTCCAGCTGTTGTGGCTATAAAGATAAAAATAATTAGACATAGAAAATATACAGATAAAGTTAAAATGAATTTATAAAAAAAATTTTTTTTTAAATTATGAAATTAGAAAACTAAATAGTATCTCAATTTCTTTGTAAAGCTATTGTGTAAAGTTATATATCCACTGTAATAGCAATGACTATGTTTTAGTATAGGAATAAAAGTTGAATTAAAAACAAAAAACCTTTTGTTTTTTGTGCACTTTTTATTGTTAAAGATATAGGAATTTGCTATTCTAATTTCAGTTTCATGGTATAACCCTTGTGGGTTATTTAATGCAAAATCTGTTTTTGTTGTTTAAGACACACATATATATGTGTGCATATGATTTGTAAGCAAATAGTTTGTAGGTAAATATTTTTATCAAATGAATTGTTAGAACATGAGACAAAGATTAGTAAATAATATGTTTTGTTGATGTATCTACTAAATTGAGGTTTGCAATTATGTTTTAAGTTTTAATATTCATATTTTCTAAATGATTGGATCTATTTAGGGTTTTGGTTAATCTTTGGGAGTTACATTGTTGTTGGTTTTTGTATAGTCTTGTTGTGGGGAAGCTTCAAGCTTGGTTGAGGCAATCAAAATGTGTTTTGGGTTTTCTTTGTTTGCTTTGGTGTTTAGTCTTAAATTTATGATGGTTTTTTTTCCAGATTTATCTATTTTTGGGAATTGGTGGGTGGATCGATGATCTGTGGAATCTTCTCTTAATGGTAATTGTTTCAGTTAAGGATTTGGAGTTTTCTGTAGATTTATTTTAGTAGTGGAATGGGTGTTTGTTTGTGGGTTCTTTATGTTTCATTTGTGATTCTGTTTGATAGATTTTAGCTGAGTGTATTTTCTTTAACCAATGGGAATTGTCTTCTATGCTACATAGGCATAAGTGTTATATCATGTTTCACTTTCATAGAGGATTCAACTATTTTCATTGCTTCTAGAAATATTTATATTTCTTCATAAACTTCACCTCCATGATTTCCCTCTCTATCTTTTGTATATATTACAAGATGTTAAAAAGGCGGGATGGTTCTCTTGAAAGTTTAAGCATTTAGTTTCATTAGAACAATCTTCCTCCATTTGGACTGGGTCCTTTTGGCCAGAGGTTGGAAGTCCTCTACAGCTTTCCTGATGATGTACATGATTAATGTACTGATTGATTGGATTGGGCCTCTCTAACTGTCCGTCTAGAACAGTATGGGTCAAAGGTGAGTGTTTCAAATCACATGACCAATTTAGTGAATGGGTCACAGACTGCCCAGCAACCAGGATCCCATCCTCAAGCATCAAGGGTCACCACCCTTGGCCAATAGGTGGCCCCATAGAGGGTGGAATCTTACTCCTGTTTTTTTTTCAGCATGATGTATACCTTACAAAGTTAAAAGGAAAGTAAACATTGGTTCATCAATGGCTAAAAAAAATCAAAAAAAAAAATCAACTCATTGCAGATTGAACTAGGAAACATGATATAAAAAAAAATATATGCTTACATGCTGATTCAAAACATCCAATAATGGATACAGTAACACATATTTGACAATTAGGACTTTCTGCAGTAAACCGGATCTTCACTGTATCTGTTGTTGTACCAAATGGGATTATTACAATATCACTTGGTCCATTGTTCTGAAAAAAAAATATTAATATATAAATATCATTTCTGTTATCATCTAATAAAAAGTTTACAAATATCATACTTTTATTAAATAAAATATATAAACCAAGTAATAATTTGAAAAAAAAAATGTTTAACTTACCTTAAATCTTTGTACGTTTCCTTGTTCTCCTTCACTAAGAAAAACGTCATATTTTCCTACACACTTGCTTGTTAATAGCCTCATATTGGCTCCATATATGAGAGCACCACCAACAAAGAGACTGACAGTAGTTTTCTTATCTCCAGCTTCAGGTGTCCATCCTTTTGCACCTGGTCGGATATCAGCCTTATTTTCTTCATTACTGGATACATCAATATCCCAATTCCTTATCAAAGATGCATCAGCCAGGCCATCTTGTTTTACACACAAAGAGGCTGAAAAGAAGAACATTGAGATTTAAAGAAATCAGTCTTATTAACACTGAAAGATTTGTTTAACAGAAAATTTATGATGCATAATAATCATGGACTTACCTGTTTCTGTTGAAGGCTTTGGTGTGGGAGTTGCTGAAAGGGATAAAAATTATTTTGATAAAAAACTGTTTTATTCTATATAAAAAGAAAAAGAAGTAAAAAGCAGATATAATCCTATTTATTCATTTGCTTTTACATCTGTCTCAAAACAATTAAATACTATTATAATTAATTAAAGAACACAGAGACATATTTTGTGTACACATGGTTTTATTCAATTCCCCAAAACCATAACAAGTGTATGAGGAGAATCAGTTAAGCAAAAATGAAAGATGCATGGCCCCTATGAACAGCTTGACTGAGTTAACAAAATCTACTTTCCCAAGGAGTTACCTGGTCATGTGACTCCATAAGCCAATGAGAACCTGGTTCCAGGCCAACTCGGGGTTAAACCTTGTCTTTCAAACTCTTGGTGATTTTCCAGGAGTTTACAGTTAAATGTAAGTTTTAACTACACTTCATTACAAAAATGATAAGCTATGCTTATCATTATGTAACACTACATTTAGTATTTTGTAATTTCTATAAAATGGACTTATGGAAAATAACTGTATACAATTCTTTATGCATGAATGTAGAAAATAAATTATCATACAAATTGCGCAAAAGATTTGGATGTATCAAATTTTTGATACACTATTGGCTTATGAATCAATGTTTACAACCAAGTCTTTTTCAGTAGTTTCATTTCCCTTTGTAAATTGATACCATTTTGTATTTTGCAACCTGCATTCTGATGGAGGAAGAAAGATATAGCATAATGATTAAAAATGACTGTGAACAAATTTTAGGATACCTCATTCATTTTATTTACTAGCAAAATGTTCTCCTGCTAAAATGCATTTATTTTTGCAACATTTTCTTGAAAAACATGTTGGAAACTCCAAATCACATTGATTTATTCTTTGTGATAAATTACATGAGAGAGTACAACAATAAATATTACTAAGCCTTATCTTTTGGAAACACTCACTTTAAGGCTGATTTGCAGGGGTCATTAAGTTTAATGACAATCACAGCTTATTAATAGAATTTATATTATAATTGCAAATAGATATATAAGCAGAAGTACTCTAATGTCAATGTGTCACATTTTCTTTTTCAATTTTAGGCCATAGCCCAACATATCATACCATTTTGGAATCAGGTTGAATCTATGAGCAAATTAAAAATATTCTGGTCCAAATCTGGATCTGCAATTGTGAAATTTTGAATTTCCAAGTTCTAATTATTGAGATTGTTTTTGGTGATTTTTTTTTATGACAAATCCTTTGTATAACAATTTTTTATAATTTGGAAATATATTTGTGAATAACTAGCTTAATTGTCACCTGATAGAGCAGCTTTTAAGCTAGTATTTTAATAGGGACATATAGTACCTAAATAATGAAAATAGAATTGTTGGTTTTTCCTATAAATAATGTCTAATGAAACCTCAGAAGAGAGAAACAATTAGATCTCACTGGACTTGTTAATTCAACCTGGCAATTACTAATTACTCTGTTCACCTTGTATCTTTGCTTAGTAAAACTTTTCCCCATCCTTAATACACATGTCTTTTCCTATTATTTCTCTGTTAACTTGAGTTGCAACAAACAGTTAACTCCCCTAAGAAATTATAATGATCAGAGTAAGCATGGATATCAAATAACACTATTATCTATAAGTTGCAAAATGGACTGGAAATAGCTTTATTCTCTATGATTATTCTAATTTTACAGCTTTAACAAAAATCTTCCTATGGTGTATCATAATATAGATGGTTGTATGATAAAAAAAATTTAAAAAATTGAAGGTAAGATTTAGTTGGTATGAATCATAAGATATAGCCGCCTGAAACAGGACTGCATTCAGGATGGAAGCTTATTCTAATAAAATATAAATTAATAGGTGCATTAATGTTTAACAGTAATGATTTTAGGTACTTTGTAAGTTAAACTCATTAAGTTGTCATGTTGTTTAATAAATATATTGAAGTAGATTCTGTTTAAACATATGAAATTAAATTTTCTTTTTAATGTTATCAATTGTAATATTTTCCATCCTCCAATTATTTTCTGATTTAAAAAAAGATTTGTACATTACTGGTGTTAATTTATTATAATACATAGGCAATACCGGGTATCCTGGTTAATATTTGATTATATACTTACGCGATGGAGTAGGAGTTGTAGCTATAAAAAAATGTAAAAAATATATAGAAAAGATAATTATTTCAATAAAACATTAGTTATGTAAAATAAAAACTTGACACAAAAATATCAATGGATCATTTGAATTATTATCAGTATTGCATTGTAAAAATATATAATAAATAAATGAGAGATTATGATTTATCAAACAGATTTATCTTTCATGAATAAAAGAAATGTATTGTATTCAGAGTATTAGTTTTTTTGTTTTAAATATATGAATAATCTGTATGAATAAGATGAAGAGAAAAATGACACTACTTACATGCTGATTGGAAACATCCAATAATTGACACAGTAACATGCATTTTACAATTTGCATTTGGTGTAAAGTGAATCTTTACTGTATCAGATGTTGTTCCAAATGGAATTATTACAATGTCATCTGCTCCATTGTTCTGAAAGGAAAATTCATTAAAAATGTATCAGTTAATATACCTAATTCTTATTGCATTTACCACTAAGATATATATATATATATATATATATATATATATATATATACAAAAGAAATCTTTTGGATACATGATTAAGTGATAACTATACTTAAATAATTTTCGCAAGATTTAAAAATGTAATTATATCTATTGAATGGAAAACCTAAATATGATTTCCTTTAGTCACAACTTACCTTAAATCTTTGTACTTTTGCTTGTCCTCCACTGAGAATGACATCATATTTCCCTACACATTTGCTTGTTAATAGCCTCATGTTGGCTCCATATATGAGAGCATCACCCACAAAGAATTCAACAGTAGATTTCTTATCTCCAGCTTCAGGTGTCCATCCTTTTGCACCTGGTTGGATATCGGCCTTATTTTCTTCATTACTGGACACTTTAATATCCCAGTTTCTTATCAAAGATGCATCAGCCAATCCATCCTGCTTAACACACAAAGAGGCTGAAACAAAAAATATTATAATGTATTTTTCTTATAAAATGTAGAAAATAATAAAAATTGATTTTATATTTATTTGTTTGTTTAAGTAAAATACAGCAAACATTTTCAGGATGATTACACACTTACCTGTCTCAGTTGAAGGTTTTGGTGTTGGTGTTGCTGAAATGCATAACATTATGTTTACATTAAAATGAATAATTGCATGTGAATAATAAAAGTATTTAACTATGAATAATAAGTTGTTTTTATTATCTTAACTGCTTTGAATTAAAACCAAACAAATTAGAATGAATATAAAATCAATCATTTGAAATTTCTTTTTAATACTTAAAATATAAAAGGGTCTGATTAAAACACTGACATTTTTTTTTCATTTTGGCTATTTTATGTTATTCAAATCTTATTTGTTATGAAAAAAAATGGATTTGAAGAAAACAAAAATATTTGTATTATTTATATTTTAATGTTTGAACTTTTGAAACAAAGTATTTATGAAGTAAATTATATACATACGTGATGGTGTTGGCGTTGTAGCTAAAAGAAAAAATTGAAATTCATCATTAAAATAAGATCTTTAATCTTTTTTTAAAATCTTGTAATAAAAACAGAACAATTCTTACATCTTAAATATTATCAAATTATCTTATAAGATTTATTACTAAAAAATAAAACAAATTTATTAGAAAACAATTTCTCATTGTAAATTTAATTTTTCTAAGTAGGAAGTATAGATTTTAAATTAAACTTCACAAAACACTACTCAAATGAAACACTAAAACTGAATTTTAAACACTTACATGCTGATTGGAAACATCCAATAATGGAAACGGTAACCTGCATTTTACAACTTGGACCCTCAGCAGTAAAATGGATTTTCACTGTATCTGCTGTTGTGCCAAATGGAATGCTGACAATATCACTTGGTCCATTATTCTAAAGATAAAAACAATAAGGCACAAATGATATTATTAATATACACATTTACAAAGATGATATAATTCAATATCAAAGTGAAATTTATCCTCATTCATAATTTATATTATAATGATTCAATTTTTGCATGTTGCTGTAACACAGCAGAAACATCACATTGTAGTTTTATTTTTGTGCAATACTGTTAAATTACTCTAATGTATAAAGCTGTTTTCATGTCAATCAAGCACCTGGATTCTGAATAATTATTAATTAGTATAAATATGAAATTAAGTATAAATTGTCAAAAGAAAGTCTGTCTAAAAGAGGTAACTCTAAGTCTATCAATTACTAAATACAAAGATCTTTCTGAATTTTCTTAATCAGAAGAGTAAGCTGAGAAAAAAAACCTTGAACTATGTTCACTATTTATTAGCAATACTAGCAGATTAGTGAGGATGATATTATTGTTATTTTATTCTTTATCAGTGCTCACACTAATTGTAAGTAGAGGGTTCCACTAGAGATCAAATGACAGTAAGTTTCCTCAGTTCTCCAAGATTCTTCTCACTGATTTCAGCAATGCTGTGATCTGGATGATCTCAATTCTTCCTAACATTTCCAGTTCCCCAAGTCTCTTTTCCAGATTTTGGGGGATTGTCCCAAGTGCTGCAACTATAACTATTATTATTATCATTGGCAAAATAGTATTCTAGACTGAGCTTTCTATCTTTGGTGGACAACCAGACTAAATGAAGAATAAATTCAAAACCCAAACCAGTTATTGATATTGTCTTACTTTCCATTCCAAGATATATATCTACTAGTTGACAAGTACTTTTCTTTCTGATCTGGTCTTCTGGCTGGAATTGGGGGATCTTTTTTTTATGTCAAAATCACAGAGAATTTTGTCTTATTTTCCAGAACAATGCATAAACCATTTAACTATATGGTCAAAGTTTAGTTGTTTCTTAGTGCATCCCCTTCTTCAGCCAGTAAATCCTGCTGTTGTACTCCTCCTATGTCACTTTGTTGCATCGGATTATTATTATTATTATTAAACTTAGTGTGACACTAAGTCAAATCTCATTATAATAGTGTCCTTTTCACAGGTAAACATGTGTAGCATAAGAGACTCTTACACAGTCATAGCCATGTTATGCATATCAACCTCCATTATAGCTTTATATGTGACCAGCCCAATGAAGAATTCTTGGCCATATCACAAATTACGATGTCACCAATAAGAAGTGCCATGAGCCCCACTCCAAAGCTGATTTTCCCTTTTCCACTAGCACAACAAACAAGAATACAATTAAGTCTATGCTCCAAGCATCAAATTTCTTTTCCAACTGTGACTGTGAACCCGTGTACCCTTAAGGGCCTCTGAAACAGAACTTGTCTCTGAATGGACATTTCAACTAAAGAATTGCTTGTATATTCCCCATAAGTACATCTTTCTTAATCTATTTGTAATCATTTATCAGTAAGTAATACAGTGTTGTCCTCATCAAGACATCTTTTTCTTCACCTCTCTCTTTATTTGCAAATAATTATGATGTAAATTCTATAAACTAAAAATGATTTGATTTTGAAGAGTGAATATAATGATAAATTTTCATATAACTTACCTTCAGTCTCTGAACGTTTCCTTGTTCCCCACCTCTGAGAAGGATATCATATTTTCCTACACATTTGCTTGTTAATAGCCTCATGTTAGCTCCATATATGAGTGCATCATCAACAAAGAGACTGACAGTAGTTTTCTTATCTCCAGCTTCAGGTGTCCATCCTTTTGCACCTGGTCTAATATCAGCCTTATTTTCTTCATTACTGGATACATCAATATCCCAATTCCTAATTAAAGATGCATCAGCCAGGCCATCTTGTTTAACACACAAAGAGGCTGAAAAAGAAAAAATAGTACATATCAAAATGCATTTTTCTAATAGAATATAGTAAACAAGAAAAATCAATTTTCTTTTACATAATAGAAAAATTATTAATATGTTTTTTTTCTTTAAAAAATGATTAATATATACCTGTTTCTGTTGAAGGTTTAGGTGTTGGTGTTGCTGAAATGCATAAAAAATTATCTATCTTAAAAGAAATAATTGCATGTGTATAGTTAAAAACATTTAATGCATAATAAGGCTTTTTTTCTAAATAGTGAATAACTGGTATAAATTCAAACTTAACAAATTAAAATGTATACAAAAGCAATCATTTGTAATCTTTTGGAATACCCATAATATAAATCTGATTAAAACCCAATGACATTTTTTTTAATTTGCCTATTTCATGTAAATTAAATCTTATTGACTATTAAAGCAGTTGGATTTTAAAATAGTTAATAAATTTATATTATAAATAAATTGATATGTAAACTTTTGAATGTTATCTGTTTATAAAATTTTTATACATACGTGATGGTGTTGGACTTGTGGCTAAAAGAAAAAAAGTAAATAGAAAAAAACAATTAAAATTGTCTAACATTAAAATTAGACATGTATTTTCATATGACAATGTCTTAAACTGTTGTAATAAAAACAAAAGCATTCTTAAATTTTTAAACATTATCCAATTATCCATAAGATTTATCATTAAAAAATAAAACAAATTTATTAGAAAACTTTAACAATTCCTCATTGTGAAACTAATTATCAGAGTAGGAAGTCCAGATTTTGAATTGAACTATATGAAACACTAAAACAGAATTTGAAGTACTTACATGCAGATTGAAAACATCCAATAATTGAAACAGTAACCTGCATTTTACAATTTGCCCTTTCAGCAGTAAAATGGATTTTAACTGTATCTGCTGTTGTACCAAATGGAATACTGACAATATCACTTGGTCCATTATTCTAAAGATAAAAACAATGAAAAACATTATCATTAATAGAAACATTCATAAAATATGAGAAAATTCAATTATCAAACTGAAGTTTACTAAAATTCAGAATTAATATGATGATATATTTTCATATAACTTACCTTCAGTCTCTGAACATTTCCTTGTTCCCCACCACTAAGAAAGATATCATATTTTCCAACACATTTGCTTGTTAATAGCCTCATGTTGGCTCCATATATGAGAGCATCACCAACAAAGAGTTCAACAGTAGATTTCTTATCTCCAGCTTCAGGTGTCCATCCTTTTGAACCTGGTCGGATATCAGCCTTATTTTCTTCATTACTGGACACTTTAATATCCCAATTTCTTATCAAAGAAGCATCAGCCAGGCCATCTTGCTTAACACATAATGATGCTGCAAAATAAAAAATACAGATCCAAAATATGAGAACTTCAAATAACCAGATTTCTCAATGAAAATAACTTCAAGTATATCAAATGCTATTTATAGAGTATTTCCCTAATTCATTTATTTGCAAATAAACTGATATAAAACCTCAGTATATATCAGAAATGACTTTGTATTTCTGTTAATACCTTCTAAGAAGGATATTATTATTTTGAATGCTTTTTTTACAAATACAAATAAAACATGGAGTATTTTTTTGCCCATATTTACATGAATATTTCTGATTGTGTTTTGATTCATGCTTGTGTCAAGAATCATCAAAATAAATGTCATTTAATTTAGAATAAGGAAGAGATTGAATTGTTAACTTTAATACTGACATGCATTGAATAGACATTAAAATCTAAAGTTCAATAAAAGCATCAATTTTCTTCATTTATTATTAATTTATAAATTCATAGCAAATAATTACCAACCTGTTTCTGTAGATGGTTTTGGTGTAGGTGTTGCTGAAAGGCATAAAAAGAAAAAGTTTTAACATATATCTAATGAACAATATATTTCAAAGATTAATTTTTTCATATTTCAAATATTGACAATTTATAAAATGTTCTAAAACGAGACATAAATGCTATGAACTTTTTGTTGCCATATGTTTTTTCTTTAGATAATTCTTACATATACCAATAAAAATATGCAAAATATGAACAACTAAGAAATTTTATGCTGCTTCCAACTTAACTTCTTTAACAAAACATCTGATTCTTTTTTTAAAATTTGAACTTTGCTGTAAACGAATTGAAATTTTACATACAAGAGAATATCTCTTCAATAAAACAAAAATATTTCAGAAAATCTTTACATTTAAAAAATTGATTAATTATAAATGTTATTCTATTAGTTATTTGAACTTTGCATTTCTCGTACTTATTTCAAGTGTTGACAACATTTTAAACCAAAACAGATCATTAAAATATAAATGAGAAGAGGTTTAGTTCAAAATAGAATTAAAAAATGAATATGTGCATAAATTAAAATTATAAATAATTAAAGTAAACTTACGTGTTGGTGCTGGTGAGGTGGCTATAAAGGTAAATCGGCAAATATAAGTTAAACAATATAAATCAAAATACATGATCAAAAGTATATATATATATATATATATATATATGCATACAATAAATTCATTTAAAAATATAAAATTAAAATAGTTAATAAAATAGTAAATGTAATTTCTACATTTTAGTGTATATTATAGCAGAGTAAAAAAAAATTAAATCATTTTAACTCAAGATATAAAATGATTAAAAAAAAGAAAAGATAGCCACATTTGACAGCCTATACGATGAAAAAAAAAGAAAAAAGAAAGACAAAACTTGCCGTTCCCAATATGTAATGTTTTGTACACCAATATTAGGCTGTCAAAATTATAGAATAAATTTTCATATAGGATACAAAATGTTTTTTTAGTAAATTATTTAGAAAACAATGGGTATCCTATATACTGTCATGTAGGGTAAAACTTATATGTTAAGGGGAATTTTTGGTATTTGAATTTAATCTCATAAAAAGAAAATATAAAAAAACTTACATGCCGATTCAAAACATCCAATAATGGATACAGTAACACATATTTGACAATTCGGACTTTCTGCAGTAAAGTGGATTTTCACTGTATCTGCTGTTGTACCAAATGGATTATTACAATGTCACTTGGTCCATTGTTCTGGAAAATTGGATATAGATTTTCAATTTTTGTTTTTGTCAAGTATATATATCATTATCAATTACCATTAGCATAATTTCAACTAATTGTACAAAAAAGATGTATAACAATGAGTGAATTTATTGCATAATCCTAGTCTTAAAAATTAGCATCTATCATATTTCTATTTTTCTATCTTCCATTGGGGTTCTTTTTTTCTTCAATTGTGCTGGGTATCTCTGCTCTTCAATTGGGGGTTGTCTACTTTTCTGTTCCATTTTCTGTTCTTGTTATCATTGCTCTTCTATTCTCTTCTTGATTATCAGAGACAAACCACAGAAACATATTTTTGTGTCAACTTTTTTTTTATTTCCAATACATTCTTTGCCTTATGCATGCAGGGAAGCAGCACAGATGGAAATACACATTCGGCCTCAACTTCACTAAATCTAATTCTGCTTTCCCAGAGTCACCTGGTCACATGACCCTCTAAGCCAATGAGAGTCCCAGATGAACTTGGGTTCAAGACCTGTCTATCCACCTTACAAAAATGATAGGCTTCCCCTCATTATGTAATAAATTGAATGTTCCAAAAGTGTAGCCAGGTGCTTTATCAAAATAAGATTTAACTTGAAGTATCTTAAAAAAATGTTACAGAATTGTTACTGTTTGAATGATCAAGATATATATAACAAAGACAATTGTGAAAATTATTTTTAATACAAATTACCTTGAATCTTTGAACATTTCCTTGTTCACCTCCACTGAGGAAAACATCATATTTTCCCACACACTTGCTTGAAGGTAGCCTGATATTGGCCCCATATATGAGAGCATCACCAACAAAGAGGCTGACTGTAGTTTTCTTATCTCCAGCTTCAGGTACCCATCCTTTTGATCCTGGTCGGATATCAGCCTTATTTTCTTCATTACTGGACACATCAATATCCCAATTCCTTATCAAAGATGAATCAGCCAGGCCATCCTGCTTAACACACAATGAAGCTGAAAAAACCAAAAAAAACCTCAGAAACTTAATATTCCTATTAATGACTCCTAAGAGAGGTAAAATTCTTTTAAATACTTTTTGAATGTTTGTTTTTTATTTTTTAAAGTACACGTAAAATTTGATGGACCAAGTTTTTCAATATTTATATGACTATGTAACTCTTTATGGCTAAGTGTCTCAGTTTATGATTTTGTCAAAGAATGTCTTATTAAATCCCTTTTGTAGTAATTCTATAATAAATAAGACACTGCACTTTTAATGCTCAGTTATTCACATTCATTTCTTCATGATTGGACTTTATAATTCAAACTTCAATAAAAGCATTATCTTGATTTTTTATTTGAAAGATGAAAATATGGAATTTATAAATGAATAGCAACTATTCACCTACCTGTTTCTGTTGATGGTTTTGGTGTTGGTGTTGCTGAAAGGAATAAGCAAATAGATTCATTTTCAATAAAACATTTTAAACAATAATATTTTCTACATTTATCTACTACCTTTTTAAAGGTTTAACCATAATACATAAATTTCACATGATTTATTACTAATCTTACATATATATATCAATCGTACAAATTGTTTCCCCCATCACCATTGAAGTAATACAGATTATCGTTTAATTAAAGCATTTTGATATAATTATTGAATAAAAAGCAAATATTAGAAATAATTTCACTACAAAAAAGCATTGAGCTATTTCAATGTTATTTCTATTAATTTAACTGCACTTTTATTGATATAATCATAAAAATCGAATGCCATTTAGTTGCTAGTAAACATAGAGTTATTATTTAAATAATTAGAAATGAAATGATTAAAGAACAACTTACGGGTTGCTGCTGGTGTGGTGGCTAAAAATGATAATGAAATTGGGAAATATTTATTATAAAAATAAATTTTATATAACCATAGCAATATAAATATTTAGAAGAAAAATAGTTGTTTAAAATGACTAGTAAAAAGAAACAAACTGTAAGGGACTAAATGGAGTAGTCTCCCTTGTCACAGGGTTTGGGGACTCTTCTGAGTCCTTTTTTGGTCACTTGACACAGGAACCACAAAATATCAGCCTCTTTCCCCGAAGCTAGCTGGACAAGTACAGACATACTGGTCACATCTCTCCAACACATACATGGTGCATACCAAATGGTACAAACCCCACATACAGTAAGTGGTTTCCACCTATTCTGTCTTTCTTACACTTCTACATATGTTTGGACACTTGTGACATTGTAGTCTGGAGAACCTTGTTCCCCTATATTTGTAAATTAAATGTTATATGTATGTAATTAATGCGTTTGTTGTTATCCTACTGATATATTCTGTGTTGGGGTACTTTTCCTTTAAGTAACCCAATGGTCTATAAGAACCGGAGTTTATACTCTGTGAACCTCTTATAAAACCAAAACATAATAGTATACACAAAAAATATAAGCAATTGAAATAAGTGATAATCTGAACAAGTTAGGTGGAAATATAAATTGCTGATATTTAATTTTGAAAAGAAAATCATATTTGAATAATAAGAAAATACAGATGAAAAAACTTACATGCCGATTCAAAACATCCAATAATGGAAACAGTAACATGCATTTTACAATTTGCATTTGGTGTAAAGTGAATCTTTACTGTATCTGATGTTGTACCAAATGGGATGAATACAATGTCACTTGGTTCATTGTTCTGAAAATTGAAATATGATGTTTAAAATTCAACAAAAGAGACACATAATAATGACTTACAGTTTATATCTTTACTTTTCTCATGTAATAAAAAAATTATTTAATAAATACTTAATTAAAATTACAAATCCCTTTATTTATTCTAAAATAATTTTTATACCATTTAAAAGATGGAATTTTAAATAAGAATTATCTGAAATAATATTTCTTAAAAATTACCTTAAACCTTTCTATATTTCTTTCTTGAGTTCCACTGAGAAGAACGTCATATTTTGCAACACACTTGCTTGTTAATAGCCTCATGTTGGCTCCATATATGAGAGCATCACCAACAAAGAGTTCAACAGTAGATTTCCTATCTCCAGCTTCTGGTGTCCATCCTTTTGAACCTGGTCGAATATCAGCCTTATTTTCTTCATTACTGGACACTTTAATATCCCAGTTTCTTATCAAAGATGAATCGGCCAGACCGTCCTGCTTAACACATAAGGATGCTGTAAAAAAATAAAAACATTGTATTCATGAATATCAATTTTTCTTTCAATACAATGGTAAATTTGTATTCATTTGATACATTTTTTTTTTTACTTTTGTAAATAATTTTAGACCTACCTGTTTCTGTTGAAGGTTTAGGTGTTGGTGTTGCTGTAATGTAATAAAAACATTCAGTTATCTATATAGTAAATAATTATGTACACATTAAAAGATCTTTTTATATGCAGAATTATGTTGGATTCATAGCATTCACTATCATGAAATAAATATATAATTTTCAAAATAAACAAATTCAACCAAGTTGAATTGAAACTGAAATTTTGACAAAGATTCAGTTTGCAAATGATTTATACATGTTTTGTTTTTTGGTTTTACATATTTTATATAATTTAATTACCATATCATTTGTTTTATAAAATTATAATTTTAAATGTAATTCAAGGTATTCTTTCAACTTCTGAAAACAAGTATTTATAAGGAAAATTGTTTACATACATGATGGTGTTGGAGTTGTAGCTAAAAATTGAAAAGAAAAAATATTTCCATTATGAAATAATTCACTCAATTTTTCCTTTTTTAATTTAAATTTTGCAGGAAAAAAAAGTTCTTAATTTGTAAATATTATCCAAATGAAGAAGATTTCTATGTAAAAATATAAGAAATTTCCTTCATGCAATTTTAATTTTTTGAGTATGAAATATAGATTTTAAATCAAATTTTACATATTTTCTGATAACATACAAAGACAGGATTTTAAATACTCATATGCTGATTGGAAACATTTTCTCAATCTCATCCAATAAACAGAATATGGATACATTTTTTTAATAAAAAATCTAATCTTCAATATTTTCTTAATGTAATTACATATTCCAAATTAAGTATGCAATAAATATTATATTTAAAGTTAAACTTCATAAAATAATAAGTCAGGATTTTAAACACTTACATGCTGATTGGAAACATCCAATAATGGAAACAGTAACCTGCATTTTACAATTTGCCCTTTCTGATGTAAAATGGATTTTAACTGTATCTGCTGTTGTACCAAATGGAATGCTAACAATATCACTTGGTCCATTATTCTGGAAACAAAAATACCAGGCTCAAATATTATCAATACTTAAAAACAAATGAACAATAATATATGTAGTTACAAACATATTAAATACAGAATCATTGAATTTACAGAGCCTGCATACTTCTTTAATTCAGAACAATTATTTATGGTTTTTACAAGTTACCACCATAATAACTGTTTATGGGCAATCTATTAACAATGCCATAATCTCTTGAAGATGTATAAACATGGATATATATAATTCATAATTTTAATGAAACTGTCCTTAGAATACATTTTTATGTAACTTACTTTCAGTCTTTGAACATTTCCTTGAGCTTCTCCAATGAGAAAGATATCATATTTTCCTACACATCTAGATTTTTGCAACCTCACGTTGGCTCCATATATGAGTGCATCACCAACAAAGAGACTAACAGTAGATTTCCTATCTCCAGCTTCAGGTGTCCATCCTTTGGAACCTGGTCGGATATCAGCTTTATGTTCTTCATTACTGGATACATCAATATCCCAGTTTCTTATCAAAGATGCATCAGCCAGGCCATCTTGTTTTACACACAAAGAAAAGAAAAAGTAAAAGTAAAAGAAAAAGAAAAAGAAAAAAAGAATCTTAACTTTTCATTCTGTTTAATGCCTTGTAAAACAATATCATAAAATAAAATATCATTCTAATTAACCGTTTTTTAAGATAGTAAACTATGCCTGGGCAACTTTTTAAAATTTGTATATAAATAAAAATATTTTGCTGGTTGAAATTTTTAGGTGATTTGCTTTTGTCAAAAGCATTTTGGTAGCCAATCCACTGTAATCATTACACTTTATTGTTTAAAACTAATCATTACACTTTCTTGTTTAAAACTACATACATTTATATTGCAATGAAATTGAATAAAAAAAAACCAAAAAACAAATCAATTTTCTTAATTTGCTATTTGGAAGATAACAAGATTTATAAATTAATAACAAGTATTCACTTACATGTTTCTGTTGATGGTTTGGGTGTAGGTGTTGCTGAAAGATATAAAAAAAAGAAAAAGAATCCTTTCAATTTATATTTAATGAACAAGAGGCACGTGGTGTAATAGTTATCATCATAGGAAATGGACTCAGTGACCCGTGAATCCTGGATGAGGCTGTATTTTATATAGCGCTAAAACACTTGGGAAAAATATACATCCAAGTATTTTCCCTCCAGCTATGGGTAAATAGTAGAGAAGACTGGGATCTTTAATCTTGATTAGGCAACCAGTCTAGGAGAAGGAAAACTCTGAATTCAAACCTGTTAAATTCTGCTAAAGAAATTGACCTTGTGTCACATCCTACTTGTGTGTGTAGGTGTTAGTAAATATAGATATTAAAGAACAATAAATATTGTTCTATTTCTGTGATGACTTTATATCAATCTAAGCTGAATTTAGTAAATGGGTAATTCCATGTCAAATCATTCTGGCCTTGTCACCTATGCCCTTCAATTTGTCTGAAATTTCATCCAAGTGTGGATTATGTTAAAGTTAGCCAATTGCCAAAATTTGAGCTTCCAATTTGAAAAATTGGTGGAGTTATGTCGATTTTTAGCTCTCCAAATATGAGAGGGTTGACGAAAAATGGCGACTTTTTGTAATCTATTTTTGTCTGTAAAATGAGTTCTAGAGCTTCCCTACTACTAAAAATTGGTTTATAAAAGCATATTAGCCAAAGGAATCCAAGAGTGCTATTAAAGAAGTCTTAAAGTTAACCAATTTTAAGTTATTGATGATTTCTGATTTGCAAAAACTGACATAACTTTGGTTCTGAGCAAATATCAAACTATTTTTTGGTACAAATAATGGTCAATATATGTTAAATAATAATAGAAAAAATTGTCATAGATACAGTGCCACATCAGGATATTGATCTTGCTATGAAAAAATCAGAAATCATCATTAACTTAAATTGGTTAACTTTAAGACTTTTTTGATAGAATTTGCAGATTACTTGGGCAAAAATGCTATTATAAACCCATTTTAGGAGTAGGGAAGCTCTAGAACTCATTTTACAGACAAAAATAGGTTACACAAAGTTGCCATTTTTCACCAACCCCACCAAATTTGGAGAGCTAAAATTCGACCTAACTCTGCCAATTTTTGAAATTGGAAGCTCAAATTTGAGGATTGTCTAATGTTAATATAGTCGACACTTGGAAAACTTTCAGAAATATTGAAGGAGGTGGGTGACAATTTAACTTTCTGGATGATTTGATATTGTATTACCCAAATATTTATATTTCTTACAATCCATTGTTGATTTATTTCATATGCATTAATTGTATCAAATGGTTTCTCTCTTCCTCAAACTAATCAGACATTTTCCTCTTGTAATAAAGGTCATTTTTATGCAGATAAAATTTCCTTCATCTTCTTGTGGTTTACTCTATATCAAATCTAAATATTAAATTATCATCATTAGGTCATGCTGACATCATGGATTCCCATGACTCTCTCTTGCCCCCTGTCCCTATTGGTCATCACTCAGGGCAGGTCTTCCGCATGGCATCCTGTATCCATACAGAGCTGATTGATATAGATTTTAGTCAGCCTATACTAACATTATAACCAGCATTGTTCATTGACCACTACACAATATATAAATTCTCAAAATATCTAATCCTATTTCAGACTTTTCTTCCTTTAAAGTGAGCAAAATCCTAAAAATTCAAAAGTCTAATGCTTTGTCTTCATTAAAATAATCTTACAACATGAAAACTATTTGATAAAACAAAAACAAAGGAATCTTAAGATGATTAGGTTAAAAATAGAAGCCACTAAAAACGTTCAGTTAGTGTATAATTAATTCTTTAATATATATTTGAATTAAAAAACAATTCAGTGTAAAAGATTATACTAAAATCAATTAATGGTGATTATACTTCCAGATAGAAGTTTATAAAGTCAATTATTAGTTAAATCATTAAAAAAATTACATAAAGTAAATTTTAAAATGATATTAGATGTAAAAAGTAAAATTATAAATAATTGAAATAAGCTTACGTGTTGCTGCAGGTGTAGTTGCTATGAAAATAAATAGATAATATATCAATAATATTAATTATAAAATATTCAGCAAAAAACTGTAATTTATAAAACGAGTGTGCATGAATATATTATATATATATGCCCAGTTTACTCATTCATTTCCTGAATTGTCCCAAAATATCCTGTTTTTGATAAAAACACAATCTCTAAAAAGGAAATATAGGTAATGTCCTGATTTGTTGATAAAAAAATAATTTTCAAGAAATTTCTTTTATTGTCTGTGTTGAAAAAAAATCTTTATGCAATATTAAATTTGTATGTATTTAATTGCTTTTTAAATTCTGTTTAACTATCCACTAAAAAAACAAGATAGCTCTTTCTATCTTATGATTGTAGAAATATATGAAATGCAGAGTAATGGAGCGAGTCACATGGGAACATAATTTTTAATATTTCAGGCATATATATTAATAATTAAAATAATAATGAAATTTATTGTGTACAGTGCTCAGGTGCACCACAACTCATCAAAGTCTCATGTCAAGTACACAGAATAATGTTGTGTCAGGAACATGAACAGTCCACAGTAGTAATATGCATGTATGTGTGTGCATGTGTATGTGGAGAGTGGCATCAGGTATAGTGTTGGCGGACTACAGGAAGCATGGAGGCTTTGAAAGATTCAGTGCTCCGGCAGCCTACAACAGATGCAGGCAGTTTATTCCATGTCTCCACAACTCTGAGTGTGAAAAAATGTTTCCGAAAGTCACGTGAACAGTGCTGTTTTCTGACTTTGTAGGCATGCCCGCGTGTATTGGAGAGATGGAGATTAAAAAGGTGCTCAAGGTTGCTGTTGTTAAGATGATTAATGACCGTATGAGCATTTACCAGGTCAGTTGCCAGACGCCGAAGTTTCAACGAATCCATTCCCAGGGCTGCGAGACGTTCAGAGTATGGCATATTCCTGATGGAGGGTACTCGCTTGGTTGCACGTCTCTGTACAGTTTCTAGAGGTTAATATTCTGAGAAAGATAGGGGTTCCAGACTGGTGATGCAAACTCCAAATGTGGCCGTACCATAGCTTTGTACATCTTCAAATAGATAGCCGGTGAGCGACTGACAAAGGTCTTGCTGAGTGACGCCAGGATGCCCTCGGCCTTTTTGGCAATTTGGAGATATGTTTCGTCCAACGTAAATCATTGCTGACAGTAATACCCAGATCACGTTCACAAGAAGATTCCTTGATATTAGTGTTGTGGAGGGAGTATATGTATGATGGATTTTTCCTCCCAAAATGCATGGTGGTGCATTTATCCACAGCCAGCTTCAGTTGCCAGTCAGTGATCCATTGTTTGCACTGTGTCCAGGTCTGATTGTAGTAAAGATCTGCAGCATTCAAGATCTGTCTTTTTTACCGCAAGGTACAACTCATAGGCATACTTCAGGACTATGGTATTCCTTAAGTTAGCATCTATATCATTGATATACGCAACAAACAAAAGGGGGCCAAGAACTGAACCCTGTGGTACCCCAGATGACATCTCATATATATATATATATATATATATATATATATATATATATACACAAACACATGCACACAAGGTGAGTCAAAAAAGTATCGAGGTTGAAGCTGTATTTACCAAAAGAAATGAAGAATGGATGGAACATTGATATTTTTAGAATTCAAGGAGTGTCAAAAAAGTACCAAGTTTAAAGCTGTATTTACCAAAATAGAAATGAAGAATGAATGGAACATTACTTTTTTTTCAGAATACAAGGTGTCAAAAAGTACAAAAAATCTCGATACTTTTTTGACACACCTTGTATATATATTTATATATATATCCTTATAATATATATATTTATAATAACATATACAAAATAAGTGATAAACTACTAAACCTAATTTCTACATTTTTTAGGAAATAAAAAGAGAGAAATTATTTTAAATTGAAAATAAAGAAACCACTTACATGCTGATTCAAAACATCCAATGATGGATACAGTAACTTGAATTTTACAATTGGCTCTGTCTGCAGTAAAGTGAATCTTTACTGTATCTGCAGTTGTACCAAATGGGATAAATACAATATCACTTGGTCCATTGTTCTGAGAAAAATAGAAATACACATTTTAATTTTTTGGGTAAGTATACATTTAATCATCAATTACTATAATCATAAGTTCAGCCAACTTTGCAAAAATCAAATTTAATAATAACTGAGTGTTAATTTTTGTAACAGACTTTTCTCAATTGAAAAAAAAAAAAAAAAAAAGATATATTTACACTGACATGAAATATACTCCAGGCACCTTCTTTTGTGTGAATGTGTGATAAAAAAATTATATCTTATTGTGAATAGAAGAGTAGAGTGAGCATTAAAATGCTGACTAATAAACATAGTTCAGAATTAAAATTTAGAGCAATGTAAAAGATACAGAAATTGTTTGAGGAGTCTGATTTCCTTATTTATATATATATATATATATATATATATATATGTGTGTGTGTGTGTGTGTGTGTGTGTATTTACCCAACCCCTCTGAGTAGGATGTAACACAAAGTCAATTTCTTAAGTGGAGTTTAATAAATTTGAATTCAGAGTTTTCCTTCTCCGAGACTGGTTGCCTAACCGAAATTAAAGAGCCAAGTCAGCCCTACTATTTACCCATAGCTGGAGGGAGAATAGTTGGATACATAACTTTCCCAAGGATATTAGTACTATGTGAAATGCAAAACAGCCATCAAATTCTGTGACGAAAGTCACTTATAATGTTGAGCAGTCAACCAGTGAGTCATGTTTTCCAGTGCTCCCTTACCTTTTTGAACCTTTTTCTACCTTTTAGAATATATATATTTTTTTTATCTTCAATTGTTGTTCCTGTCTTATTCATGTGAATTTACTTGCTAATATCTTGGGAATTATATGAATCCCGCAAAACCTCATACATTTTGATTTTATGTCATTTTTGGAATCCAAAAGTGACACTGTTTGATTCAGATATTATAATATTTCAAAGATCAAATAATATTTAACAAAATGAAATACTAAAAATAAAGAATTCTTTTATGAATTACCTTAAATTTTTCCACATTACTTCCTTGACCTCCTCCACTGAGGAAGACATCATATTTGCCAACACATTTAGATTTTTGCAACCTCATGTTGGCTCCATATATGAGAGCATCACCCACAAAGAGACTGACAGTAGATTTCTTATCTCCAGCTTCAGGTGTCCATCCTTTGCCACCTGGTCGGATATCAGCTTTACGTTCTTCATTACTGGACACATCAATATCCCAGTTCCTTATCAAGGAAGAATCAGCCAATCCATCCTGCTTAACACACAAAGAGGCTGAAACACAAGTATATATCTATTATAATGCATCTTTATAACACAATGTAGAAAATAAGAAAAGAGAAATTTATATTTCCCTTTTACAATATAGAAAATATAATTGTTTGATTAAAAATACAACATAGATTGATTAGAAACCTACCTGTTTCTGTCGAAGGTTGGGGTGTGGGTGTTGCTGAAATGTATAAAAATTTATTTACATTAAAAGTAATAACTGTATGCATATCATTGAAAATTTTGAAACATGTAATAAGACTATAGTAAATAATTGGTTAGCATTAAAACCTACCAAATTATACAAAAGCAATACTTTACAATTCTTTCCTAATGAAAGAAAGAATCTGTTTAAAACAAAATACTTTTTTGCTTTTATGTATTGTATGTAATTCATTTTTTATTTGCTATAAAAGCAGCTGTCTTTAAAAGTTAAAATATTTGTATCATACATAAATTAATGCTGTAACTTTTGAATGGTAAACATTTATAAAGGGAATTGTATACATACGTGAAGGGGTTGGACTGGTGGCTAAAAGAAAGAACAAAAAAAATTTCAGCATTAAAATAAGATACATCCTTCTCAGTTCCCTTTCTTCTAAATCTTGTAATAATAAGAGAAGTGTTGTAAAATGTTGAAATATTAACTAATTATGTTATAAGATTAAAAGATAAAAACAATTTTATTAGAAAATTTTAACAATTGTCAATCTAATGTGTGCATGAAATGTAGATTTTAAATTTCATAAATTTCTATACTGATGAAACACTAAGAAGATAGAAGTTTGAAGTACTTACATGCTGACTCAAAACATCCAATAATTGAAACAGTAACCTGCATTTTACAATTTGCCCTTTCTGGTGAAAAGTGGATTTTAACTGTATCTGCTGTTGTACCAAATGGAATGCTGACAATATCACTTGGTCCATTATTCTAAAGACAAAAACAATGAAAAACATTATCGTTAATAGAAACATTCAAAAAATATGATGGAATTCAATTATCAAACTGAAGTTTACTAAAATTTATAATTAATATGATGATACATTTTCATGAAATTTACCTTCAGTCTTTGAACATTTCCTTGTTCACCTCCAATGAGAAGGATATCATATTTTCCTACACATTTGCTTGTTAATAGCCTCATGTTGGCTCCATATATGAGAGCATCACCAACAAAGAGTTCAACAGTAGATTTCTTATCTCCAGCTTCAGGTGTCCATCCTTTTGAACCTGGTCGAATATCAGCCTTATTTGCTTCATTACTGGACACATCAATATCCCAGTTCCTTATCAAAGAAGAATCAGCCAGGCCATCTTTTTTACACACAAAGAAGCTGCAAGATGAAAAAATATAGATTAAAAACTTGAGAACATTATAAGAAGAAACATGTTTTGTTGGATATCAACTTCATATTATTCATTACTTAACACTTTTGATATCCTAGAAAAATCAGTTGGATACATGGCAGTATCGATATAAGGCTTAATTCAGTTTTTAAGTGACAATCATCTGTAGGTTGCAGGTTCAATCCTGACCATTGGCAATGATAACATAGCATGCTTAACATAGTTTAACACTTGTACCTGATCATGGTTAACAGAATGAGAACAATTACCTCTGTGGATTGAATAAAGGGTCAGTTCAAGTTCTATGAAGTTCCCAATTAGGACACAAAGGTACCGAGTTTGACAAGAAACACTTGAAGAAGGCATAAGGGCACATTGACCAAAAACGTGTATATAACAATAAAGATGAGGACAACAGTCTGAAAAACCTAAATAATGCAAATTATCGAGCCTCATCTCAAAACTTCAGAGAAATAAGAATAATTGAATTTATATTTTCATTTTACAACATAGAAAATACAGATACCTAATTATTAAGGAAAATACAGCATTGATTTTTTTTAGAATTATTATAAACTTACCTGTTTCTGTTGAAGGTTTGGGCGTTGGTGTTGCTGAAATGTTAAAAATTTAATTAAGAAATAATTGCATGTATATAGTTAAAAGTATCCAAACATAGAAAAGACATTTTTTAAAGTAATTATGTTTTGAATTAAATCCTAATTAGAAGGAATGAAAAATATTCATTTGCAATTTCTTTTTAATATTTAAAATATAAGACAGATAAAAATACTATGATAATATTTTTCATTTTGCCATTTCATGTAACTATATTTGTTATAGAAAACAATTTGATTTTTAGAAAATCAAAATATTTGTATTATTCATAATTAATGTTTGAACTCTTAAAGCATAAGTATTATAAAGTAAATTATATACATACGTGTTTGGTGTTGGACTTGTAGCTAAAGAAGAAAAAAATTGAAATTATCTTTATCAAAAATAACATCATTACTATCTTATAAAAATCTGTAATAAACAACAATTCTTACATTTTAAATATTATCCAACTATGTTAATAAGAATTATTATTAAAAATAAAACAAATTAATTAGAAGACTTTCACATTGAAAATCTAATTTTCTGAGTATAAGATATAAATTTTAAATTAAACTTCAAAAAACACTATTTATATGAAACACTAAAACAGAATTTGAAGTACTTACATGCTGATTGGAAACATCCAATAATTGAAACTGTAATCCGCATTTTACAATTTTGCCTCTCAGCAGTAAAGTGAATTTTCACTGTATCTGCTGTTGTACCAAATGGAATGCTGACAATATCACTTGGTCCATTATTCTAAAGATGAAAACATTATCATTAATAGAATATTTTACAAATATGATGGAATTCAATTATCAAACTGAAGTTTACTAAAATTTATATTTAATCTGATGATACATTTTCATGAAATTTACCTTTAGTCTTTGAACATTTCCTTGTTCACCTCCAATGAGAAGGATATCATATTTTCCTACACATTTGCTTGTTAATAGCCGCATGTTAGCTCCATATATGAGAGCATCACCCACAAAGAGTTCAACAGTAGATTTCCTATCTCCAGCTTCAGGTGTCCATCCTTTTGAACCTGGTCGGATATCAGCCTTATTTTCTTCATTACTGGACACTTTAATATCCCAATTCCTTATCAAAGAAGAATCAGCAAGGCCATCTTGTTTAACACATAAAGAGGCTGAAAGGAATAAAATAGAGATTAGATTAAATCATTACTGGTATTTCTCAAAAACTTGTAAAAATGAAAAACTTTCTAAAGAAACTTTACATAAAAAATCATTAATAGCTCACCCGTCTCTGTTGATGGTTTTGGTGTTGGAGTTGGTGTGGCTAAAATCATAAAAGACAGAGTAATGTTAAAAATAAAAAAATGATTTTATTTTGACAAAATGTTTGATATTTTATGGTAATTTTACTCCCCTTTTAAATCATCGATCTTATTCAATACAGAATTTAGTAAAATATAATTTTCATGAAAGGAAAATAAGAGAAAATCCTTAGTTTATGTAAATGTAAAACAAAATCATATATCATAATAAAAGCTAATATTTTAAAAACATTATTTTGAAATTATAGACTTAGATCAATATTTTATATAATTGTTAAATGTTATTTGAAAGTAATGATTGTTAAAGGAAAGATGAAATCATGTGTTGATATGATTCTCACTTAGAGACAACTATTCTTTTTTATATAAAATATTATTTTGTAAGTTCTGTTTAATAACTTTATTTCTCAAAATTTAATAAATTAATCATATACTTACTTGTTGCAGCTGGAGTTGTAGCTATAGAAAATGAAGAAAACATGGAAAAAACATAATTAATTGAAGTAAATATACATGTTGTTAAAGAAAAATGCTAAGTTTTTCTTTCAGCTAATGAAAATTAATTATAATTCAATTTTTTAGATTTTTATATATGATTTGAATGAATTATAAGTTATGAATGGTTCATTCAAATATAAATATTTTTCTGTTAGGTTTGACTGAAAAGCTCATAGGCTGACCAAGATACTCGCATGGAATGTGACCAAACAAATTTTATTTTTCAACAGTTCTCCTTGTGGTTCACACACTTCTTCCATCAGTGCTTGCATCTCACTGGTCAGAAAAGTCATTAACAGTAGATATGACATAATCATATGGACTTTTCAGCTTACCACCGTAAGTGAAAAAAAATTGATATAATGCATGATTTTAAAAAATTATCAAAGTAGTTGATTAAAATGTAGATAAGGATTATGAAGTTACTTACAAGCTGATTGGAAACATCCAATAATTGATACAGTCACATGCATTTACAATTTGGACTTCTGGTGAAAAGTGGATTTTCACTATATCTGCTGTTGTACCAAATGGATTATTACAATATCACTTGGTCCATTGTTCTGAAGGAAAATACATCATAAAAGGAATTATAAACTATGGATGATATTTCATAATTTATGCAACATAACAAGCATAATAATAATTGAATATTAATAGAATTTTTTAAAGGAAAAAATTATATATGAAAATATTTTGGCCAATATTCATTTAGATAAAATTTTCCACAATCTTATAGAAATGTCCTTTGAGTATTTTTTAGACGCCGGTAGTATATTCAAAATATCAAGTCATATGTAAATGAAAATAGAATAAATATTTATCTATAGCTTACTTGAATCTTTGGACATTTCCTTGTTCAGCTCCACTAAGAAAGACATCATATTTTGCAACACATTTAGATTTTTGCAACCTCATGTTGGCTCCATAAATGAGTGCATCGCCCACAAAAAGTCAACATAAATTTCTTAATCCCCAGCTTTCAGGTGTCCATCCTTTGCACCTGTCGGATATCAGCTTTATGTTCTTCATTACTGGACACTTTATAGCCCAGTTCTTATCAAAGAAGAATCAGCCCAAGCCATCCTGTTTCACACACAAAGATGCTGGAAATAATAGAATAATTTTGTATTGGGTTTAGTCTAATTAATGTTTCTTTTACAATATAGAAATTTATGTTTATATGTTTGGTTGTTAAAGAGAACATCATTAGATATTTTGTAGATAATAAAAGGCTTACCTGTTTCTGTGGGAAGGTTTTGGTGTTGGTGTTGCTGAAAGTTAAAATAATATATCATTATATAATAGTATGAGGAGGGTGGGGTAATAAGTCTGCAGCTTTATATTCAGTTGTTAAATGAATTTTGGTCAGAAATTTTCACTGTATAATGTTCAAGTTAATGTGATTAATATCATCATCCTAAATTCAGTGCATTCACAAGGAAAAAATATTATTCTGAAAAATACATATTTACTGTATAAAAATGCTTATGATAAAATATTAATATTGATTGAAGTTAAAATCAGTGAGATATTTAAAGAAATCTATTCTATACTATTTCTATATAATTCACTAATAAAAGTTAAAGTGAGGAGCTTATGGTAGTTAGGCGCTCCACCTCAGATGCTAAAATAATTCTCGGTTTAGCGTAGGAAAAAAGGGGGATACACTCCCCAATGTTTGGGCTGATACCGACATTAGGGCCGCCCCAACGACTTACTTTACTTTTTAATGTAGTGAATTATATAGAAATAGCTATAGAATAGATTTCTTTAAATATCTCACTGATTTTAACTTCAATCAATATTAATATTTATCAATAAGCATTTTTATACGTTAATATTATTTTTTCAGAATAATATTTCCTTGTGAATGCACTGAATTTAGTGATTGAATATTAATCACATAAACTTGAAACATTATTTACAGTGAAAATTTCTGACCAAAATTCATTTACCAACTGAATATAAAAAGCTGCAGACTTATTACCCCCACCCCTCCTCATACTATTATATAAATGATATATTATTTTAACTTTCAGCACACCCAACACCAAACCTTCCAAACAGAAACAAGGATAACACTTTATTATCTACAAAAATATCTAATGATGTTCTCTTAAAACACCAACATATAAACATAATTTCTATATTGTTAAAAGAACATTAATTAGACTAAACCCAATAACAAATTATTCTATTATCTTCAGCATTCTTTTGTGTAAACGAGGATGGCTTGGACTGATTTTCTGAAAGAAACTGGATATTTAAAGGCCATAATGAAGAACATAGCTTGATATCCGACCAGGTGCAAAAAGGATGGACACCTGAAGCTGGGATAGAAAATTTACTGTTGACCTTTTTGTGGCGATTGCCACTCATTTTTATGGAGCCAACATGAGGGTTGCAAAATTAAATGTGTTGCAAAATATGATTGTCTTTCTTAGTGGAGCTGAACAATGAAATTGTCCAAAGATTCAAAGTAAAGTATAGATAAAATTATTGATTCTTATTTCATTTACATTATGACTTTTGATTTTTGAATATACTAAACGGCGTCTGCTTAAAAAATAACTTCAAAGGACATTTGCTATAGATTGTGGAATTTATCTAAAAAATGAATATGGCCAAAATATTTTCAATATATAATTTTTTTCCCCTTTAAAACAATCTATTAATATTCAATTATTATTATGCTTGGTTATTGTGCCATAAATTATGAAATATTCATCCATTAGTTTATAATTCCTTTTATGATGTATTTCCTTCAGAAAATGGACCAAGTGATATTTAATTAAATCCCATTTGGTACACAGCAGATTAGTGAAAATCCCACTTTCACCAGAAAGTCCAATTGTAAAATGCATGTGACTGTATCAATTATTGATGTTTCCAATCAGCTTGAAAGTAACATTCATTAATCCTTATCTACATTTTAATCCAAACTACTTGTTGATAATTTTTTAAAATCATCATTTATTATCAATTTTTTTCATTACGGTGGTTAAGCTGAAAAGTCCATATGATTATGTCCATATCTACTGTTAATGACTTTTCTGACCAGTGAGATGCAAGCCACTGATGAAGAAGTGTGTGAACCACAAGGGAACGTTGAAAAATAAAATTTGTTTGGTCCACATTCCATTCGAGTATTCTTGGTCAGCTATGAGCTTTTCAGTCAAACCTAACAGAAAATAATTTTATATTTGAATGAACCATTCATAACTTATAACATCAAATCATATATAAAAAATCTAAAAAATTGAATTATAATAATTTTCATTAGCTGAAAGAAAAAACTTACATTTTTTCTTTAACAACATGTATATTACTTCAATTAATTATGTTTTTTTCCATGTTTTTCTTCATTTTTCTATAGTACAACTCCAGCTGAACAAGTAAGTATATGATTAATTTATTAAATTTGAGAAATAAAGTATAAACAGAACTTACAAATAATATTTGATAAAAAGAATAGTTGTCTCTAAAGTGAGAAGTCATATCAACACATGATTTTCATCTGTTCCTTTAACAATCATTACTTTTCAAAATAACATGTTAACAAATTAATAAAATATTGATCTAAGCTATAATTCAAAATTAATGTTTTTAAATATTAGCTTTTATTATGATATATTGATTTTGTTTTACTTTACATTAAACTAAGATTTTTCTGTATTTTTCCTTTCATGAAAATTATTTTTACTAAATTCTGTATTGAATAAGATCGATGATTTAAAAGGGAGTTAAATTTACCATTAAATATCAAACATTGTCAAAATAAAATCATTTTTATTTTTTAACATTACTCTGTCTTTATGATTTTAGCCACACCAACTCCAACACCAAAACCATTCAACAGAGACGGGTGATGCTATTAATGATTTTTTTATGTAAATTTCTTAGAAAGTTTTTCATTTTTACAAGTTTTGAGAGAATACCAGTAATGATTTAATCTAATCTCTATTTATTCCTTTCAGCCTTCTTTATGTGTTAACAGATGGCCTTGCTGATTTCTTATAAGGAATTGGATATTAAAGGTCCGTAATGTGAAGAAAATAAGGCTGAATATCCACCAGTTCAAAGGATGGACACCTGAAGTCTGGAGATAGGAATCTACTGTTGAACTCTTTGTGGTGATGCTCTCATATATGGAGCTAACATGCGGGGCTATAACAAGCCAAATGTGTAGGAAAATATGATATCCTCTCATTGGAGGTGAACAGGAAAATGTTCAAAAGACTAAAGTAATTTTCATTGAAAATGTATCATCAATAAGATATAAATTTTTAGTAAACTTCAGTTGATAATTGAATTCATCATATTGTTAAAATATCTATTAATTGATAATGTTTCATCTTTAGAATTAATTGGACCAAGTGATCATTGTCAGCATTCCATTGGTACAACAGCAATTACAGTGAAAATTCACTTTACTGCGAGAGGGCAAATTGTAAAATGCGGGATCAGTTTCAATTATTGGATGTTCAATTCAGATGTAAGTACTTCAAATTCTGTTTAGTGTTTCATATAAAATAGTTTTTTGAAGTTTAATTTAAAATTTTATATCTTATACTCAGAAATTAGATTTTCAATGTGAAAGTCTTCTAATTAATTTGTTTATTTTAATAATAATTCTTATAACATAGTTGGATAATATTTAAAATGTAAGAATTGTTGTTTATTTACAAGATTTTTATAAAGATAGTAATGATGTTATTTTGATAATAGATAATTTCAATTTTTTTTCTCTTTTAGCTACAAGTCCAACACCAACACGTATGGTATATAATTACTTTATAAATACTTATGCTTTAAGAGTTCAAACATTAAATTATGAATAATACAAATATTTTGATTTTCTAAAAATCAAATTTTCTATAACAAATATATAGTTACATGAAATGGCAAATGAAAAATATTATCATAGTATTTTTATCTGTCTTATATTTTAAATATTAAAAAGAAATTGCAAATGAATATTTTCATTCCTTCTAATTAGGATTAATTCAAACATAATTACTTTAAAAAATGTCTTTTCTATGTTTTGGATACTTTTAACTATATACATGCATTATTTCTTAATTAAATTTTTAACATTCAGCAACACCAACGCCCAAACCTTCAACAGAAACAGGTAAGTTTATAATAATTCTAAAAAAAATCAATGCTGTATTTTCCTTAATAATTAGGTATCTGTTTTCTATGTTGTAAAATGAAAATATAAATTCAATTATTCTTATTTCTCTGAAGTTTTGAGATGAGGCTCGATAATTTGCATTATTTAGGTTTTTCAGACTGTTGTCCTCATCTTTATTGTTATATACACGTTTTGGTCAATGTGCCCTTATGCCTTCTTCAAGTGTTTCTTGTCAAACTCGGTAACCTTTGTGTCCTAATTGGGAACCTTCATAGAACTTGAAACTGAACCCTTTATTCAATCCACAGAGGTAGATTGTTCTCATTCTGTTAACCATGATCAGGTACAAGTGTTAAACTATGTTAAGCATGCTATGTTATCATTGCCAATGGTCAGGATTGAACCTGCAACCTACAGATGATTGTCACTTAAAACTGAATTAAGCCTTATATCGATACTGCCATGTATCCAACTGATTTTTCTAGGATATCAAAGTGTTAAGTAATGAATAATATGAAGTTGATATCCAACAAAACATGTTTCTTCTTATAATGTTCTCAAGTTTTTAATCTATATTTTTTCATCTTGCAGCTTCTTTGTGTGTAAAACAAGATGGCCTGGCTGATTCTTCTTTGATAAGGAACTGGGATATTGATGTGTCCAGTAATGAAGCAAATAAGGCTGATATTCGACCAGGTTCAAAAGGATGGACACCTGAAGCTGGAGATAAGAAATCTACTGTTGAACTCTTTGTTGGTGATGCTCTCATATATGGAGCCAACATGAGGCTATTAACAAGCAAATGTGTAGGAAAATATGATATCCTTCTCATTGGAGGTGAACAAGGAAATGTTCAAAGACTGAAGGTAAATTTCATGAAAATGTATCATCATATTAATTATAAAAATTTTAGTAAACTTCAGGTTGATAATTGAATTCCATCAGATTTTTTGAATGTTTCTATTAACGATAATGTTTTCATTGTTTTTGCTTTAGAATAATGACCAAGTGATATTGTCAGCATTCCATTTGGTTACAACAGCAGATACAGTTAAAATCCACTTTTCACCAGAAAGGGCAAATTGTAAAATGCAGGTTACTGTTTCAATTATTGGATGTTTTGAGTCAGCATGTAAGTACTTCAAACTTCTATCTTCTTAGTGTTTCATCAGTATAGAAATTTATGAAATTTAAAATCTACATTTCTGCACACATTAGATTGACAATTGTTAAAATTTTCTAATAAAATTGTTTTATCTTAATTTTATAACATAATTAGTTAATATTTCAACATTTTACAACACTTCTCTTATTATTACAAGATTTAGAAGAAAGGGAACTGAGAAGGATGTATCTATTTTAATGCTGAAATTTTTTTGTTCTTCTTTTAGCACCAGTCCAACCCTTCACGTATGTATACCAATTCCCTTTATAAATGTTTACCATTCAAAAGTTACAGCATTAATTTATGTATGATACAAATATTTTAACTTTTAAAGACAGCTGCTTTATAGCAAATAAAAAATGAATTACATACAATACATAAAAGCAAAAAAGTATTTTGTTTTAAACAGATTTCTTTCTTTCATTAGGAAAGAATTGTAAAGTATTGCTTTTGTATAATTTGGTAGGTTTAATGCTAACCAATTATTTACTATAGTCTTATTACATGTTCAAAATTTTCAATGATATGCATACAGTTATTACTTTTAATGTAAATAAATTTTATACATTCAGCAAACACCCACACCCCAACCTTCGACAGAAACAGGTAGGTTTCTAATCAATCTATGTTGTATTTTTAATCAAACAATTATATTTTCTATATTGTAAAAGGGAAATATAAATTTCTCTTTTCTTATTTTCTACATTGTGTTATATAAAGATGCATTATAATAGATATATACTTGTGTTTCAGCCTCTTTGTGTGTTAAGCAGGATGGATTGGCTGATTCTTCCTTGATAAGGAACTGGGATATTGATGTGTCCAGTAATGAAGAACGTAAAGCTGATATCCGACCAGGTGCAAAAGGATGGACACCTGAAGCTGGAGATAAGAAATCTACTGTCAGTCTCTTTGTGGGTGATGCTCTCATATATGGAGCCAACATGAGGTTGCAAAAATCTAAATGTGTTGGCAAATATGATGTCTTCCTCAGTGGAGGAGGTCAAGGAAGTAATGTGGAAAAATTTAAGGTAATTCATAAAAGAATTCTTATTTTTAGTATTTCATTTGTTAAATATTTATTGATCTTTGAAATATTATAATATCTGAATCAAACAGTGTCACTTTTGGATTCCAAAAATGACATAAAATCAAAATGTATGAGGTTTTGCGGGATTCATATAATTCCCAAGATATTAGCAAGTAAATTCACATGAATAAGACAGGAACAACAATTGAAGATAAAAAAAATATATATATTCTAAAAGGTAGAAAAAGGTTTCAAAAAGGTAAAGGGAGCACTGGAAAACATGACTCACTGGTTGACTGCTCAACATTATAAGTGACTTTCGTCACAGAATTTGATGGCTGTTTGCATTTCACATAGTACTAATATCCTTGGGAAAGTTATGTATCCAACTATTCTCCCTCCAGCTATGGGTAAATAGTAGGGCTGACTTGGCTCTTTAATTTCGGTTAGGCAACCAGTCTCGGAGAAGGAAAACTCTGAATTCAAATTTATTAAACTCCACTTAAGAAATTGACTTTGTGTTACATCCTACTCAGAGGGGTTGGGTAAATACACCACACACACACACACACACACACATATATATATATATATATATATATATAATAAATAAGGAAATCAGACTCCTCAAACAATTTCTGTATCTTTTACATTGCTCTAAATTTAATTCTGAACTATGTTTATTAGTCAGCATTTTAATGCTCACTCTTACTCTTCTATTCACAATAAGATATAATTTTTTATCACACATTCACACAAAGAAGGTGCCTGGAGTATATTTCATGTCAGTGTAAAATATATCTTTTTTTTTTTTTTTTTTTCAATTGAGAAAGTCTGTTACAAAAATTAACACTCAGTTATTATTAAATTTGATTTTTGCAAAGTTGGCTGAACTTATGATTATAGTAATTGATGATTAAATGTATACTTACCCAAAAAATTAAAATGTGTATTTCTTTTTCTCAAACAATGGACCAAGTGATATTGTATTTATCCCATTTGGTACAACTGCAGATACAGTAAAGATTCACTTTACTGCAGACAGAGCCAATTGTAAAATTCAAGTTACTGTATCCATCATTGGATGTTTTGAATCAGCATGTAAGTGGTTTCTTTATTTTCAATTTAAAATAATTTCTCTCTTTATTTCCTAAAAAATGTAGAAATTAGGTTTAGTAGTTTATCACTTATTTTGTATATGTTATTATAAATATATATATATATAAGGATATATATATAATATATATACAAGGTGTGTCAAAAAAGTATCGAGATTTTTTGTACTTTTTGACACCTTGTATTCTGAAAAAAAAGTAATGTTCCATTCATTCTTCATTTCTATTTTGGTAAATACAGCTTTAAACTTGGTACTTTTTTGACACTCCTTGAATTCTAAAAATATCAATGTTCCATCCATTCTTCATTTCTTTTGGTAAATACAGCTTCAACCTCGATACTTTTTTGACTCACCTTGTGTGCATGTGTTTGTTATATTATATATATATATATATATATATATATATATATATATATGAGATGTCATCTGGGGTACCACAGGGTTCAGTTCTTGGCCCCCTTTTGTTTGTTGCGTATATCAATGATATAGATGCTAACTTAAGGAATACCATAGTCCTGAAGTATGCCTATGAGTTGTACCTTGCGGTAAAAAAGACAGATCTTGAATGCTGCAGATCTTTACTACAATCAGACCTGGACACAGTGCAACAATGGATCACTGACTGGCAACTGAAGCTGGCTGTGGATAAATGCACCACCATGCATTTTGGGAGGAAAAATCCATCATACATATACTCCCTCCACAACACTAATATCAAGGAATCTTCTTGTGAACGTGATCTGGGTATTACTGTCAGCAATGATTTACGTTGGACGAAACATATCTCCAAAATTGCCAAAAAGGCCGAGGGCATCCTGGCGTCACTCAGCAAGACCTTTGTCAGTCGCTCACCGGCTATCTATTTGAAGATGTACAAAGCTATGGTACGGCCACATTTGGAGTTTGCATCACCAGTCTGGAACCCCTATCTTTCTCAGAATATTAACCTCCTAGAAACTGTACAGAGACGTGCAACCAAGCGAGTACCCTCCATCAGGAATATGCCATACTCTGAACGTCTCGCAGCCCTGGAATGGATTCGTTGAAACTTCGGCGTCTGGCAACTGACCTGGTAAATGCTCATACGGTCATTAATCATCTTAACAACAGCAACCTTGAGCACCTTTTTAATCTCCATCTCTCCAATACACGCGGGCATGCCTACAAAGTCAGAAAACAGCACTGTTCACGTGACTTTCGGAAACATTTTTTCACACTCAGAGTTGTGGAGACATGGAATAAACTGCCTGCATCTGTTGTAGGCTGCCGGAGCACTGAACTTTCAAAGCCTCCATGCTTCCTGTAGTCCGCCAACACTATACCTGATGCCACTCTCCACATACACATGCACACACATACATGCATATTACTACTGTGGACTGTTCATGTTCCTGACACAACATTATTCTGTGTACTTGACATGAGACTTTGATGAGTTGTGGTGCACCTGAGCACTGTACACAATAAATTTCATTATTATTTTAATTATTAATATATATGCCTGAAATATTAAAATTATGTTCCCATGTGACTCGCTCCATTACTCTGCATTTCATATATTTCTACAATCATAAGATAGAAAGAGCTATCTTGTTTTTTTAGTGGATAGTTAAACAGAATTTTAAAAAGCAATTAAATACATACAAATTTAATATTGCATAAAGATTTTTTTTCAACACAGACAAATAAAAGAAATTTCTTGAAAATTATTTTTTATCAACAAATCAGGACATTACCTATATTTCCTTTTTAGAGATTGTGTTTTTATCAAAAAACAGGATATTTTGGGACAATTCAGGAAATGAATGAGTAAACTGGGCATATATATATATATATATTCATGCACACTCGTTTTATAAATTACAGTTTTTTGCTGAATATTTTATAATTAATATTATTGATATATTTATCTATTTATTTTCATAGCAACTACACCTGCAGCAACACGTAAGCTTATTTCAATTATTTATAATTTTACTTTTTACATCTAATATCATTTTAAAATTTACTTTATGTAATTTTTTTAATGATTTAACTAATAATTGACTTTATAAACTTCTATCTGGAAGTATAATCACCATTAATTGATTTTAGTATAATCTTTTACACTGAAATTGTTTTTAATTCAAAATATATATTAAAGAATTAATTATACACTAACTGAACGTTTTTAGTGGCTTCTATTTTTAACCTAATCATCTTAAGATTCCTTTGTTTTTGTTTTATCAAATAGTTTTCATGTTGTAAGATTATTTTAATGAAGACAAAGCATTAGACTTTTTGAATTTTTAGGATTTTGCTCACTTTAAAGGAAGAAAAGTCTGAAATAGGATTAGATATTTTGAGAATTTATATATTGTGTAGTGGTCAATGAACAATGCTGGTTATAATGTTAGTATAGGCTGACTAAAAATCTATATCAATCAGCTCTGTATGGATACAGGATGCCATGCGGAAGACCTGCCCTGAGTGATGACCAATAGGGACAGGGGGCAAGAGAGAGTCATGGGAATCCATGATGTCAGCATGACCTAATGATGATAATTTAATATTTAGATTTGATATAGAGTAAACCACAAGAAGATGAAGGAAATTTTATCTGCATAAAAAATGACCTTTATTACAAGAGGAAAATGTCTGATTAGTTTGAGGAAGAGAGAAACCATTTGATACAATTAATGCATATGAAATAAAATCAACAATGGATTGTAAGAAATATAAATATTTGGGTAATACAATATCAAATCATCCAGAAAAGTTAAATTGTCACCCACCTCCTTCAATATTTCTGAAAGTTTTCCAAGTGTCGACTATATTAACATTAGACAATCCCTCAAATTTGAGCTTCCAATTTCAAAAATTGGCAGAGTTAGGTCGAATTTTAGCTCTCCAAATTTGGTGGGGTTGGTGAAAAATGGCAACTTTGTGTAACCTATTTTTGTCTGTAAAATGAGTTCTAGAGCTTCCCTACTCCTAAAAATGGGTTTATAATAGCATTTTTGCCCAAGTAATCTGCAAATTCTATCAAAAAAGTCTTAAAGTTAACCAATTTAAGTTAATGATGATTTCTGATTTTTTCATAGCAAGATCAATATCCTGATGTGGCACTGTATCTATGACAAATTTTTTCTATTATTATTTAACATATATTGACCATTATTTGTACCAAAAAGATAGTTTGATATTTGCTCAGAACCAAAGTTATGTCAGTTTTTGCAAATCAGAAATCATCAATAACTTAAAATTGGTTAACTTTAAGACTTCTTTAATAGCATCTTTGGATTCCTTTGGCTAATATGCTTTTATAAACCAATTTTTTAGTAGTAGGGAAGCTCTAGAACTCATTTTACAGACAAAAATAGATTACAAAAAGTCGCCATTTTTCGTCAACCCTCTCATATTTGGAGAGCTAAAAATCGACATAACTCCACCAATTTTTCAAATTGGAAGCTCAAATTTTGGCAATTGGCTAACTTTAACATAATCCACACTTGGATGAAATTTCAGACAAATTGAAGGGCATAGGTGACAAGGCCAGAATGATTTGACATGGAATTACCCATTTACTAAATTCAGCTTAGATTGATATAAAGTCATCACAGAAATAGAACAATATTTATTGTTCTTTAATATCTATATTTACTAACACCTACACACAAGTAGGATGTGACACAAGGTCAATTTCTTTAGCAGAATTTAACAGGTTTGAATTCAGAGTTTTCCTTCTCCTAGACTGGTTGCCTAATCAAGATTAAAGATCCCAGTCTTCTCTACTATTTACCCATAGCTGGAGGGAAAATACTTGGATGTATATTTTTCCCAAGTGTTTTAGCGCTATATAAAATACAGCCTCATCCAGGATTTGAACACGGGTCACTGAGTCCATTTCCTATGATGATAACTATTACACCACGTGCCTCTTGTTCATTAAATATAAATTGAAAGGATTCTTTTTCTTTTTTTTATATCTTTCAGCAACACCTACACCCAAACCATCAACAGAAACATGTAAGTGAATACTTGTTATTAATTTATAAATCTTGTTATCTTTCCAAATAGCAAATTAAGAAAATTGATTTTTTTTTGGTTTTTTTTATTCAATTTCATTGCAATATAAATGTATGTAGTTTTAAACAAGAAAGTGTAATGATTAGTTTTAAACAATAAAGTGTAATGATTACAGTGGATTGGCTACCAAAATGCTTTTGACAAAAGCAAATCACCTAAAAATTTCAACCAGCAAAATATTTTTATTTATATACAAATTTTAAAAAAGTTGCCCAGGCATAGTTTACTATATCTTAAAAAAACGGTTAATTAGAATGATATTTTATTTTATGATATTGTTTTACAAGGCATTAAACAGAATGAAAAGTTAAGATTCTTTTTTTCTTTTTCTTTTTCTTTTACTTTTACTTTTCTTTTCCAGCATCTTTGTGTGTAAAACAAGATGGCCTGGCTGATGCATCTTTGATAAGAAACTGGGATATTGATGTATCCAGTAATGAAGAACATAAAGCTGATATCCGACCAGGTTCCAAAGGATGGACACCTGAAGCTGGAGATAGGAAATCTACTGTTAGTCTCTTTGTTGGTGATGCACTCATATATGGAGCCAACGTGAGGTTGCAAAAATCTAGATGTGTAGGAAAATATGATATCTTTCTCATTGGAGAAGCTCAAGGAAATGTTCAAAGACTGAAAGTAAGTTACATAAAAATGTATTCTAAGGACAGTTTCATTAAAATTATGAATTATATATATCCATGTTTATACATCTTCAAGAGATTATGGCATTGTTAATAGATTGCCCATAAACAGTTATTATGGTGGTAACTTGTAAAAACCATAAATAATTGTTCTGAATTAAAGAAGTATGCAGGCTCTGTAAATTCAATGATTTCTGTATTTAATATGTTTGTAACTACATATATTATTGTTCATTTGTTTTTAAGTATTGATAATATTTGAGCCTGGTATTTTTGTTTCCAGAATAATGGACCAAGTGATATTGTTAGCATTCCATTTGGTACAACAGCAGATACAGTTAAAATCCATTTTACATCAGAAAGGGCAAATTGTAAAATGCAGGTTACTGTTTCCATTATTGGATGTTTCCAATCAGCATGTAAGTGTTTAAAATCCTGACTTATTATTTTATGAAGTTTAACTTTAAATATAATATTTATTGCATACTTAATTTGGAATATGTAATTACATTAAGAAAATATTGAAGATTAGATTTTTTATTAAAAAAATGTATCCATATTCTGTTTATTGGATGAGATTGAGAAAATGTTTCCAATCAGCATATGAGTATTTAAAATCCTGTCTTTGTATGTTATCAGAAAATATGTAAAATTTGATTTAAAATCTATATTTCATACTCAAAAAATTAAAATTGCATGAAGGAAATTTCTTATATTTTTACATAGAAATCTTCTTCATTTGGATAATATTTACAAATTAAGAACTTTTTTTCCTGCAAAATTTAAATTTAAAAAAGGAAAAATTGAGTGAATATTTCATAATGGAAATATTTTTCTTTTTCAATTTTTAGCTACAACTCCAACACCATCATGTATGTAAACAATTTTCCTTATAAATACTTGTTTTCAGAAGTGAAAGAATACCTTGAATTACATTTAAAAATTATAATTTTATAAAACAAATGATATGGTAATTAAATTATATAAAATATGTAAAACCAAAAAACAAAACATGTATAAATCATTTGCAAACTGAATCTTTGTCAAAATTTCAGTTTCAATTCAACTTGGTTGAATTTGTTTTTTTGAAAATTATATATTTTATTTCATGATAGTGAATGCTATGAATCCAACATAATCTGCATATAAAAAGATCTTTTAATGTGTACATAATTATTTACTATATAGATAACTGAATGTTTTTATTACATTACAGCAACACCAACACCTAAACCTTCAACAGAAAACAGGTAGGTCTAAAATTATTTACAAAAGTAAAAAAAAAATGTATCAAATGAATACAAATTTACCATTGTATTGAAAGAAAAATTTGATATTCATGAATACAATGTTTTTATTTTTTTACAGCATCCTTATGTGTTAAGCAGGACGGTCTGGCCGATTCATCTTTGATAAGAAAACTGGGATATTAAAGTGTCCAGTAATGAAGAAAATAAGGCTGATATTCGACCAGGTTCAAAAGGATGGACACCAGAAGCTGGAGATAGGAAATCTACTGTTGAACTCTTTGTTGGTGATGCTCTCATATATGAGCCAACATGAGGCTATTAACAAGCAAGTGTGTTGCAAAATATGACGTTCTTCTCAGTGGAACTCAAGAAAGAAATATAGAAAGGTTTAAGGTAATTTTTAAGAAATATTATTTCAGATAATTCTTATTTAAAATTCCATCTTTTAAATGGTATAAAAATTATTTTAGAATAAATAAAGGGATTTGTAATTTTAATTAAGTATTTATTAAATAATTTTTTTATTACATGAGAAAAGTAAAGATATAAACTGTAAGTCATTATTATGTGTCTCTTTTGTTGAATTTTAAACATCATATTTCAATTTTTCAGAACAATGAACCAAGTGACATTGTATTCATCCCATTTGGTACAACATCAGATACAGTAAAGATTCACTTTACACCAAATGCAAATTGTAAAATGCATGTTACTGTTTCCATTATTGGATGTTTTGAATCGGCATGTAAGTTTTTTCATCTGTATTTTCTTATTATTCAAATATGATTTTCTTTTCAAAATTAAATATCAGCAATTTATATTTCCACCTAACTTGTTCAGATTATCACTTATTTCAATTGCTTATATTTTTTGTGTATACTATTATGTTTTGGTTTTATAAGAGGTTCACAGAGTATAAACTCCGGTTCTTATAGACCATTGGGTTACTTAAAGGAAAAGTACCCCAACACAGAATATATCAGTAGGATAACAACAAACGCATTAATTACATACATATAACATTTAATTTACAAATATAGGGGAACAAGGTTCTCCAGACTACAATGTCACAAGTGTCCAAACATATGTAGAAGTGTAAGAAAGACAGAATAGGTGGAAACCACTTACTGTATGTGGGGTTTTGTACCATTTGGTATGCACCATGTATGTGTTGGAGAGATGTGACCAGTATGTCTGTACTTGTCCAGCTAGCTTCGGGGAAAGAGGCTGATATTTGTGGTTCCTGTGTCAAGTGACCAAAAAAGGACTCAGAAGAGTCCCCAAACCCTGTGACAAGGGAGACTACTCCATTTAGTCCCTTACAGTTTGTTTCTTTTTACTAGTCATTTTAAACAACTATTTTCTTCTAAATATTTATATTGCTATGGTTATATAAAATTTATTTTTATAATAAATATTTCCCAATTTCATTATCATTTTTAGCCACCACACCAGCAGCAACCCGTAAGTTGTTCTTTAATCATTTCATTTCTAATTATTTAAAATAATAACTCTATGTTACTAGCAACTAAATGGCATTCGATTTTTATGATTATATCAATAAAAGTGCAGTTAAATTAATAGAAATAACATTGAAATAGCTCAATGCTTTTTTGTAGTGAAATTATTTCTAATATTTGCTTTTTATTCAATAATTATATCAAAATGCTTTAATTAAACGATAATCTGTATTACTTCAATGGTGATGGGGGAAACAATTTGTACGATTGATATATATATGTAAGATTAGTAATAAATCATGTGAAATTTATGTATTATGGTTAAACCTTTAAAAAGGTAGTAGATAAATGTAGAAAATATTATTGTTTAAAATGTTTTTTGAAAATGAATCTATTTGCTTATTCCTTTCAGCAACACCAACACCAAAACCATCAACAGAAACAGGTAGGTGAATAGTTGCTATTCATTTTATAAATTCCATATTTTCATCTTTCAAATAAAAAATCAAGATAATGCTTTTATTGAAGTTTGAATTATAAAGTCCAATCATGAAGAAATGAATGTGAATAACTGAGCATTAAAAGTGCAGTGTCTTATTTATTATAGAATTACTACAAAAGGATTTAATAAGACATTCTTTGACAAAATCAAAACTGAGACACTTAGCCATAAAGAGTTACATAGTCATATAAATATTGAAAAACTTGGTCCATCAAATTTACGTGTACTTTAAAAAATAAAAAACAAACATTCAAAAAGTATTTAAAAGAATTTTACCTCTCTTAGGAGTCATTTTATAGGAATATTAAGTTTCTGAGGTTTTTTTTGGTTTTTTCAGCTTCATTGTGTGTTAAGCAGGATGGCCTGGCTGATTCATCTTTGATAAGGAATTGGGATATTGATGTGTCCAGTAATGAAGAAAATAAGGCTGATATCCGACCAGGATCAAAAGGATGGGTACCTGAAGCTGGAGATAAGAAAACTACAGTCAGCCTCTTTGTTGGTGATGCTCTCATATATGGGCCAATATCAGGCTACCTTCAAGCAAGTGTGTGGGAAAATATGATGTTTTCCTCAGTGGAGGTGAACAAGGAAATGTTCAAAGATTCAAGGTAATTTGTATTAAAAATAATTTTCACAATTGTCTTTGTTATATATATCTTGATCATTCAAACAGTAACAATTCTGTAACATTTTTTTAAGATACTTCAAGTTAAATCTTATTTTGATAAAGCACCTGGCTACACTTTTGGAACATTCAATTTTTACATAATGAGGGGAAGCCTATCATTTTTGTAAGGTGGATAGACAGGTCTTGAACCCAAGTTCATCTGGGACTCTCATTGGCTTAGAGGGTCATGTGACCAGGTGACTCTGGGAAAGCAGAATTAGATTTAGTGAAGTTGAGGCCGAATGTGTATTTCCATCTGTGCTGCTTCCCTGCATGCATAAGGCAAAGAATGTATTGGAAAAAAAAAAAAGTTGACACAAAAAAATATGTTTCTGTGGTTTGTCTCTGATAATCAAGAAAGAATAGAAGAGCAATGATAACAAGAACAGAAAATGGAACAGAAAAGTAGACAACCCCCAATTGAAGAGCAGAGATACCCAGCACAATTGAAGAAAAAAAGAACCCCAATGGAAGATAGAAAAATAGAAATATGATAGATGCTAATTTTTAAGACTAGGATTATGCAATAAATTCACTCATTGTTATACATCTTTTTTGTACAATTAGTTGAAATTATGCTAATGGTAATTGATAATGATATATATACTTGACAAAAACAAAAATTGAAAATCTATATCCAATTTTCCAGAACAATGGACCAAGTGACATTGTAATAATCCCATTTGGTACAACAGCAGATACAGTGAAAATCCACTTTACTGCAGAAAGTCCGAATTGTCAAATATGTGTTACTGTATCCATTTTGGATGTTTTGAATCGGCATGTAAGTTTTTTTTATTTTCTTTTTATGAGATTAAATTCAAATACCAAAAATTCCCCTTAACATATAAGTTTTACCCTACATGACAGTATATAGGATACCCATTGTTTTCTAAATAATTTACTAAAAAAACATTTTTGTATCCTATATGAAAATTTATTCTATAATTTTGACAGCCTAATATTGGTTGTACAAACATTACATATTGGAACGGCAAGTTGTCTTTCTTTTTCTTTTTTTCATCGTATAGGCTGTCAAAATGTGGCTATCTTTTCTTTTTTTAATCATTTTATATCTTGAGTTTAAAATGATTTAATTTTTTTTACTCTGCTATAATATACACTAAAATGTAGAAATTACATTTACTATTTATTAACTATTTTATTTTATATTTTTAAATGAATTTATTGTATGCATATATATATATATATATATATATATATACTTTTGATCATGTATTTTGATTTATATTGTTTAACTTATATTTGCCGTTACCTTTATAGCCACCTCACCAGCACCAACACGTAAGTTTACTTTAATTATTTATAATTTTAATTTATGCACATATTCATTTTTTAATTCTATTTTGAACTAAACTCTCTCATTTATATTTAATGATCTGTTTTGGTTTAAAATGTTGTCAACACTTGAAATAAGTACGAGAAATGCAAAGTTCAAATAACTAATAGAATAACATTTATAATTAATCAATTTTTTAAATTAAAGATTTTCTGAAATATTTTTGTTTATTGAAGATATTCTCTTTGTATGTAAAATTTCAATTCGTTTACAGCAAAGTTTCAAATTTTAAAAAAAGAATCAGATGTTTGTTAAAGAAGTTAAGTTGGGAAGCAGCAAAATTTCTTAGTTGTTATATCTCTCTT
>CM042150.1:120902676-121029958 GCA_023376005.1 Doryteuthis pealeii
AGAGAGATTAGATAAACATTATCCATTATGCCATACGAGATTTATCATTAAAAAATAAAACAAATTTATTAGAAAACTTTAACAATTCCTCATTGTGAAACTAATTATCAGAGTAGGAAGTTCCAGATTTTGAATTGAACTATATGAAACACTAAAACAGATTTGAAGTACTTACATGCAGATTGAAAACATCCAATAATTTGAAACAGTAACCTGCATTTACAATTTGCCTTTCAGCAGTAAAATGGATTTTAACTGTATCTGCTGTTGTATACCAAATGGAATGCTGACAATATCACTTGGTCCATTATTCTAAAGATAAAACCAATGAAAAACATATCATTAATAGAAACATTCATAAAATATGAGAAAATTCAATTATCAAACTGAAGTTTACTAAAATTCAGAAATTAATATGATGATATATTTATTTTCATAGTACTTACCTTCAGTCTCTGAACATTTCCTTGTTCCCCACCACTAAGAAAAGATAATCATATTTTCCAACACATTTGCTTGTTAATAGCTCATGTTGGCTCCAATATATGAGAGCATCACCAACAAAGAGTTCAACAGTAGATTTCCTATCTCCAGCTTCAGGTGTCCATCCTTTTGAAACCTGGTCGGATATCAGCCTTATTTTCTTTCATTACTGGACACTTTAATATCCCAATTTCTTATCAAAGAAGCATCAGCCAGGCCATCTTGCTTAACACATAATGATGCTGCAAAATAAAAAATACAGATCCAAATATGAGAACTTCAAATAACCAGAATTTTCAATGAAAATAACTTCAAGTATATCAAATGCTATTTATAGAGTATTTCCCTAATTCATTTATTTGCAAATAAACTGATATAAAACCTCAGTATATATTCAGAAATGACTTTATTTCTGTTAATACCTTCTAAGAAGGATATTATTATTTTGAATGCTTTTTTTACAAATACAAATAAAACATGGAGTATTTTTTTGCCCATATTTACATGAATATTTCTGATTGTGTTTTGATTCATGCTTGTGTCAAGAATCATCAAAATAAATTTCATTTAATTTAGAATAAGAAGAGATTGAATTTGTTAACTTTAACACTGACATGCATTGAATAGACATTAAAATCTAAAGTTCAATAAAAGCATCAATTTTCTTCATTTTATTATTAATTTTATAAATTCATAGCAAATATATTACCAACCTGTTTCTGTAGATGGTTTTGGTGTAGGTGTTGCTGAAAGGCATAAAAAGAAAAAGTTTTAACATAATTTAAATGAAAATATAATTTCAAAGATTAATTTTTTCATATTTCAAATATTGACAATTTATAAATTGTTCTAAAACGAGACATAAATGCTATGAACTTTTTGTTGCCATATTGTTTTTTCTTTAGTATATTCTTACATATACCAATAAAAATATGCCAAATATGAACAACTAAGAAATTTTATGCTGCTTCCAACTTAACTTCTTTAACAAAACATCTGATTCTTTTTTTTAAAAATTTGAACTTTGCTGTAAACGAATTGAAATTTTACATACAAGAGAATATCTCTTCAATAAAACAAAAATATTTCAGAAATCTTTACATTTTAAAAATTGATTAATTATAAATGTTATTCTATTAGTTATTTGAACTTTGCATTTCTCGTACTTATTTCAAAGTGTTGACAACATTTTAAACCAAAACAGATCATTAAAATATAAATGAGAAGAGGTTTAGTTCAAAATAGAATTAAAAAATGAATATGTGCATAAATTAAAATTATAAATAATTAAAGTAAACTTACGTGTTGGTGCTGGTGAGGTGGCTATAAAGGTAAATCGGCAAATATAAGTTAACAATTAAATCAAAATACATGATCAAAAGTATTATATATATATATAATATATATATATATATATATATATGCATACAATAAATTCATTTAAAAATATAAAATTAAAATAGTTTAATAAAATAGTAAATGTAATTTCTACATTTTAGTGTATATTATAGCAGAGTAAAAAAAAATTAAATCATTTTAACTCAAGATATAAAATGATTAAAAAAAAGAAAAGATAGCCACATTTGACAGCCTATACGATGAAAAAAAAAGAAAAAAGAAAGACAAAACTTGCCGTTCCAATATGTATGTTTTGTACACCAATATTAGGCTGTCAAATTATAGAATAAATTTTTCATATAGGATACAAAATGTTTTTTTTTTAGTAAATTATTTAGAAAACAATGGGTATCCTATATACTGTCATGTAGGGTAAAACTTATATGTTAAGGGGAATTTTTGGTATTTGAATTTAATCTCATAAAAGAAAATAATAAAAAAAACTTACATGCCGATTCAAAACATCCAATAATGGATACAGTAACACATATTTGACAATTCGGACTTTGCTGCAGTAAACCGGATTTTCACTGTATCTGCTGTTGTACCAAATGGAATTATTACAATGTCAGTTGGTCCATTTGTTCTGAAAAATTGGATATAGATTTTCAATTTTTGTTTTTGTCAAGTATATATATCATTATCAATTACCATTAGCATAATTTCAAACTAATTGTAACAAAAAGATGTATAACAATGAGTGAATTTATTGCATAATCCTAGTCTTAAAATTAGCATCTATCATATTTCATTTTTCTATCTTCCATTGGGGTTCTTTTTTTCTTCAATTGGTGCTGGGTATCTCTGCTCTTCAATGGGGGTTGTCTACTTTTCTGTTCCATTTTCTGTTCTTGTTATCATTGCTCTTCTATTCTCTCTTGATTATCAGAGACAAACCACAGAACATATTTTTGTGTCAACTTGTTTTTTTTTATTTCCAATACATTCTTTGCCTTATGCATGTGCAGGGCAAGCAGCACAGATGGAAATACACATTCGGCCTCAACTTCACTAAATCTAATTCTGCTTTCCCAGAGTCACCCTGGTCACATGACCCTCTAAGCCAATGAGAGTCCCAGATGAACTTGGGTTCAAAGACCTGTCTATCCACCTACAAAAATGATAGGCTTCCCCTCATTATGTAATAAATTGAATGTTCCAAAAGTGTAGCCAGGTGCTTTATCAAAATAAGATTTTAACTTGAAGTATCTTAAAAAAATGTTACTGAATTGTTACTGTTTGAATGATCAAGATATATATAACAAAGACAATTGTGAAAATTATTTTTAATACAAATTACCTTGAATCTTTGAACATTTCCTTGTTCACCTCCACTGAGGAAAACTCATATTTTCCCACACACTTGCTTGAAGGTAGCCTGATATTGGCCCCATATATGAGAGCATCACCAACAAAGAGGCTGACAGTAGTTTTCTTATCTCCAGCTTCAGGTACCCATCCTTTTGATCCTGGTCGGATATCAGCCTTATTTTCTTCATTACTGGACACATCAATATCCCAATTCTTATCAAAGATGAATCAGCCAGGCCATCCTGCTTAACACACAATGAAGCTGAAAAAACCCAAAAAAAACCTCAGAAACTTAATATTCCTATTAATGACTCCTAAGAGAGGTAAAATTCTTTTAAATACTTTTTGAATGTTTGTTTTTTATTTTTTAAAGTACACGTAAAATTTGATGGACCAAGTTTTTCAATATTTATATGACTATGTAACTCTTTATGGCTAAGTGTCTCAGTTTATGATTTTGTCAAATGTCTTATTAAATCCCTTTTGTAGTAATTCTATAATAAATAAGACACTGCACTTATAACGCTCAGTTATTCACATTCATTTCTTCATGATTGGACTTTATAATTCAAACTTCAATAAAAGCATTGTCTTGATTTTTTATTTGAAAGATGAAAATATGGAATTGATAAATGAATAGCAACTATTCACCTACCTGTTTCTGTTGATGGTTTTGGTGTTGGTGTTGCTGAAAGGAATAAGCAAATATATTCATTTTCAATAAAACATTTTAAACAATAATATTTTCTACATTTATTTACTAACTTTTTAAAGGTTTAACCATAATACATAAATTTCACATGATTTATTACTAATCTTATATTATATATATATATATATATATATATATATATATATATATCAATTGTACAAATTGTTCCTCCATCACCATTGAAGTGATACAGATTATCGTTTAATTAAAGCATTTTGATATAATTATTAAATAAAAAAGCAAATATTTTAATTTCACTACAAAAGCATTGAGCTTTTCAATGTTATTTCTATTAATTTAACTGTACTTTTATTGATATAATCATAAAAATCGAATGCCATTTAGTTGCTAGTAAACATAGATTTATCATTTAAATAATTAGAAATGAAATGATTAAAGAATAACTTACGGGTTGCTGCTGGTGTGGTGGCTAAAAATGATAATGAAATTGGGAAATATTTATTATAAAAATAAATTTCATATAACCATAGCAATATAAATATTTAGAAGAAAAATAATTGTTTAAAATGACTAGTAAAAAGAAACAAACTGTAATGGACTAAATGGAGTAGTCACCCTTGTCACACAGTTTGGGGACTCTTCTGTGTCATGAGTCCTTTTTTGGTCACTTGATGCAGGAACCCCAAAATATCAGCCTCTTTCCTGAAGCTAGCTGGACAAGTACAGACATGCTGGTCACATCTCTCCAACACATACATGGTGCATACCAAATGGTACAGACCCCACATACAGTAAGTGGTTTCCACCTATTCTGTCTTTCTTACACTGCTACGTATGTTTAGACACTTGTGACATTGTATAACCTGGGGAACCTTGTTCCCCTATATTTGTAGATTAAATGTTATATGTATGTAATTAACGCGTTTGTTGTTATCCTACTGATATATTCTGTGTTGGGTACTTCTTTAAGTAATCCAATGGTTTATAAGAACCGGAGTTTACTCTGTGAACCTCTTATAAAACCAAAACATAATAGTATACACAAAATATAAGCAATTGAAATAAGTGATAATCTGAACAAGTTAGGTGGAAATATAAATTTGATATTTAATTTTGAAAGAAAATCATATTTGGAATAATAAAAAATACAGATGAAACTACATTACAAAATCCAATAATTGATACGTAACATGCATTTTACAATTTGCATTTGATGTAAAGTGAATCTTTACTGTATCTGAACCAAATGGGATGAATACAATGTCATTTGGTTCATTGTTCTGAAAAATTGAAATATGATGTTTAAAATTCAACAAAAGAGACACATAATAATGACTTACAGTTTATATCTTTACTTTTCTCATGTAATAAAAAAATTACATCTTCTTGAAATTATTTAATAAATACTCAATTAAAATTACAAATCCCTTTATTTATTCTAAAATAATTTTTATACCATTTAAAAGATGAAATTTTAAATAAGAATTATCTGAAATAATTTTTCTTAAAAATTACCTTAAACCTTTCTACATTTCTTTCTTGAGTTCCACTGAGAAGAACGTCATATTTTGCAACACACTTGCTTGTTAATAGCCTCATGTTGGCTCCATATATGAGAGCATCACCAACAAAGAGTTCAACAGTAGATTTCCTATCTCCAGCTTCAGGTGTCCATCCTTTTGCACCTGGTCGGATATCAGCCTTATTTTCTTCATTACTGGACACTTTAATATCCCAGTTTCTTATCAAAGATGAATCAGCCAGACCGTCCTGCTTAACACATAAGGATGCTGTAAAAAAATAAAAACATTGTATTCATCAATATTAATTTTTCTTTCAATACAATGGAAAATTTGTATTCATTTGATACATTTTTTTTTGACTTTTGTAAATAATTTTAGGCCTACCTGTTTCTGTTGAAGGTTTAGGTGTCGGTGTTGCTGTAATGTAATAAAAACATTCAGTTATCTACATAGTAAATAATTATGTACACATTAAAAGATCGTTTTATATGCAGAATTATGTTGGATTCATAGCATTCACAAGCATGAAATAAATATATAATTTTCAAAATAAACAAATTCAAACAAGTTGAATTGAAACTGAACTTTTGACAAAGATTCAATTTGTAAATGATTTATACAGGTTTTGTTTTTTGGTTTTACATATTTTATATAATTTAATTACCATATCATTTGTTTTATAAACTAATAGATTTTAAACAAAATTATCATTTTAAATGTAATTCAAGGTATTCTTTCAACTTCTGAAAACAAGTATTTATAAGGAAAATTGTTTACATACGTGATGGTGTTGGAGTTGTAGCTAAAAGTTGAAAAGAAAAATATTTCCATTATGAAATAATTACATATAATTCACTCAATTTTTCCTTTTTTAATTTAAATTTTGCAGGAAAAAAAAGTTCTTAATTTGTAAATATTATCCAAATGAAGAAGATTTCTATGTAAAAATCTAAGAAATTTCCTTCATGCAATTTTAATTTTTTGAGTATGAAATATAGATATTAAATCAAATTTTACATATTTTCTGATAACATACAAAGACAGAATTTTAAATACTCACATGCAGATTAGAAACATTTTCTCAATCTCATCCAATAAACAGAATATGGATACATTTTTTTAATAAAAAATTTAATCTTTAATATTTTCTTAATGTAATTACATAATCCAAATTAAGTATGCAATAAATATTTATATTTAAAGTTAAACTTCATAAAATAATAAGTCAGGATTTTAAACACTTACATGCTGATTGGAAACATCCAATAATTGAAACAGTAACCTGCATTTTACAATTTGCCCTTTCTGATGTAAAATGGATTTTCACTGTATCTGCTGTTGTACCAAATGGAATGCTAACAATATCACTTGGTCCATTATTCTGGAAACAAAAATAGCAGGCTCAAATATTATCAATACTTAAAAACAAATGAACAATAATATATGTAGTTACAAACATATTAAATACAGAAATCATTGAATTTACAGAGCCTGCATACTTCTTTAATTCAGAACAATTATTTATGGTTTTTACAAGTTACCACCATAATAACTGTTTATGGACAATCTATTAACAATGCCATAATTTCTTGAAGATGTATAAACATGGATATATATAATTCATAATTTTAATGAAACTGTCCTTAGAATACATTTTTATGTAACTTACTTTCAGTCTTTGAACATTTCCTTGAGCTCCTCCAATGAGAAAGATATCATATTTTCCTACACATCTCGATTTTTGCAACCTCATGTTGGCTCCATATATGAGTGCATCACCAACAAAGAAACTGACAGTAGATTTCCTATCTCCATCTTCAGGTGTCCATCCTTTTGCACCTGGTCGGATATCAGCCTTATTTTCTTCATTACTGGACACATCAATGTCCCAATTCCTTATCAAAGATGCATCAGCCAGGCCATCTTGTTTTACACACAGAGATGCTGGAAAAGAAAAGTAAAAAAAAAAGGAAAAGAAAAAAAGAAAAAAAGAATCTTAACTTTTCATTCTGTTTAATGCCTTGTAAAACAATATCATAAAATAAAATATCATTCTAATTAACCGTTTTTTAAGATATACTAAACTATGCCTGGGCAACTTTTTTAAAATTTGTATATAAATAAAAATATTTTGCTGGTTGAAATTTTTAGGTGATTTGCTTTTGTCAAAAGCATTTTGGTAGCCAATCCACTGTAATCATTACACTCTATTGTTTAAAACTAATCATTACACTTTATTGTTTAAAACTACATACATTTATATTGCAATGAAATTGAATAGAAAAACCCAAAAAACAAATCAATTTTCTCAACTTGCTATTTGGAAGATAACAAGATTTATAAATTAATAACAAGTATTCACTTACCTGTTTCTGTTGATGGTTTGGGTGTAGGTGTTGCTGAAAGATATAAAAAAAAGAAAAAGAATCCTTTCAACATATATTTAATGAACAAGAGGCACGTGGTGTAATAGTTATCATCATAGGAAATGGACTCAGTGACCCGTGTTCAAATCCTGAATGAGGCTGTATTTTATATAGCGCTAAAACACTTGGGAAAAATATACATCCAAGTATTTTCCCTCCAGCTATGGGTAAATAGTAGAGAAGACTGGGATCTTTAATCTTGATTAGGCAACCAGTCTAGGAGAAGGAAAACTCTGAATTCAAACCTGTTAAACTCTGCTAAAGAAATTGACCTTGTGTCACATCCTACTTGTGTGTAGGTGTTAGTAAATATAGATATTAAAGAACAATAAATATTGTTCTATTTCTGTGATGACTTTATATCAATCTAAGCTGAATTTAGTAAATGGGTAATTCCATGTCAAATCATTCTGGCCTTGTCACCCACCCCCTTCAATTTGTCTGAAATTTCATCCAAGTGTGGATTATGTTAAAGTTAGCCAATTGCCAAAATTTGAGCTTCCAATTTGAAAAATTGGTGGAGTTATGTCGATTTTTAGCTCTCCAAATATGAGAGGGTTGACGAAAAATGGCGACTTTTTGTAATCTATTTTTGTCTGTAAAATGAGTTCTAGAGCTTCCCTACTACTAAAAATTGGTTTATAAAAGCATATTAGCCAAAGGAATCCAAAGATGCTATTAAAGAAGTCTTAAAGTTAACCAATTTTAAGTTATTGATGATTTCTGATTTGCAAAAACTGACATAACTTTGGTTCTGAGCAAATATCAAACTATCTTTTTGGTACAAATAATGGTCAATATATGTTAAATAATAATAGAAAAAATTTGTCATAGATACAGTGCCACATCAGGATATTGATCTTGCTATGAAAAAATCAGAAATCATCAATAACTTAAATTGGTTAACTTTAAGACTTTTTTGATAGCATTTGCAGATTACTTGGGCAAAAATGCTATTATAAACCCATTTTTAGGAGTAGGGAAGCTCTAGAACTCATTTTACAGACAAAAATAGGTTACACAAAGTTGCCATTTTTCGCCAACCCCACCAAATTTGGAGAGCTAAAATTCGACCTAACTCTGCCAATTTTTCAAATTGGAAGCTCAAATTTTGGGGATTGTCTAATGTTAATATAGTCGACACTTGGAAAACTTTCAGAAATATTGAAGTGGGTGGGTGACAATTTAACTTTTCTGGATGATTTGATATCGTATTACCCAAATATTTATATTTCTTACAATCCATTGTTGATTTTATTAATTGTATCAAATGGTTTCTCTCTTCCTTAAACTAATCAGACATTTTCCTCTTGTAATAAAGGTCATTTTTCATGCAGATAAAATTTCCTTCATCTTCTTGTGGTTTACTCTATATCAAATCTAAATATTAAATTATCATCATTAGGTCATGATGACATCATGGATTCCCATGACTCTCTCTTGCCCCCTGTCCCCATTGGTCATCACTCAGGGCAGGTTTTCTGCATGGCATCCTGTATCCATACAGAGCTGATTGATATAGATTTTTAGTCAGCCTATACTAACATTATAACCAGCATTGCTCATTGACCACTACACAATATATAAATTCTCAAAATATCTAATCCTATTTCAGACTTTTCTTCCTTTAAAGTTAGCAAAATCCTAAAAATTCAAAAAGTCTAATGCTTTGTCTTCATTAAAATAATCTTACAACATGAAAACTATTTGATAAAACAAAAACAAAGGAATCTTAAGATGATTAGGTTAAAAATAGAAGCCACTAAAAACGTTCAGTTAGTGTATAATTAATTCTTTAATATATATTTTGAATTAAAAACAATTTCAGTGTAAAAGATTATACTAAAATCAATTAATGGTGATTATACTTCCATTGATAGAAGTTTATATAAAGTCAATTATTAGTTAAATCATGAAAAAAATTACATAAAGTAGATTTTAAAATGATATTAGATGTAAAAAGTAAAATTATAAATAATTGAAATAAGCTTACGTGTTGCTGCAGGTGTAGTTGCTATGAAAATAAATAGATAAATATATCAATAATATTAACTATAAAATATTCAGCAAAAAACTGTAATTTATAAAATGAGTGTGCATGGATATATATATATATATATATATGCCCAGTTTACTAATTCATTTTATGAATTGTCCCAAAATATCCTGGTTTTTGATAAAAACACAATCTCTAAAAAGGAAATATAGGTAATGTCCTGATTTGTTGATAAAAAAATAATTTTCAAGAAATTTCTTTTATTTGTATGTGTTGAAAAAAAATCTTTATGCAATATTAAATTTGTATGTATTTAATTGCTTTTTAAAATTCTGTTTAACTATCCACTAAAAAAACAAGATAGCTCTTTCTATCTTGTGATTGTAATAATATATGAAATGCAGAGTAATGGAGCGAGTCACATGGGAACATAATTTTAATATTTCAGGCATATATATATACAAACACACGCACACAAGGGGAGTCAAAAAAGTATCGAGGTTGAAGCTGTATTTACCAAGAGAAATGAAGAATGAATAGAACATTGATTTTTTTAGAATTCAAGGAGTGTCAAAAAAGTACCAAGTTTAAAGCTGTATTTACCAAAATAGAAATGAAGAATGAATGGAACATTACTTTTTTTCAGAATACAAGGTGTCAAAAAGTACAAAAAATTTTGATACTTTTTTGACACACCTTGTATATATATTTATATATATATATACTTATAATATATATATTTATAATAACATATACAAAATAAGTGATAAACTACTAAACCTAATTTCTACATTTTTTAGGAAGTAAAAAGAGAGAAATTATTTTAAATTGAAAATAAAGAAACCACTTACATGCTGATTCAAAACACCCAATGATGGATACAGTAACTTGAATTTTACAATTGGCTCTGTCTGCAGTAAAGTGAATCTTCACTGTATCTGCTGTTGTACCAAATGGAATGAATACAATGTCACTTGGACCATTGTTCTGAGAAAAATAGAAATACACATTTTAATTTTTTGGGTAAGTATACATTTAATCATCAATTGCTGTAATCATAAGTTCAGCCAACTTTGCAAAAATCAAATTTAATAATAACTGAGTGTTAATTTTTGTAACAGACTTTCTCAATTGAAAAAAAAAAAAAAAAAAATACATATTTACACTGACATGAAATATACACCAGGCACCTTCTTTTGTGTGCATGTGTGATAAAAATTATATCTTATTGTGAATAGAAGAGTAGAGTGAGCATTAAAATGCTGACTAATAAACATAGTTCAGAATTAAAATTTAGAGCAATGTAAAAGATACAGAAATTGTTTGAGGAGTCTGATTTCCTTATAATATATAATATATATATATATATATTATATAATATATATATATATTGTGTGTGTGTGTGTGTGTGTGTGTGTGTGTATTTACCCAACCCCTGTGAGTAGGATGTAACACAAAGTCAATTTCTTAAGTGGAGTTTAATAAATTTGAATTCAGAGTTTTTCTTCTCCTAGACTGGTTGCCTAACCAAGATTAAAGAGCCAAGTCAGCCTACTATTTACCCATAGCTGGAGGGAGAATAGTTGGATGCATAACTTTCCCAAGGATATTAGTACTATGTGAAATGCAAACAGCCTTGTTCAGGATTTGAACTCGGGTCACCAAATCCATTTCCTATGCTGATAACTATTACTCAATGTGCATCTTATTTTTATATTGAAAAAATATTGCTTGGTTGGAACTGATGATCAAGAGATTTTATTTTTATGATTTGCATACCAAATTTCTGTTTCCATTTACCAGAAAAATTATAGTTAAATTATCTGCCCTTGGCACCAGAGGGCGAATCGCCAATATACAATATTGGCACCAAAATTAAATTCTGTGACAAAAGTCACTTATAATGTTGAGCAGTCAACCAGTGAGTCATGTTTTCCAGTGCTCCCTTTACCTTTTTGAAACCTTTTTCTACATTTTAGAATATATGGTTTTTTTTTTTATCTTCAATTGTTGTTCCTGTCTTATTCATGTGAATTTACTTGCTTATAACTTGGGAATTATATAAGTCCCACAAAACCTCATACATTTTGATTTTATGTCATTTTTACAATCCGAAAGTGATACTGCTTGATTCAGATATTATAATATTTGAAAGATCAATATATATTTAACAAATGAAATACTAAAAATAAGAATTCTTTTATGAATTACCTTAAATTTTTCCACATTACTTCCTTGACCTCCTCCACTGAGGAAGACATCATATTTGCCAACACATTTAGATTTTTGCAACCTCATGTTGGCTCCATATATGAGTGCATCACCCACAAAGAGACTGACAGTAGATTTCTTATCTCCAGCTTCAGGTGTCCATCCTTTTGCACCTGGTCGGATATCAGCTTTACGTTCTTCATTACTGGATACATCAATATCCCAGTTCCTTATCAAGGAAGAATCAGCCAGGCCATCCTGCTTAACACACAAAGAGGCTGAAACACAAGAAGTATATATCTATTATAATGCATCTTTATAACACAATGTAGAAAATAAGTAAAGAGAAATTTATATTTCCCTTTTACAATATAGAAAATATAATTGTTTGATTAAAAATACAACATAGATTGATTAGAAACCTACCTGTTTCTGTCGAAAGTTGGGGTGTTGGTGTTGCTGAAATGTATAAAAATTTATTTACATTAAAAGTAATAACTGTATGCATATCGTTGAAAATTTTGAAACATGTAATAAGACTATAGCAAATAATTGGTTAGCATTAAAACCTACCAAATTATACAAAAGCAATACTTTACAATTCTTTCCTAATGAAAGAAAGAATCTGTTTAAAACAAAATACTTTTTTGCTTTTATGTATTGTATGTAATTCATTTTTTATTTGCTATAAAAGCAGCTGTCTTTAAAAGTTAAAATATTTGTATCATACATAAATTAATGTTGTAACTTTTGAATGGTAAACATTTATAAAGGGAATTGTATACATACGTGAAGGGGTTGGACTGGTGGCTAAAAGAAAGAACAAAAAAATTTCAGCGTTAAAATAAAATATAGCCTTCTTAATTCCCTTTCTTCTAAATCTTGTAATAACAAGAGAAGTGTTGTAAAATGTTGAAATATTAACTAATTATGTTATAAGATTAAAAGATAAAAACAATTTTATTAGAAAATTTTAACAATTGTCAATCTAATCTGTGCATGAAATGTAGATTTTAAATTTCATAAATTTCTACTGATGAAACACTAAGAAGATAGAAGTTTGAAGTACTTACATGCTGACTCAAAACATCCAATAATTGAAACAGTAACCTGCATTTTACAATTTGCCCTTTCTGGTGAAAAGTGGATTTTAACTGTATCTGCTGTTGTACCAAATGGAATACTGACAATATCACTTGGTCCATTATTCTAAAGACAAAAACAATGAAAAACATTATTATTAATAGAAAGATTCATAAAATATGATGGAATTCAATTATCAAACTGAAGTTTACTAAAATTTATAATTAATATGATGATACATTTTCATGAAATTTACCTTCAGTCTTTGAACATTTCCTTGTTCACCTCCAATGAGAAGGATATCATATTTTCCTACACATTTGCTTGTTAATAGCCTCATGTTGGCTCCATATATGAGAGCATCACCCACAAAGAGTTCAACAGTAGTTTTCTTATCTCCAGCTTCAGGTGTCCATCCTTTTGAACCTGGTCGAATATCAGCCTTATTTTCTTCATTACTAGACACACCAATATCCCAGTTTCTTATCAAAGAAGAATCAGCCAGGCCATCTTGTTTTACACACAAAGAAGCTGCAAGATGAAAAAATATAGATTAAAAACTTGAGAACATTATAAGAAGAAACATGTTTTGTTGGATATCAACTTCATATTATTCATTACTTGACACTTTGATATCCTAGAAAAATCAGTTGGATAGATGGCAGTATGGATATAAGGCTTAATTCAGTTTTAAGTGACAATCATCTGTAGGTTGCAGGTTCAATCCTGACCATTGACAATGATAACATAGCATGCTTAACATAGTTTAACACTTGTACCTGGTCATGGTTAACAGAATGAGAACAATCTACTACAGTGGATTGAATAAAGGGTTCGGTTTCAAGTTCTATGAAGGTTCCCAATTAGGACACAAAGGTTACCGAGTTTGACAAGAAACACTTGAAGAAGGCATAAGGGCACATTGACCAAAACGTGTATATAACAATAAAGATGAGGACAACAGTCTGAAAAACGTAAATAATGCAAATTATAGAGCCTCATCTCAAAACTTCAGAGAAATAAGAATAATTGAATTTATATTTTCATTTTACAACATAGAAAATACAGATACCTAATTATTAAGGAAAATACAGCATTGATTTTTTTTAGAATTATAATAAACTTACCTGTTTCTGTTGAAGGTTTGGGCGTTGGTGTTGCTGAAATGTTAAAAATTTAATTAAGAAATAATTGCATGTGTATAGTTAAAAGTATCCAAACATAGAAAAGACATTTTTTTTAAAGTAATTATATTTTGAATTAAATCCTAATTAGAAGGAATTAAACATATTCATTTGCAATTTCTTTTTGATATTTAAAATATAAGACAGATAAAAATACTATGATAATATTTTTCATTTTGCCTATTTCATGTAACTAAATATTTGTTATAGAAACAATTGGATTTTGAGAAAATCAAAATATTTGTATTATTCATAATTTAATGTTTGAACTCTTAAAGCATAAGTATTTATAAAGTAAATTATATACATACGTGTTGGTGTTGGACTTGTAGCTAAAAGAAGAAAAAAATTGAAATTATCTTTTATCAAAATAACATCATTACTATCTTTATAAAAATCTTGTAATAAACAACAATTCTTACATTTTAAATATTATCCAACTATGTTATAAGAATTATTATTAAAAATAAAACAAATTAATTAGAACACTTTCATATTGAAAATCTAATTTTCTGAGTATAAGATATAAATTTTAAATTAAACTTAAAAAACACTATTTATATGAAACACTAAAACAGAATTTGAAGTACTTACATGCTGATTGGAAACATCCAATAATTGAAACTGTAATCCGCATTTTACAATTTTGCCTCTCAGCAGTAAAGTGAATTTTCACTGTATCTGCTGTTGTACCAAATGGAATACTGACAATATCACTTGGTCCATTATTCTAAAGATAAAAACAATGAAAAACATTATCATTAATAGAAACATTTACAAAATATGATGGAATTCAATTATCAAACTGAAGTTTACTAAAATTTATATTTAATATGATGATACATTTTCATGAAATTTACCTTTAGTCTTTGAACATTTCCTTGTTCACCTCCAATGAGAAGGATATCATATTTTCCAACACATTTGCTTGTTAATAGCCTCATGTTGGCTCCATATATGAGAGCATCACCAACAAAGAGTTCAACAGTAGATTTCCTATCTCCAGCTTCAGGTGTCCATCCTTTTGATCCTGGTCGGATATCAGCTTTGTGTTCTTCATTACTGGACACTTTAATATCCCAGTTTCTTATCAATGAAGAATCAGCCAAGCCGTCTTGTTTAACACACAAAGAGGCTGAAAGGAATAAAATAGAGATTAAATTAAATCATTACTGGTATTTCTAAAAAACTTGTAAAAATGAAAAACTTTCTAAAGAAACTTTACATAAAAAATCATTAATAGCTCACCCGTCTCTGTTGATGGTTTTGGCGTTGGAGTTGGTGTGGCTAAAATCATAAAAAACAGAGTAATGTGAAAAATAAAACAATTATTTTTTTTTGACAAAATGTTTGATATTTTATGGTAATTTTACTCCCCTTTTAAATCTTCTATCTTATTCAATACAGAATTTAGTAAAATATAATTTTCATGAAAGGAAAATAATAGAAAATCATTAGTTTCTGTAAATGTAAAACAAAATCATATATCATAATAAAAGCTAATATTTTAAAAACATTATTTTGAAATTATAGACTTAGATCAATATTTTATATAATTGTTAAATGTTATTTGAAAGTAATGATTGCTGAATGAAAGATGAAATCATGTGTTGATATGATTCTCACTTAGAGACAACTATTCTTTTTTATATAAAATATTATTTTGTAAGTTCTGTTTAATAACTTTATTTCTCAAAATTTGATAAATTAATCATATACTTACTTGTTGCAGCTGGAGTTGTAGCTATAGAAAATGAAGAAAACATGGAAAAACATAATTAATTGAAGTAAATATTAGACATACATGTTGTTAAAGAAAAATGCTAAGTTTTTCTTTCAGCTGATGAAAATTAATTATAATTCAATTTTTTAGATTTTTATATATGATTTGAATGAATTATATCACACACTTCTTCCATCAGTGCTTGCATCTCACTGGTCAGAAAAGTCATTAACAGTAGATATGACATAATCATATGGACTTTTCAGCTTACCACCGTAAGTGAAAAAAAATTGATATAATGCATGATTTTAAAAAATTATCAAAGTAGTTTGATTAAAATGTAGATAAGGATTATGAAGGTACTTACAAGCTGATTGGAAACATCCAATAATTGATACAGTAACTTGCATTTTACAATTTGGACTTTCTGGTGAAAAGTGGATTTTCACTATATCTGCTGTTGTACCAAATGGGATTATTACAATATCACTTGGTCCATTGTTCTGAAGGAAAATACATCATAAAAGGAATTATAAACTATGGATGATATTTCATAATTTATGCAACATAACAAGCATAATAATAATTGAATATTAATAGAATTTTTTAAAGGGAAAAAAATTATATATTGAAAATATTTTGGCCAATATTCATTTTTTAGATAAAATTTCCACAATCTTATAGAAATGTCCTTTGAGTTATTTTTAGACGCCGTTTAGTATATTCAAAATATCAAGTCATATGTAAATGAAAATAGAATAAATATTTATCTATAGCTTACTTTGAATCTTTGGACATTTCCTTGTTCAGCTCCACTAAGAAAGACATCATATTTTGCAACACATTTAGATTTTTGCAACCTCATGTTGGCTCCATAAATGAGTGCATCGCCCACAAAAAGGTCAACAGTAAATTTCTTATCCCCAGCTTCAGGTGTCCATCCTTTTGCACCTGGTCGGATATCAGCTTTATGTTCTTCATTACTGGACACTTTAATATCCCAGTTTCTTATCAAAGAAGAATCAGCCAAGCCATCCTGTTTCACACACAAAGATGCTGAAATAATAGAATAATTTTGTATTGGGTTTAGTCTAATTAATGTTTCTTTTACAATATAGAAATTATGTTTATATGTTTGGTGTTTAAAGAGAACATCATTAGATATTTTGTAGATAATAAAAGGCTTACCTGTTTCTGTGGAAGGTTTTGGTGTTGGTGTTGCTGAAAGTTAAAATAATATGTCATTTATATAAAAGTATGAGGAGGGGCGGGGGTAATAAGTCTGCAGTTTTATATTCAGTTGTTAAATAAATTTTGGTCAGATATTTTCACTGTATAATGTTCAAGTTAATGTAATTAATATTCATCACTAAATTCAGTGCATTCACAAGGAAAAATATTATTCTGAAAAATACATATTTACTGTATAAAAATGCTTATTGATACAATATTAATATTGATTGAAATTAAAATCAGTGAGATATTTACAGAAATCTATTCTATACTATTTCAATATAATTCACTACATAAAAAGTAAAGTTGTTGGGGCGGCCTAATGTCGGTATCAGCCGGAGAGTGAGGGTGTGTATCCCCTTTTCCCTAGCGCTAGACCAAGGAGATTATTTTAGCATCTGAGGTGGAGTGCCACCTACCATCAGCTCCTCACTTTACCGCACAGATCCTGTGCTACTCATATGCTGAGTTGGCGAGGGTCGGTATCAAACTAAGAACCTTGTGATTCCTAGCCGAACACTCTACCGACTGAGCTAAACTACATATGCAGATATATTAAATATAAAGTAAGCTTCAAATGTTATTTAAGTACAAATTCAGGTATATTTCATTTTGAATGGCGTATATTTATCAAGATAACTCAATACATACGTGTTGGCATTGGAGTTGTGGCTGAAAAAAGATATTGAAATCAAAGATTAAAAATCTTCCATCAAAATCATTTTTGAAGTTTCATTTTTTCTACATTATGTATTAACAATTACTAAATGTTTCTAATGTAGTAATGGATTTTTAATAAAGCTATGGTAAATTTTCATAATATTTTGTATTTTTGATATTTCATGTAATGTAATTTTAATTTTCTAAAGAAAATAGGTATGTTTTAATTAAAACTTTATCCATTAATTTTGATAAAAGTCAGGATTTTAAACACTTACATGCTGATTCAAAACATCCAATAATGGAAACAGTAACCTGCATTTTACAATTTGCTCTTTCTGGTGAAAAGTGGATTTTCACTGTATCTGCTGTTGTACCAAATGGAATACTGACAATATCACTTGGTCCATTATTCTAAAGATAAAAACAATTAAGCACATGTATTATAATTAATAGAAACATTTACAAAATATGATGAAATTCAATTATCAAGCTGAAGTTTAATAAAAGTCATAATTAATATGATGATACATTTTCATGTAATTTACCTTCAGTCTTTGAACATTTCCTTGACCTCCTCCACTGAGGAAGACATCATATTTTCCAACACATCTAGATTTTTGCAACCTCATATTGGCTCCATAAATGAGTGCATCACCAACAAAGAGTTCAACAGTAGATTTCTTATCTCCAGCTTCAGGTGTCCATCCTTTTGCACCTGGTCGGATATCAGCTTTACGTTCTTCATTACTAGACACATCAATATCCCAGTTCCTTATCAAAGAAGAATCAGCCAGGCCATCTTGCTTAACACATAATGAGGCTGAAAAATATAAAAAAAATATAACTCAGAAACTTAATAACTTTATATTCCTATTAATGACTCCTAAGAGAGGTAAAATTCTTTTAAATACTTTTTGAATAAAGGTTTCTTTTTTTTTTTTCAGGTAAAATTTGCTGATGTAAGTTTTTCAATATTTATATGGATAAGTGAATCTTTATAATGACAAGTATTTTGGTTTATGATTTTATCAACGTGCACATCTTATTAAATTATTTTTATAGCCAGCCTTTGAGAATATTTTTAACTTGAAATATGTGTTGAAGGTAGTTCATTATTTATTTTTAATGTTTTGTAAATAGCGTTAATTTGGGGGAAGATATGAACTTATTTTTTGTAAAGGTTCTATCTTTCTCAGGTAATGCCCATAGAATTCTCAAATTCTTCAGTGTCGGTCTGTGATTGGTTGGTTTTGAGGAGCGAGGCTGACTTCCTGTTCCCAAAATTGGGCACCAAATTCAACAGACAGAGGATTGGATTTGAAAGGTCTGGTTTGATTTTTACTGTCTCTGTTGACGTTGAGTCAATGTAAAATTTTGTGCACCGAGATAAGACGAAGATTGTTAAAACAAGAGAAAGTTTTTTCATAGTTTTTCCCGGAATTATTTGTTGCATATTTGGAACACCCAAATATTGCTTTTAGCTCACAGAGTGAGTTATACATTGAATTATTAATTATATTGTAAGTTGGTATTTGATACCGATAATTTTTCTTCAGAGAAGAAAATAATATTTGAAAATCCAACCTTAATTCTTTTTTATAGAGATATTATCATATTTCTAAAATTGTACATTTTATTTGTAAGAAGCAAGAAATTTCATTTCAAGGCATTTTAGCTCTAAATAATTCTTGTGATTCAGCACGACCTGACAAAATTTCCACTGTCATCATAGCAGCGGTACCCAAGAAGAAAGAGAGGTGCAGCCAGTATGAACACCCAAAGGGAAGGTTTGGTAGACTGACTGGCGACCAGATAAGTAAAAGAAAGAACATTTTTGTTTACTGTCTTATTTTATTCTATTTGTAAATGCGAGTAGAAACCTGGTAACCACCCTTTTTTTTGTACATTGCATTTTTTATTTTTTCGGCTTTGTGCCTTAAAAATGGTAATATCAGCATAAAGGACAAATTATGCAAGTCACTAGTTTTTTTGTTCATTAAATAAATCTTTTGACTTACTATATTGTCTCCTTTTGTAAATTCTTTGTATTGTTTTACCAATTTTTTAAATTATTTTTGCTGTAATTACCTTCGTTTCAATGGGACAGAAAAATATCTTTTTAAATCCGTTCAAGCCTATGATAAGAAACTGCAATGTTAACAGTTAGCTACTTATATCAATATACCTTGAAATCTAAAGTTCAATAAAAACATCAATTATCTTGGTTACAATTTGAAAGATACACATGCAGAATTTATAAATGAATAGGAACTGTTCACCTACCTGTTTCTGTTGATGGTCTTGGTGTTGGTGTTGCTGAAAGGAATAAGTAAATATATTTATAATCAACAACAATTAAAAAAGAAAACTTTCCATTCTATATGTAGGTACATCAATAAATTTATAGCTTGATGATGAAAAAAGCATTTAATTTACACAGTAATTGTTTCCTTCCTTTTATTCAAAATCAAAATCAAACCTCTTTATGATTCATAACCTTTTGTTGAATATAGTAACATCCGGTTTAAGTTATTAAAAATTAAATTTCAAGATCTGCACAATCAAATGCAATATAAAAATACATAATATTTGTAATTTTGCAGTTTAGAGTCAATATTTAATATTTAATGTAGAAATGAATCTGTTGAGAAAATTAAAAAACTGGAGATGTGGGGGGGGGGAGAGAAGAAAATGAATATCTAAAAAGCTTTTGCCATTTGTTGGGTAGCTTATCAAATTCCCTTTGTAGAGAGGAAGAAATCTAGAAAAGACTTTGCTCATCATCTGTCAAATTCAGACCTAAAATAGATTCTTCTACAATTAAAGAGGCACATGGTGTAATGGTTTAAATCATGGACAATGCTGTTTGCATTTCATATAGCACTAATACCCTTGGGTAAGATATGCATCCAAGTATTCTCCCTCCAGCTATGGATAAATAGTAAGGAAGACTGGGCCCTCTAATCTTCTTAGACAACCAGTCTGGGAGAAGGAAAACTGAATTCAAACCTGTTAAACTCCACTAAAGATATTGACCATGTGTTACAATTTTAGTCTGCAGAAAACAAGCATTTTGTATTTTATGTTGTATATCTATCCAATGATAATTAGACTAAGGAAAATATGTATAGCACCTTTTATTTTTATAAATAACAAAAATAAAATAGCTTAGCACCAGTATGTAATTTGCATATGTGGATTCCTTAAGCTATAAATCGACAGGCGTCTCACTCTTCTTCCTCTTTTGTCCGATTTCACTAGCAGCACTAGGATCCTTTGTGTTTGGTCCAATACCACCTGTACTCTTCATTGGTGTAGGTTAAGTTAAGGTTAATGATATGAAAATGATCAGTTATTTTGTGCTGCTAAAATTTTCAATCATAGAATGCTCAGAGTTTCAGATTTGAAATAAAGAAAATACATAAATCTACTTAAAAATATAAGCTCTAAACTACATGGAAGACTACATGTTTTTCTCTAAGGGTGTGTAAGTGAGTGAATGTAAAATTATTCAAAAAGTATATATAACTGAATGTATATTAGTTAAATGCTATCAAAGTGACCATAACAAAGATCATAAGGAACATTTTTATTAGACAAAATTATATTGCATTTCACAGTAAAACATTTTTAAATATTTATGAAATAACAGGCACATACAAATAAAAATGTTCACAAATAAATAGATGTGTGCAGATACATAAGAGCTAATAAAGAATATTTTAGTTTTAAAAGACAAAAGAAAATAATATATAAATAAAAAGAAAACTAATTTTCAAATGCTAACAAAATTATTATACTTATTTGAATATTCAAGAGTAAACAAGTTTTTCAAAGAAAATTTATTTAAATTTTATAGCTAAATACCTTCAATAATAAGGTTTGAATGCATATTTTAAAATTCGATTTGAATATATTTTAACTAAAACTTATGGTAAAAAAGATTTATAATTTAAATTTTATCACAATTTTAATTCAAATTAATTAGTAATTAGATCCTAAATATATACATAAAATAAGGGATATTTAAAATTCTCTAAAGTAAAAAATATCCAATATATATAAATGAATTACAAATCATTAAAAGAAACTTACGTGTTGCTGCTGGTGTAGTGGCTATGAAAATAAATTAAGAAAAATATATTAAAAAGTGAAAACCATATAAGGAGACTGAACTGTAAACATATGTAAAAGATGTGTGTAATACACTATAATATTAAAAAAAAAAGATAGACATGTAATGATATATACAAAATATACAATTAAGAAATTGATTAACTATTAAAATTAATTTGTTTCTTTTTATGTATCTATTATAGAAAATTAAAAATATATTAATTTTAAATCAACAATAATAAGAATTAAAACTGAGACAATGATTCTATGTTGAGTCTGAAGAAAAATTAAAGATTTAATTTTGTAAAATCTTATAAGAATGAAAAAATATCAATGAAACTACTTACATGCTGATTGGAAACATCCAATAATGGAAACAGTAACATGCATTTTACAATTTGCATTTGGTGTAAAGTGAATCTTTACTGTATCTGATGTTGTACCGAATGGGATTATCACAATGTCACTTGGTCCATTATTCTGAAAAATAAAAGAATATACATTATAAGATTTTTTAAATATAAAAGTAATTACTGACAGTTCTTTTTAATTCTATAAAAAAAAAGATGTTTAACAATAAGTTTCAGCATATTCAATTATTTTTATAATGAAAATTTGATTTATTTGCTTGAAATATTTGTAGCCAATGGCTGTCAATTTATTGATATACATCAATATTTTCATTTCTGATATGAATGTATATTATTTTAAAAAACAATGTTGTTTAAAACCACCACATGAACAATTTATTAGCATTAACAAAACAATGAAATTATTTCTTTACCTTGAACTTTTGCACATTATTTCCCTGACTTCCACTAAGGAAGACATCATATTTTCCTACACATTTAGATTTTTGCAACCTCATGTTGGCTCCATATATGAGAGCATCACCCACAAAGAGTTCAACAGTAGATTTCTTATCTCCAGCTTCAGGTGTCCATCCTTTTGAACCTGGTCGGATATCAGCCTTATTTGCTTCATTACTGGACACTTTAATATCCCAGTTCCTTATCAATGAAGAATCAGCCAGGCCATCCTGCTTAACACACAAAGAGGCTGAAACACAGGAAGTATACATCTATTATAATACAATGTAAAAATTAAGATAAGAGGAATATACATTTCCCTTTTACAAGTTAAAAAATATATTTGTTTGTTTCAAGAAAATATAGCATAGATTTTTTTAGAATGATTAAAAACTTACCTGTTTCTGTTGAAGGTTGAGGTGTTGGTGTTGCTGAAATGTATAAAAAAAATTATTTACATAAAAATAATTGCATGTCTATTTAAACATCATAAGGTTTTTTTTTCTAAAGTAAATAACCAGTCTGAATTCAGATATGTGTAGTATCCTATTAAGAGTTAGACACTTATTCCATTTACACTGGTGGAAGTGAACACCAACTATTGTACAGTTGTAAATAAAGCATAATAACAGATCCAACATGACACCTTGTTAACATGTGCTCTGACTGATGAGCCCTAAGAATATCTGTAGCCATTCTTAATTTAAACAGAAGATATTACAAAACCTAACAATTAAAAGGTATATAAAAGCAATCTTTTACAATTTTTTTCTAATACCTAAAATATAAGAGTCTGATGACAATTTGTTAATTTGCCTTTTTTATGTAATTCAAATATCATTTACAATAGAAACAGCTGGATATGATCTATCATATAATACGCATGTACTTCTGTATGTCCCACCCTGTCGTCATCTCAGATATATAATGGACCATTCCATTAAAAGAACAACATAAACATGTGTGAGGGAGAAAAGAATAATAAAAGAAACGAAAGAGAAGAACGAAAGAAAGAAATTAAGTAATAGTGAGAGAGCATCAACATCACACACACTTTTGAAAAAAAAAACGGAAATTGTTAAATACAAATAGAAATCTAGGATTTAGCTCAGATGTTATTTCCATGAAATAATTAAATTGAAGAGAAGAATTGAAAGAAAATGATATGACAAATCCTTTTAAATTTTTTTTCTCGAATAGGGGTAGAGAATGAGAAGAAAAGAAGAAGGAAGATTAGAAGTATAAGATGGATAATTTTTATTATCAACTACCATGGAATTTCCATGAATACAGCTAGTTTGTATCATAGACAGATTGATCTTGAAACTTTTAAATGGTAAGTATTTATAAAGTAAATTGTATACATACGTGATGGAGTTGGAGTGGTGGCTAAAAGAAAAGAAAAAATTGAAAAAAAAAAGATAAATAAAAATTCTCAATCATGTAAATCTTCTAACGACCAGATAATATTTCTTCATTTTCTAAGAATTATCCAATTATGTTATAAGATTCATTATTAAAAATAATAAAACAACTTAAAATCTGAATATGGAATATACATTTTAAATCAAACTTCACAAATTACTAGTCTGATGAAGCATTAAAAAGATAGGATTCTAAACACTTAAATGATGATTGGAAACATCCAATAATACAAACAGTAACCTGCATTTTACAATTTTAACTTAAAATTTCATTAAAATTTCAAGATTTAAAATTAGATATATACTTCACATTTCCTTTTCTTTTAAATCTTGTAATAACAAAAGAACAGTTGTAAAATTTTAAATATACAATTATGTAATAAGATTAAAAGAATTTTATTAGAAAATGTTAATAACTGCTAACCTGAGTATGAAATGTAGATTTAAAATTTCATAAATTTCTACACTGATGAAACACTAAGAAGATAGACGTTTGAAGTACTTACATGCTGACTCAAAACATCCAATAATCGAAACAGTAACCTGCATTTTACAATTTGCCCTTTCTGGTGAAAAGTGGATTTTAACTGTATCTGCTGTTGTACCAAATGGAATGCTGACAATATCACTTGGTCCATTATTCTAAAGATAAAAACAAGGAAGCACATATATTATCATTATAGAAAGATTCACAAATAAGATGAAATTCAACTAAAATTTACTAAAATTCATAATATGATGATATATTTTGATGAATTTTACCTTCAGTCTTTGAACATTTCCTTGAGCTCCTCCAATGAGAAAGATATCATATTTTCCTACACATCTAGATTTTTGCAACCTCACGTTGGCTCCATAAATGAGTGCATCACCAACAAAGAGAGTGACAGTAGATTTCCTATCTCCAGCTTCAGGTGTCCATCCTTTTGCACCTGGTCGGATATCAGCTTTACGTTCTTCATTACTGGATACATCAATATCCCAATTCCTTATCAAAGATGCATCAGCCAGGCCATCCTGCTTCACACACAAAGATGCTGCAAACAAAAAATATATAGATCCAAAACATGAGATCTTACTTCAAATAACCAGATTTCATAATGAATATTAATTGCTATTTATAGAGGATTTCCCTAATTCATTTATTTACAAATAAATTTATTTAAAACTTTTTTGTATAAGTAAAGAGTACTACAAACAAACATAAAATATGAAAAATTGCAAAAAAGATTTTAACTGCTTTCTTTACTTTAAAAAAAAAAAAATATTGTAGTAATCTTTTAAGACTATCACTGCTTTCATTGTTTGTTTTTTTTTCAAGTAAATATAAAATTTTCCTTTATTTTATTACATATTAACTAGACCGCTCAAGGATACAGCAGCTTGAATGTTTTGTTTATACATACTACAATAAAGATGAGGACAATAGTCTGAAACTTTAAAATTATTCATATCAAGTCTCATCTAAAAAATACAGACAAATAGCTTAATGCTTGTTTAGAATAACTAACTGTTTTGTAACACAAGTTCTGAATTATTTTCTTTCTAACAATAAAATATAGTTACAAATTGTAAATTAAGCAATACACTTTTTTAAATAAATGTCATTCAAGTTCATCGACTTTAAGTATACCTATTTGTTGGACATCAAGTATTAATTCAAAATTTTATTTTTAAATTAATCCTTTTTGAATAAACAAAACTTAATGGAGCAAGTATATATTTATGATTGAAAGTGTGTTGTTGTTATGATTTTGTCAAGGAACATTATACTAAATTTCTTTTGTAATCAATCTATAATGATTAAGAGACAACACTGAATGGACCTTGAAATCTAAATTTCAATAAAAACATTTAGAATTTATAAATGAACAGCAAATATTCACCTACCTGTTTCTGTTGATGGTTTAGGTGTTGGTGTTGCTGAAAGAAATAAGCAAATATATTCATTTTCAATAGAATTTTAAATCATAACTGCATTTCTTAGATAAAACATTGTCATTATTATTACTTTTTGGCTCATTGTTTTGGTTCATTCTATTTCTGTTTCTTTTCATTGTAACTCTCATATTTTTATTTTGTGAGACTTAAGTTAATAGTGTGAATTGGAAATAAATAAGACTTAGGAGAGAATGAACTTGCATCCCTTTTTTGGGGGGCCCTATTTTATAGTGACAGCTTAGTTAATGATTTGGCTACAAAAGATTTACCAATAGACATCATACAAATATGATATATAAATATACTTTATACTCTCCAATCACTATTATTCTGCCATGCTTGTTTATATAGAATAACAATAGTTGGTTGTGTATTGTTTCCTTATACAGAATAAATGTGAGAACAATTCATGACAAAGTAATAACAAGAATATTTTATTGTCTGAGCAAACTTAGCAGAATAGAATACAGACATGACAAATGAGATACAAGAAATAGTGTATGAGCGAAATGTCCTAATATGAAAAGAGTCTTTAGTGGAGAAATTGTTCAATCATTGATATATAGCTTGTAGAAAATGAAAGCGAAAAGAGTTATATGTTGAGTATGTTATCATGTGCCATATGATATGAGGTTGCTGAGGACCCCCCTCCCCATTCAATTAGTGGACAGGGAGACACATGTTAATATGTGCCTTGCTTGTCAAGGTTGAAAGCACTAAAAAAGAGGTTTTGACTTTGCAGCTTCTTATTTCATAATGCTGCTGGCCACAAAACCTGGTGGCTATTGGCAGACACAAGTGGTAATTAACTTTCATGTCTCCTAGCATCAAATAGGTGATCTGTGGTAAGTAAGGGATATAATCTCTGTATTTATATAGACTAATAATATTAGATCTGATCTTCTCTGATAGCCTGGCGAGGGGAGTATAATGTTGAAAGACTTGAAACTCCCCAATGACCCAAGCAAATGACATCACTGACAATACCCTCCCAGCACACCAAATGTAGTAAGGAGCATACATTAAAGGATGTATTCATTTACAGATTATTTTTAATGTATCATTATCATAATTATTAACTTTGTCTTTTGTTTATCTTATTTCTGTAACTTTTTATTGCAACTTCCAGATCCTTATTCTTTGATTGTTAAACAAAAGTAGTTTAAGAGTGTTTTTTTTTTAAAACTTTAATACCCTGTTATTCAAAATCAAAATAATACAAAAATTCTTACGTGTTGGTGCTGGTGAAGTGGCTAGAATACAAATGAAATAGGGAAATATTTGTTATAAAAATAAACTAATATATATCAGCTTAAAACTATAAAGATATATAAAAGTATTAATCATTCTGTGTATGTAATAAATCGAATAAAAATTAAAAATTCATACACACAAATAAATGGAATGTACAAAAGAAATTATGTAATTGAAATAATAGATCAGCCTTTAAACAATTTCTATGTATCATCATCATCATGTCGCACATGTAGCACGGGTATCGACAACAATCTTGCGCCAACCCTCCCTATCATTCATTGCGCCTGGAAGCTCCTCTGCAGAACAGCCAGCATCTTCACATAGCTGGTCAATGTAGGTCCTTGCTGGGCGCCCCACACTTGCATGTCCATGTGTTGGCTTCCACAGGAGAACATCGCTTATGAGTTCATCCTTACTTCTCCAGCAGTGGTGTCCTGCGTGCCTTGTCCGTCTCACTCGGATAGTTTGTGAGATGGGGGGCAGGTGACCATAAAGCTGTTTCCTTGTGGGGTGCTGTTTCCATGACTTGTTCAACACTGCTCGCAGCATCCTTGTGCAGCATCCATCTAGCTTATTCTCAAGACGTTTAGTTAGGGTCCAGGTGGTGCAGCCATATAGCAACACCAACACAACCACAGCCTGGAAGAACTGTCGCTTTAGCTTGTTAGGGAGATCGGACCTCCATATGACTGATAATCTATTTGTGGCCGACCATGCCTTTGCTATCCGCGTATTAACATCGCTCTCTGTGGAGGAGATATTACTTCCCAGGTATAACCTAAATGTATACTCAACATAAATATAATGAAATGGATTATATTTAAAACAATGTTTATATTTGGTGTTTAAAGAAAATTTGCTTAAATTTCATTTTGCCAAATCTTAGAAAAAAACTTTCATGAAAACACTTACATGCTGACTGGAAACATCCAATAATAGAGTAATTATGTATTATGTAATTATTTTACTTCTAAAATTATGTAGGAGTGACAAGACTTTTGGACTATCCTGTATGTATATAGTTTGATGAGATAATAGAAAGATGGCTATAAAGATACTTACATGCTGATTGGAAACATCCAATAATTGATACAGTAACATGCATTTTACAATTTGCATTTGGTGTAAAGTGAATCTTTACTGTATCTGATGTTGTGCCAAATGGAATAATTACAATGTCATTTGCTTCATTGTTCTGAATAAAAAAAAAAAAAAAATACAAATTTTAATCTTGATGTCATGTATACATCTAGTTATGACTTACTATTGGCATAAATTCAACCAATTCTACAAAAGTGTCATATAATGATTTACAGTTTACATTGTTAACTTTCTTCTGTAATAAAAGGTTACATTTACTTGAAATCATTTAAAGAAAAGTATATGAATTAAATTTATGTGTTTTATCAACTATTTCAATAATCTTGTGATGAATATAAATACTACTTTAGTTGTTTTAACATAATTTTTATCTAATTTAAAAGATTAAATAGTAAACAAGAAAAGAAGAGTTAAAATGAGTAAATTAATTACCTTAAACTTTTGCCCATTTCTTTCTTGACTTCCACTGAGAAAGACATCATATTTTCCTACACATTTAGATTTCTGCAACCTCATATTGGCTCCATATATGAGAGCATCACCCACAAAGAGTTCAACAGTAGATTTCTTATCCCCAGCTTCAGGTGTCCATCCTTTTGCACCTGGTCGGATATCAGCTTTGTGTTCTTCATTACTGGACACTTTAATATCCCAGTTTCTTATCAAAGAAGAATCAGCCAGGCCATCCTGCTTCACACACAAAGATGCTGCAAATTAAAAAAAAAAAGTACAGATGAAAAACTTGAAAATTTTGTATTCCTGTTAATAATATAGCATTATTCTACATCAATACTAGAGTGAGTAAAAGTTTTGCAATATTTTGATACATGTTAGTTTGAGGCGCGTAAATCACGTGACAGAAGCAGTTCAAACTGTGGATTTGGTTGGTTGGTTAGATTTTATGGCATGCCAACCCTTGTTGGGTCATTTTATGCCAAAGACGTTTTGTTTTATTCATTCTTGATGGGTATCCAATTTTTAAAAAACTCGTTTTTTTTCCTATTTAACCCATAGATTGGACCCTAACAGACACTACCACTCTAGGTCAGAGTGAACCTGAGAGCAATGGTGATGAAGGGATACTCCACATTCCTCAGAGTTCCAGAATTGAAACATTACCATCAGATAGAATTTAATGTCATACCCAGGATACTAAGAGCCTCAGTCGTTACTTTCTAGCACATATATGATAAAAAGGGTAGTTGTGACATGTGCATTGCTTCATTTCATGTTTGATTTGAAAACATGCACAGATGAATGTGCAATGAAGTCGAATTCAGAAACTTATTCTTTATGAGTTTGTGGAAGCAACCAAAAGAATTTCTTGTGTGAAAAGTGAAGGTGCAGTTGACCATAGTACAATAAGCAGATTGTTCAAGAAATTTTACTTGGGTTGCAAGAACTTCAACAATTACAAAAGATCAGGTTGGCCTAAAATAGTGGATTCCATAAAGTCAAATCTGGAGAGTATCAGGCAAGCTCAGCATCTCACAGACTAGTGTGCTTCATCATCTTCATAAGCTCAGTAAAAGCATCCTGAACTGCCAAGTTGTGCTTTATGTTACCAAAATATTGCAAAACTTTTGACTTTACCATAGTAGGTTTTCAAATAAAGGTCAAACTTAGTGGGGCTGTTTTTTTCAATACTTGTGTGAATAAGTTGTGTTTTGTTTAATGGCATATCAATTTTTATAGATTATTTAATGCCAAAGCCATCCTTGTAAAAGAAAAGTAATGATACTATTTAACTCATAGCTGGGAAGTATGATTGAAAGTGTTTTGGTTTGTGATTCTATCAAGAGGAGCATTATACTAAATTCCTTCAATAGTCAATTTATAATAATTAAGAGATTGCATTGTTAACACATGGTCACTCATGTGCAATGAATGGGCATTGAAATGTCATCTTCAATAAAAATAACAATTTTCTTCATTTACTATTTGAAAGATAAAAATGTCAAATGTATAAATGAACAGCAACTATTCACCTACCTGTTTCTGTTGATGGTTTTGGTGTTGCTGAAAGGAATAAGCAAATATATTTATTTTCAATGATTATTTAAACCATAACAGATGTTCTACTATTTTCTGCTTATTTTCTACTTAGAATTATCTCATAAATTTTACAGGATTAATTAATAATTCTATTTAAAATGTATCAACAGCATTACCACAAAACTGATACAGATTATTATGATCATTTTAAAAAAATTTTTTTAATATAATTATTGAATTAAAAAAAAACAAATATTACATAAAAATAATTCCACTAAATAAAAGAAGATAAAAACTGTGTTTGAAATACACCTGTACACTTAGAGCACATATTATAACTGGTTCATTAGGGGATCTCAGATCTTTCAACATAATACCCCTCTCACCATCTAGACTCCATCAAGGACAATCACTCTCCAGAGCACCATCCATTTCTCTCAACACTAGCAGCTACACTGGATTATATTGAGTTTTTTGCCTACATAGACCTTGGTTTCCACACACTAGATTGGCTGATGATGTAGCCAATCAGTGTATAAGTAGTTGTTTTAAACAAACCTACATGGCGTTGTGTCAATATTTTTTAGAACAATTTAATGCAACTAATTTACATGATCATAAAAACAAATCAATTATCATGCAACTATTTTAAATATAATTTTTAGTGTTCAAATAATTAAGATTATGTAATTAAAAAAATATCTTACTTGCTGCTGGTGTGGTGGCTGTAAGAATGAATTGGGAAAATTTATTTTAAACAGTGGAAACCTTAATATATAAGCACTAAATTCATAACCATATATACAGCTGTATATGAATAAATCTATTGGATAAAATGTTTGAGAGAATGGAAAAAATGACATGAAAACCAAAATTTGGTGATGTATTTATTCAATTTAACATTTTGTTCATTTACAAGCTTAATTAGATAATGAAAAAATAATAACATAAGAATATCAAACAGACTCAATAAATCAATCACAGATTTCACCTATGCAAAAAGAAACTAATAATTTATTTCTTTTCCTGGATAGATTATTAATTAGAACTGATGATAAATTAAAATTAAAAGTATACTGCAAATCAATCAGAAAAAAATGACCACATATATCTTTATTTGTATCATAATAAAAAAAAACTTTTTAAACAGTATAATAGGATTTTATTTAAGAGTACTTAGAATATGTAGCCTCCTATGTTTAGATGAATTTATATGCATTGAAAATACCTATAAATAATTTCAATATCCCATTTCTTTTATACATCATATACTAGGAAGAAGACATAAAATACAAATTAGAAAAGGCCAAAAAACAGACACCAAAGAAGATACTTCTAGCAAAACTAGATTTAATAGATACCCAATTTTACCAACAAACTTAACTATGATAAAAGTTGATAAAAGTTATCAAAATCTAGGCATTCAGATCAATTAGGAAAATAATTAATAAACCAGACAACAAAACAACATCAGAGATAGGCATTTATGTTATTCCCAGTAAGATTTGAGAGCTGTTTATATTGATGAGACATTTCAGTTGCCAAAGCATCTATATCCGAGGTTCTCAAACTTTTTCTATTCATGGCCCCCTATTTGATTTGATGATTTTTTTATATGGTATAAATATATAGTATATTCATATATATTTCTCTCTCATATATATATATATATATATATATATATACACACACAAGTAATATGCACAAACATATAAAATTAAATTAAACATAAAAGCATTATAATAGATTTAATTTCTACATTTCTACTTTTGTCTCAATTATAGAAAAGTACAAAGTAAATAGGAAATAATTTTCCTTTGTCAGTAATATTAATGTAAAACTGCTTTTAATGTAGATAATGATTTTTGAGATTCAATTATATAAAATCTCATTGTAATAAAAAAAATATCAATGAAAAAAACTTACATGCTGATTCAAAACATCCAATGATTGATACAGTAACTTGCATTTTACAATTTGCATTTGTTTTAAAATTGATCTTGACTGTATCTGCTGTTGTACCAAATGGAATGATTACAATGTCACTTGGACCATTGTTCTGAAAAATAAAAGATAATTTTTTGTCCAATATACAAGTCCTTATGAAGTACAAATTCAACCAACTTTGCAAAAATTTGAATTTCAATATTCTTTTAGTAAAAATTTACATCTGTTATAGATATTTCTTTAATAAATTACTTTATCAATCACATGGTCAATATGATTTTAAAATACTTTTAAATCCTTTTATATAAAGAAAGAAATACATGAAATAATTATTCCATTATAAATTACCTTAAACCTTTGTCCATTTCTTTCTTGACTTCCACTGAGGAAGACATCATATGTTCCTACACACTTGCTTGTTAGTAGCCTCATGTTGGCTCCATATATGAGAGCATCACCAACAAAGAGACTGACAGTAGTTTTCTTATCTCCAGCTTCAGGTGTCCATCCTTTTGCACCTGGTCGGATATCAGCTTTACGTTCTTCATTACTGGACACATCAATATCCCAATTTCTAATCAAAGAAGAATCAGCCAGGCCATCTTGTTTTACACACAATGAAGCTACAAATAAAAAGAACATATAAATTAGAATCTCAACAACTTTTTATTCCTGTTAATGACTTCTTAAAGAAATCCTATTATTTAAATTCTAACCTTATAAAAATTGTTTCACATTAGTTTATGCGTATTATCATCCTTATTTTTTTTTCAACTCATTTCTTTAAAATATTCTTATTGTTCCAATAACATTTGGTAAGACTGTCGGTAATTATGAATTTTATGCTAGGAATTTGGCCAACTAAAGTTCATAATTACCAGATTGTCTTCGTTTTGTCAAAAATAATAAAGTTTCAACTTGAAGCCTACATTTAAGTTGAATAATTAATTATATGTAATTAGCTAAGATAATGAAAGCTTAAATTTATCTTGGTTAAACATCATTTTAATTATTTCAGACAAAAATTTAAAGGAATCAAGAATACACAAGTTCTATTATTTTGTGGATAACCATATTTTTTATAATTGTGCTTTAGTTTGTGGATTTTTCAAGGACTGATAAATCCTTTTCATAGCCAATGTAATTCTTAAAACTCAGCTAATTCACATTCATTGAAAGGACCTTGAAATAATAATGACTTCAATAAAAACACCAATTTTCTTAATTTGCTGTTTGGAAGATAAAAATGTAGAATTTATAAATTAGCAACACTTATTCACTTACCTGTTTCTGTTGATGGTTTTGGTGTAGGTGTAGGTGTTGCTGAATGGAATAAACAAATATATTTATTTTTAACAAATATTTAAACTATAACAGATTATTTTCTACACTTATATACTTAACCTTTTTACATGAATTTAAAGTTTCATTACAGATTTCACTTTAAATATAATCAGTTCTAGCAAATTAATTCCTGCATCACAAAGGCAGTGATACAGCTTATTATGATTGCTAAGAACTTGGAAATATATTATTAAATCATTGCATAAAAATAATTTCATAAAGCAGAAGCAGTTCAAAAATATTTCAGTTTTGTTTCCGATTTAGCTCAGTCATTAGAGCATCCACCTCAGAAAGTTCCAGGTTCAATACTGGCCCTCACCAATTCAGCACATGAGTAGCACAGCTTGGATCTATGTAGTAAAGTGGGGAGCTGATGGCAGGTGTAGAGCTCCACTTCAGATGCAAAAACAATCTACCTGGTCTAGCACTAGTGAAAAGAGGATAGACTCCCTTGCTGTTAGATGATATCAACACTAGGTCACACTGCTGATTTTACTTCTTTTATTTTACTTACAGCAATTTAATTCAATGAACCAAATAATTTGATCATAATAGATAATTTAAATGACCTTAATTACAATTTTTGTTTACTGATTCCAAAATTAGAGACAAGAAAATAGTTAAAATACAATTCAATAACAAAAATTGTTTGGTACTATTTATAAAGAAAGTACTGTAACTAATCAATGCATGAAAAATATGCTGAAAATATCTTGCTCTACAAAATTCTTTGGTTTGACAGACAAACTGAGATAATCAAGACATGGCTTGAGAATAATTAATGTTATTTAACTTGGAAGATAGTCATTATACTTAAATGATTCAATTTAAACTTTGAAAATTGTTTCCTTTGATGTATGGTTTCCACAAAAATTAAGAAAAAAATTCCAATTGTATTTATGTTTGCTATTCATTATTGAAACAAAGAAAAGATTCCATTTTTTTAAACAAATTATGACAGGTGATGAAAAATCAATAATTTATAACAATGTGGAGCACAAAAAAATCTTTGGGTAAATGAAATAAACAACCACTAAGTTACACTTCATCCAAAGAAAAGGATTCTATGTGTAAAAGTAAATAAAGTCGTCGGGGTGGCCTATTGTTGGTATCAGCCAGACAGTGAGGGAGTTTAATCCCTTTTCACTAGCGCTAGACCAAGGAGATCATTTTTGGCATCTGGGGGTGGAGCGCCACACCTACCATCAGCTCCTCACTTTACCACACAGATTCCTGTGCTACTTATACGCTGAGTTGGAGGGCTGGTATCGAACCTGGAATTTTGTGGTTCCTAATCGAACGCTCTACCTACTGAGCTAAACTGTTGGAATGGAAATGATTCTTGTACTATGAGTTCCTTCCAGAGAGACAAATGTTCTGTACAAGTTAATGCCCCCCCAATTAGACCAAATGAAAATAACAATTGACAAAAGGTTTCCAAAATTAATTGAAAGTGTCTAATATTTCATCAGATTAAGACTAAATTGTAGGTTTCTTTCATGACCAACTGTTTTACAGTTTGGCAGGGAAGTTTTCACTTATCTGCCATATTTACTAGATATTTCAATTTTGCTTTTTAGTGAATTCTCTTCATGAAAATCTCTAATTCTTTGGAAAACTGCCAAAGTGGTCTTTTTTTTTTTTTTTTTTTTTTTTTTTTTACTGAGAAAGATAAAACGTTTAAGAAAATGGAACATAGAACAAAATTGTAAATATGAGAGTAATCCCAAAAGTAAGGTCTCTTAAGCACTGAGGACACAAAGAAACTGTTTCATGTGGCTATTGGAAAAACACTTTTGTGATAGTTGGTACCTGCAACTACCCCACGCACACACCTTTGCTGCCATGCTCAGTCTTGGCTCCATTGTCAATTTTGATGGAGCTCCCAATTGATACTACCGTCAAGTAAGAAGTTTAAGCAGTTATTCGGTTTTTAAACACAAAACGCATTCAACCAATTTAAATTCATTGCCAATTAATGGAAGTGTATAGTGAGTCATTCATGGATGTCAAAAACGTCCATAAATGGTGTAATGTTGATGAGGTTCAACGCTTCCTGTACGACATGGGCATGCAGAAACTACCTCAGCACCTACAAAAATGCATTGACCAAAATGGCGATTATGTAGAAAAATAGATACATGTTCAAACTTTAAAATGATGTAAATATCATTGACATTAAACAATAAAAATTTTTGCAATTTCTAAATATTTTGGAGACTTTACCTTTGGGATTACCCTCGTTTGTTATTCAATGTCAAAACTCTTTTTTTGTTCACCCAATGATTTAAACAAAAATTATAAATAAAATATCTTACTTGTTGCTGCTGGTGTGGTAGCTATGAAAATAAATTGAGGCAATGTATTATATAGGATTATTGTAAGTAATGTTTCTTGTTTAACAACAATGAAAATGTTGTGATGAAGATTCTTCTCAGTTTCTATATTCTCAACATTATTTAATTGAAACTATAATACAGGCCACATTTTCAAGCAGAGAGGATGCTCTAGGCTTAAGAATGTACACCAATTCTGACATGCCAAATTTGAAACAAAGCCTAAAAATAAAAGTAAGTAAAATAGAAATATGCCCTTTGACCTGTATGACATAGAAAAAATAGTGACTTTGATGCTGGCAAATATGGTAACTTTGTGTGTGTGTGTGTGTATTATATATAAACATTCATTCAATAAATAAGATGAATTTTGCCCAAGGAGTTGGCAATAGGAAGCACTGTTTACAGTTGCCACTCTTTCAATAAAATCAATATAATGGGTTTTTTTCATGTCCCAGAACACTGTTAACATGGCTTTCTTAACTAACTGCTACACCCAGAACTTTTTCTTTATTGGAGAGTCAGTGTTTCTATGTAATGTCTTTCAACACAGTCTCATAGTGGCAAACCCATGTTAAACCATCTGTAAACATTCTTTTGAATGTACATATCATACATTTGTTGATAAATTTCACATGGCTTGCGCTTCTCAGTTACTAAATTGTTTTATGACAGACCTCTATTCAAACCCAGAGTACTTTGTTTGATTTGCTGCCAATTTGAATAGCCTCAAAACAAGTATTTTTGCAAGATTAAAATAATTTTGGTTATAAGCCAATTCCAAACAATGCAGAGTTTATATCATGAGAAAAAATTCTGGAAAAAAAACCCCATTTTGCTTTTTAAAAAAAATCCCTCTTATTTATTGAATTACCCTTATATATATATATAATATATATATATATATATATATATATATACACATAAGAATGTACAATTAAAATAAATGATAAATTACTAAACTTGATTTCTACATCTTTTATATACAAATATAAAATTGATTATAAATAAAACAGTGACTGTATATGAAAATAAGAAAATATTAGACAATACTTACATGCTGATTCAAAACATCCAATAATGGAAACAGTAACCTGCATTTTACAATTTGCCCTTTCTGGTGAAAAGTGGATTTTCACTGTATCTGCTGTTGTACCAAATGGGATTATCACAATATCATTTGGTCCATTGTTCTGGAAAACAGAATTATATACTTTGATTTTTTTTCATCTAATTCTGGATTACTATTAGCATAAATTCAACTAATTTTACCAAGAAATAACTGAGTATCTATCTAGTTAAAAATTTTAAAAACATCTATACATTTATTTGAAATCATTTGAACAAAAGGCTGCCAATTAAAATAACATTTTTAACGGAATATATAAATATATGAATATTTTCTTCTTTTCCATGATATTTTCCATAACTTTCAACATGTTAAAGTGTGTATTAAAAACAAAACAGAAACAGTTAATTATTTTTTTATAAATTACCTTAAATCTTTCTACATTATTTCCTTGACTTCCACTGAGGAAGACATCATATTTTCCAACACATTTAGATTTTTGCAACCTCATGTTGGCTCCGTATATGAGAGCATCACCCACAAAGAGACTGACAGTAGTTTTCTTATCTCCAGCTTCAGGTGTCCATCCTTTTGCACCTGGTCGTATATCAGCTTTACGTTCTTCATTACTAGACACATCAATATCCCAATTCCTTATCAATGAAGAATCAGCCAAGCCATCTTGTTTTACACACAAAGAGGCTGTAAAAAATGAAAGAGAAATGATTACCCGTTATTTATTATATTGCATTGTTTTTTTTTACAATGAAGAAAATTTTTACTTTTTAAGCAAAAAACAAGTTCTATTTTTAAAATATTTACTTTTCATGCCAGAAAATAATTATATTTTTTAAATATTTACTTTTTTGAGAAAAGCAGGTTGATTTTTAGAATATTTACTTTTTATGCAAAAAATAGATTTTTACAAAGAGTCTCACCTGTTTCTGTTGAAGGTTTTGGAGTTGGTGTTGCTGAAATATGTAAAATATTCATTTACTTATGCAAGAGTAAATATAATATATATATGATATATAATTAGAATGTATGTATATATATATATAATATATAAATTAGAATGTCTGTATAATATATATAATATATATATAATTAGAATGTCTGTTGAGGAAATTAGAAGCAGATGCTAAGTCAAATGGTTTGGGAGATTCCCTGTAGCAATTTCACTTGAGTCAACTGTAATTGTTAGAAACAGTCTTTTGGTCAGAGAGTTATCTCGAGAAAATAAAAATGATGTTTTCCCATAAACAGAATTTAGATAGATAAAAATTAATGATGATGTCTGCTCGATAAACTCTTTGTTGAAAATCACTAAAGTGACTGGAAATGATAAACCGATCGATCCAAAGAAGAATAAAAAAGATTTTTTTCCACTTAAAAAAATAAGATAGATAAAGAGGAACTTGGATAAAATAATTCCAGATGTTGGAAAAAAGACCACACACTTTGTTGGGACCCACCTTGAAATGACCGAAAGAGATGGCAGTTAGATTAGTAAGCAGAAGTGAATTCAATTGGCGAGTTGGGACTAAAAGAGGGCAGTACTTTTGCCAAAAGTGGGATGTCCAAGGACAATTGCTAAGATCTTCACACCAGCTGGAAATTAGAAGTTCCAGGCTGAGACATTATTTAACGAGACCTTTTCTTGACAAAAAAACAGATTGAGCAGCAAGAGCAGATTCGGGCTGTACCCGCAGTAAGAATTCAAATGCCGAGAGCTGACAGACAAACTGACTGCAGCCAAGACTATTGAAAAACTTAGCCAAATTTAAGAACGGCTTGAGCAATATCTTTGCAGAGCCCTTGATTATATTCTAATACGAACATATTAATTAGAGGTCCATCACTCCCACAGCCTTGAGAAGAAGTATTTTCTTATTGAATATAAATGTTTGTTGAATTTGAAAGAAAAAGACGTTGTTTCTTTATGTGACCACTAAGCCGCCATTAACTGTGGGGTATCAGTTTCTGCAGCAGATTTCTGGTCGTTTGAGATCTGAACACAATGTGGGAATTCAGCCAGACTTTCGGCAAGTGTAGAAAAACACTGCAACATATGGTTGATGGAGAAGATCCAAAATTGACGGCCATTCTCGGAAATTCAGTGACCCCTTTAGCTCAGCAGCGGCCAATGGGTTATATTTTACCAATTTCATAGAAAGTAAATCTACTTTGCTATGATTAGTAGATCAGTTTGATACAATGTTTTAAATGGAAATCAAATTTATAAGTCATTTTTAGAAAGCCAAGTATTTATGAAGGGAATTATATACATACGTGTTGCTTTTGGAGTTGTTGCTAAAAAATAAAACAAAAGAAGTAAAATTTATTAAATAAAAACTTAAAATAAGGATAATCCTATGAATGAATTCTGAAAGACTACAGTCTATGATACAGATTAGACATTTTAAGAGGAAAAGATGAATGAACAATGATAAAAATGTAATGAAGTCTCCTCTCAGTTTCTATATTCTCAAAATTATTTTCTGCAATTCCTTATATAAAGACAAAAACAGTTGAGACTGACAGACTAGCCACACTCCTAATAAATCATAAACTAAGTGGTGACTTTTATTTCACTATATGATACACTCCCTCCACAAATGTCTATAAGTAACTACATCTTGTTTTTTTTTAAAGACATACTCCAGTGACAAAACTCTATTTATGCTAATGTATCAGCTGGAAATAAATTCTTGTTCTTGCTAAATTTTGAACTTGTTATTTCTCACTTTTGTCACTAGACAAGAGGATTAGGTTTTGTGACCAAATCCAAATTATAAATGAAACATTGGAGTGTTTTTATTTGGTAATATTCTGATTGAACAGGATATGTTTTTATCCTATCATCCCATATTTATTCTAATTTATTAAGTTGTTCATATTTTCAAGGAGATAATAATACATGGAAATTGAATTAAATTTTATTAACCAATGAAATAATAGCCATCATTAAAAAACAGTGTTTATCACTTCATGTTGAATTGATCTTAATGTAAAATCATTTTTCTACTCTCAACTGATAAAATTCTGTGATTTTAAAGCATGAGAAATTAAGTAATGGTCAAATGATTTTGTTTTGCAAAGTAAAATCTATCAATTTTGTGATGGTATATGATGTCTTTTTTTCCTGATTAGCAAATGGTTGAACATTGAAATCAATTTTATGACAAAGGTTACTAGGAAAACCAAATTCCTTCCTTAGGTTTCTTTCAAATTTTCTTGAACAATTCATGTTAGTACTGAATATGAATTATTGTCTCTTCTGACTAAATATCTATTTCAGCAGATTCCTTCAAAAGATCAATGCCTCAGTGAAGCTTATCAGAAAAATCATTGTCACTCTAATTGGGTACACAGAATTAAATGTATTGTATTACCTGACAGTATGTAATGGTGAATATGACATCCATTACACTTTTTTTAGTCAGATGAGTTGAAACATTACCCTAAATTATAAAAACCTGAGAGAAGAGATGTGAAAATAAATCTAAAGTTTAGAGTTTCCAATTTAACCTTGGTTTTGTAGTTAGTTATAAATCTTAATATTTCAATGCGATATTATTTTCTCAGCAATATATACCATACATAGCAATTTATTTAACTTAAAATCTGGTAGTAAGTACTGTTTTTAAACTTACAAATGATATTCAGGTGTGGAAAATGACTAAAAATTAAAGATAGATTAAATTTTCTAAACAAACCTGCCTAATTGTTTTTATATGAATCTAATTATCTGAATATGAAATAGAAATTATAAGTTGAACTTTATAAAAAAACAAAATTTCCAAAGGATAAGTAAGATAGGGTTTCAATACACTTACATGCTGATTGGAAACATCCAATAATCGAAACAGTAACCTGCATTTTACAATTTGCCCTTTCTGGTGAAAAATGGATTTTAACTGTATCTGCTGTTGTACCAAATGGAATGCTGACAATATCACTGGGTCCGTTATTCTAAAGATAAAAACAATTAAACACATGTATTAACATTAATAGAAACATTTACAAAATATGATGAAATTCTATTATCAAACTGAAGTTTACTAAAAGTCATAATTAATATGATGATACATTTTGATGAATTTTACCTTCAGTCTTTGAACATTTCCTTGAGCTCCTCCAATGAGGAAGACATCATATTTTCCTACACATCTAGATTTTTGCAACCTTATGTTGGCTCCATATATGAGTGCATCACCAACAAAGAGTTCAACAGTAGATTTCCTATCTCCAGCTTCAGGTGTCCATCCTTTTGCACCTGGTCGGATATCAGCTTTACGTTCTTCATTACTAGACACATCAATATCCCAATTCCTTATCAAAGAAGAATCAGCCAAGCCATCCTGTTTTACACACAATGAAGCTGCAAATAAAAAGAATATAAAAATCAGAAACTTGAAAATTTTGTATTCCAGTTAATGACTTCTTAAAGAAATCTTATTATTTTAAATTCTAATCTTATAAAAATTGTTTCAAATTACTTGATTATCATCCTTAATTTTTTTCCACTGATTTCTTTAAAATGTTCCTATTGTTGTCAAATTATTTGGCAAGATTGCCTTTTTTGTCACAAATCTGATATCCTTAACTCATAATAAAAAAAGCTGCAATTTGGAGTCTACATTTAGTTGAATAATTAATTCTATGTAATTAAATAAGATAATGAAAGCTTAAATTTATTTTGCTTAACCCCCATTTTAATTATTTCAGACAAAGCTTAAAGGAGTCAAGAATATGTGTTTCATTTTTTTATATACATAAGAGTGTTTTCAATAATTGTGCTTTAGTTTGTGGTCTTTTCAAGGACTGATAGTTACTTTTTATAGGCAATTCTATAATAATAAAGAGACTGCATTTTTAAAACTCAGCTATTCACATGCACTGAATGAACCTTGAAATATCAACTTCAATAAAACAATTGTTTTAATTTGTTTTTTGGAAGATAACATAGAATCTATAAATTAATAACAAGTATTCACCTACCTGTTTCTGTTGATGGTTTTGGTGTAGGTGTTGCTGAAAGGAATAAGGAAATATATTTTCAACAAATATTTAAACAATAAGAGATTATTTTCTACATTTATATATATTTTCTTATGTGTCTAACCTTCAGGGTTAGTATGAAGTGTATGGTGGCAAGGAAAACACAAACACAGATTTTAAGTTTTCAATTGTATCAGAAAAACACAAAAGGTTATAGGTTGAGAATGGTCTAGGAAGAATGTCCAATATTCGGTGATAGTCTGTTGTGGTGTGAGTAGTAATATCTGCAGAAAACTTGGTGTTTGGTGGTCGAGTCAGTTGTAATGGAGGTGGTGATGTATGCAGAAGTCCCAGTGATAGTGGTCAGAAGTTGGTTATATGTGGGCAGAAGATCCGATGTTTTAGTAGTCGCAGACGATAGCATGTTTGTAGTCGGGTTTCTGATGATAGCCGGTGTCAGTTTGGTAAATTGATGATCTAGAGTTTGGTAGTTGTTCGCCCCTTTAAGACTGCCGGTCAGTCAGTATCATGGGGTTAGGGGTAGGTGAGAGATTTAGGTCGCCAGACTGGTGGTGTAGCATTTCGTGTCATCGGGCTTTCTCTTGTGATGTGAGCTGTTGGTATCTCTGCCATGGTCTTCAAAAACGACCCTTTTATAGTTTATGGCCTGCCGAATTCGGATCAAATCAAACATTTTTTATTTTTGCTGGGAATGTTTTAGATTGGACGAAAAATGTGAATTCTGGTTTTATTTACAATTTTATTTCTCAAGATTTCTTTATGCGAGGAGCCACCTGCACAGAAACGCATTTTGTTCATTTGTTTGAACAACACCATTCAGTCCACATCCGGTTAGCATTTATTTTATTTAGCATTTTTTATTGTGGTGCGTGGGTGACTTAAATTTGGTGACTTTTATGAATCTGCAGATATCTATATTTGTGTATATAACATTATATAAACTTAAAAGGACTCATTATTGATTTTATTTTTGTAGCAAATTATTTCACATATCACCAAGGAAATGCTACAGATGATTATTTAATAAGAACTTGGAAATGTAAGTATCCAATAAAAAGAAAAACAAGTACTACATAGAAATAATCTCAGTACATAAAAACAGTAATTTCAATTTTGTTTTTTGACAATTCACCTTGGTATGAGTATTAACCCCCCTCCCCCAAAAAAATCATATTAAGAGTCTACGACATCATTGAGACCTTTTTTTTAAAATAATGCTTTGATGCTATTGGAAGATAAATATAGCTTTGAAGAATGGAGGGAGAAAAATATATTTATGTGCAAAAGAAAGATTTCAATGAGATCTATTCAATAATATAATGGGTTTAAACTAGCAATAAAAACTTACTGAGTAAAACACAAAATAGGCCTTAATGGTGTCGCAGACTGTTAATTATGATGAAACAGATTTTATTATTTAAATAATTATAAATAAAATGATGAAAGAATAACTTACGTGTTGCTGTTGGTGTGGTGGCTAAAAATGGAAATGAAATTGGGAAATATTTATTATAAAAATAGACTTCATCTTTAAATGTTTAGAAAATAAGTTGTTTTTTTTTCAGAAGAAATTTATTAAAGGATAAATATATACATAGGGATAGCACAGAAAAACTATGTATGGAACTGAAAAAGTCATAAACCACTGAATAAAATTCTTATATATCTCTCTCTTTTCAACATTTCATATAATGAAGTAAAAAGTATGAAATTATTCCAAAATAAAAGTAAGTTTTATGGAAATGATTATGACTAACAGGACCTGTGGATATACAACAGTATGATAATTTAATTATTATAACATTTGATATGTTTTCTTAAGAGCTGTTGTAAAATAATTCAATATGTAAAAAGTATAATAATCTTGATTTAACTATTTTCTTTTTCATCATGTTCAATTGAAATAGGTTAGCATTATCGCTTCTGTGCCCTCTCTCTATCTTTCCCCATTTGTCTTTCTTATATTTTTTCAGTGTAGCATGTCCTTTTTCTTCCCTTTCTTTCATGACGGTACATTATTTAGCTAAAGTGACGTCACTCATAAGAAATAAGAATTTGGTGGATAAGCAACACCAGATAATCAAGATTTACATTTTTGCATGACATTTTGGAGGGTATCATTTTTAACCATAGGGTGTTGCAAGACAAGAACAGTCGTAACAATTAAGGAACACGGATATTAATATATAGATTAAACATAAACTGAACCTAAAAAAGAATTGTTGATCTTTAATTCTGAAAAAGATTTATAGCAAAATCTGAGTGAAAATACTTACAAGCTGACTGGAAACATCCAATGATAGATAGAGTCACCTGCATTTTACAATTTTCTGCAGAAAAGCGAATCTTAACTGTATCTGATGTTGTGCCAAATGGAATTATTACAATATCATCTGCACCATTGTTCTGAAAGAAAGAATCAGTAATAATTGTTTTCATTGTTTTTGGTCAAGTCTATATTATTATTTACAAATAGAATAACTTTTTGGTCAAGTCTATATTATCATTTACAAATAGAATAACTTTAATGAATTGTACAAAAAGAGTTGCAGAACAATTATTGAATGAGTTTGATTATCCAAACTTTTAGGCTGGTGACATATCAAACTAAAATTGGATTTTAAATCATTTAAAAATGAAAGATTATCAAATCATATTTTGAAAAAAAATGTATACGGTTTTACTTTTTTGAACAATACATATGATTGATTGATTTTAACGACACATCAATCCATCTAAGGTTATTTTATGCCAAGCTGGGAATTGTAAGGAATGGTCAGATTTATTATTATATATTTTTCAAGGATTTTTCTTGATTTTGACAGTAAGTTGTCTGCAGTTGTTTGTTGCTAAATGGATTAGGAATTGCTTTGAGGAATAAGTTTATTGTATGGGTAGTTTAGAGTAACCTCCCTTTATTGGCAGGTGACTTAGTGACTGTTCGTGATATTATGTAAATGTTAGTGGCAGGCTGTTGGTAAGGTTCTATTTAATGACAGGTGAACACCGCCATTGGCAGTCTAGACCACGCACGTCGCATGAGACAGTTGACTCATATTACTTCTCTTACATTTATAGATTAAAATATATTGTTATATTTTTTGGTATAATTTTATTTATTTCAGGAAGTACAAAATCTCATCTATACTGACATTGCTAAAAATCTCTCATGTTGATTGTATTGCAAAACTATTGTCTAATAACAGAAAAATCAGTACATTATGATGTTCTTAACAGTAAAGGGTTTTGATCAATATTGGTATAATAAAAACAATTTTAAAAATTAAATTACCTTAAAACTTTCCCCATGACTTTCTTGACTTCCACTTAAAAAGACATCAAATTTTCGGACACATTTAGATTTCTGTAACCTCATGTTAGCTCCATATATAAGAGCATCACCCACAAATAAGGTGACAGTAGTTTTCCTATCTCCAGCTTCAGGTGTCCATCCTTTTGCACCTGGTCGGATATCAGCTTTACGTTCTTCATTACTAGACACATCAATATCCCAGTTTCTTATGAGTGAAGAATCAGCCAGGCCATCTTGTTTTACACACAAAGAGGCTGTAACAAAAGAAATTATAAATCAGAAACTTGAGAACTTTATATTCCTGTTAATCTTTCTTATAGAGATTATATTATTTTAAATACTATTTTGACTGGAGAGCTTTTCAAATATTGGTAAATGAAGTGAAGCAGGGTTTTCAATATTTATGTGAATGAGTGTATCTTTATGATTGAAAACTGTTTTGGTTCATGATTTTTCAAAGATCATTAAATTAAATCCCTTTCATAGCCAATGTTTAAGAGAATGCATTTTTATCACTCAGCTATTCACATGCATAGAATTTACCTTCAATATACTATTGTAATAACCATTATGAAATTCACACCTCCTAAATCTATTTTTATAAACAATATCTAATAACAAAAAAAAAAAGCTTTTATTAAGATTCAGTGATTAATATGCAATGAATGGACTAAATCTAAATAGAATCTAAAGTTCAATTAAAAAAAAATTAAATATCTTAATTTACTATTTAGAAGATACAAATGTAGAATTTATAAATGAAAAGCAGGACTTTAATTACCTGTTTCTGTTGATGGTTTTGGTGTAGTTGTAGCTAAAAGGAATAAGTAAATAGATTTATTTTCAACAGATATTGAAACCATAACAAATTATGTCTTACATTTAAATACTGCTTTTTTATATAGTTAACTTTCATACATAAATTTTACATTTAACATTACTGATTCAATTTCATATATATATATATATATATCAATTGTTACAAATTCTTTCCTACACCACCATGGAAGTAATACATATTATGATTATATAATAAAACCTTTTTAATATAAGTATTGAATTAAAAAACAATATTACATAGAAATAATTTCACTCAACAAATGCAGATAAAAGCTGTATCAATGATATTACAAGTTAATAAATTTACTGATATGATCAGAAAATAAATATAATGATATGATGATCAGAAAAGAACAAATAGAATATCATCCAAATACTATTAAACATATGTTAGAGGTTGAATGATTAAAAAAGATCTTACTTGCTGCTGGTGTGGTTGCTGTGAAAATAAATGAGGAATATTTACATTAGAAAGTTTGAAAACTTATATAACCGTATAATTTATAATCATATATAAAGATGTATGTAGATACAAGATATACCCAAAATACACACATACACACACACACATATATATATATATATATATATATATATATATATATAATATACACACTCTCATCAATAAGAATAAATATTATATTAAGTGTAGCAAATATCATTAAATGTAAATCATGACATACATGGAAAAATATACAAATGATAAAGTTTTGAATTTTTTTTATGTATCTATTTTAGAATAAAGAGGAAAATGAATAATTTTCAGTATAGAATTTTTTATAATACAAATAATTTTACTATATTTTCCCTAAAATGAAATAACTGATATTTAATATTTATAAAATATTGTAATTGTATTGAAATTATAGATGAACATACTTACACGCTGATTCAAAACATCCAATAATTGATACAGTAATGTGCATTTTACAATTTGCTCTTTCTGATGCAAAGTGAATCTTTACTGTATCTGCCGTTGTACCAAATGGAATAAATACAATGTCACTTGGACCATTGTTCTGAAAAATAAAAATATATATTTTAACATTTATTTAACCAATCATTAAGAGTGTTAATTAAAATAAATATTTATTAGTTATTTTAATGATCCTGTGGTTAATATAAATATTTTCTTTCAATTGTTTTAAGATGTTTTTTATATTTTTGGAAAGATAACTTCTAAATTTAAAAATAAATAGAAAAAATTATTTCTTTATAAATTACCTTAAATCTTTGTCCACCGATGAAGACATCATATTTTCCTACACATTTGCTTGTTAATAGCCTCATATTGGCTCCATATATGAGTGCATCACCAACAAAGAGTTCAACAGTAGATTTCCTATCTCCAGCTTCAGGTGTCCATCCTTTTCCACCTGGTCGGATATCAGCCTTATTTGCTTCATTACTGGACACTTTAATATCCCAATTCCTTATCAAAGAAGAATCAGCCAGGCCATCCTGTTTCACACACAAAGAGGCTGTCAAAGAAAATAAAGAAATTATTATTCTTCATCCTTTGTTTATTATTGATTTTGATTTTACTCTAAAGAAAATATTTACTTGATTTTAAGGAATTAAAGATGAAATCTTTTTAGAATTATAATAGACTCACCTGTTTCAGTTGATGGTTTTGGAGTTGGTGTTGCTGAAATATATAAATATATTTATTTATTTATGTAGAAATATAGTTATTATAAACAAAAAATTAGTTATTTTATGAATTAATTGTTTACCGAATGATTTTTTAATAGATAAGCAGTTATTGGCCATGGTTTATCAGTATTCAGTTTCTGACAGAAAAAAAGCCATGAAAAATAATCCTTTGTTTGTCTTATACATGAAAATTAAGTAAAAGTTAGAATATTTGTTTTAAATTTAAATCAAGATGTTTCAACTTTGGAAAAACTAGTATATTAAAAATAAATTGTATACATACGTGATGGTGTTGGGCTTGTAGCTAAAAAATACAAAAAATTTACATTGACAAAAGGAAATTAAAAAATTAAATCAAAAAATTATTACATTGTATATATTGCAATGTACTTTATCATTTATTTTACAGTCAATTCATTGTAATAAAATCAAATGTAAAAGATCTTCATAAAACATTTGAAATATTTCCTGAATTTAATTTTAAGGGTACAAAATATACCTTTTATATTAAACTTTACACAAAAACTAACTTTCCAGAATATGAAGAAGATAGAATTTCAAAATACTTACATGCTGATTGGAAACATCCAATAATGGAAACTGTAACCTTCATTTTACAATTTGCTCTCTCAGCAATAAAATGGATTTTAACTGTATCTGCTGTTGTACCAAATGGAATACTGACAATATCACTTGGTCCATTATTCTAAAGATAAAAACAAGGAAGAACATATATCATTATTATTTCAATGATAAACAAATGTCATAAATGCTGTTTCACAAAAATAATACAATTCAAGTTTACTAAAATTCATAATGAATATAATGATAAATTTTCAGGTAATTTACCTTGAAATTTTGAATATTTCCTTGTCCTCCACTGAGAATGACATTATATTTTCCTACACATTTGCTTGTTAATAGCCTCATGTTGGCTCCATATATGAGTGCATCACCAACAAAGAGGCTGACAGTAGTTTTCTTATCTCCAGCTTCAGGTGTCCATCCTTTTGCACCTGGTCGGATATCAGCCTTATTTGCTTCATTACTGGAAACATGAATATCCCAGTTCCTTATCAAAGAAGAATCAGCCAGACCATCCTGTTTCACACACAAAGAAGCTGTCAAAGAAAATAAAGAAATTATTCATCCTTTGTTTATTGTAATGATTTTACTTTTACTCTAAAGAAAATATTTACTTGATTTTAAGGAATTAAAGATGAAATCTTTTTAGAATTATAATAGACTCACCCGTTTCAGTTGATGGTTTTGGAGTTGGTGTTGCTGAAATATATAAATATATTCACTTATCTAAGATTATATAGCCATTATAAACATATATGATCAGGTTTTATTCATGCAAAAATTACAATGAATTTCTTGTATGTTTTAACTCCTGTATTCATTGAGAATGTTTTAACTGTACTTAAAATATTAAAAGGGCTGTTTGAAAATCATGATTTGCCTATTTTACAAAATTCTTGTAGAACTAATTTTAATAAATAAAAGCAGGATAATTCTATTTCAATATAGATTACTGCTATCTAATTTAATAAAAACATACTAATGATTATGAAAAAAGAAATCAAATCAAAGAATTTAAATGTTATTATACAATGTTTAGTATGGAAATAAACAAAATAACAATAATTAATAAAATATCTTACGTGTAGCTGCAGGTGTGGTGGCTATTAAAATAAATGAAATTGGTAAATATTTTAGAAATAATGGTTTTAATAATTCTGTGTATATGCAATGAAGATAAAATGCCTGCAGAAATTAATAGAATGTACAAAATAATATTTAACTGTAATAAGTGATATATTTCTAAATCCGCTTTTTCACTATCTTGTATAGCTAAATAAACTACATAAATCATTCTCAATTAAAAATATGTACTGTGATTTTTAACAATGTATAAAATAATATATAAGATTGGAACGAGTCTTGTCTGATATAAAATAGTATTTATTTAACCAATAAAGACAACATGTAAATTGGTTAAATAAATGTTACTTTGTATCGGACAAGAGTTTCGTTCCCATTCTATATAACTGAAATAAGGGATACATTTCTAAATCCCCTTTTGCAATTAAAAATAAATACTATGATTTTTTTATTAATGTAAACATGGATTACATATTCTGAAATTTGTTTAGACAACCCAATTGATTGTGCAATTGATATTGTTGCCATAACACATAAAGAATAGTCACAGGAAGGTTTAGTTTGATGTTTTCAAATGAAGCAAAGGTCAACAATAAGAATCCTGCAAAGCTGAAGAAAGAATTAAGGAAATTAAGAAGCATACTAAAATGTAACAACATCTTGATATTTAATCATTTATGAAACAGTAAGTAAAATTCTAGTCATTGATTATGTAACCATAGCAACTATACCATATGTAATAAGAGAAACTGAATAGATCAAAAAGATTTGTCAAATTTACAACACCAGAATGGCTTTCAGTAGCAAACTATATCTTCATAATCTTTTCACAAGTGTTGGTTCTTAAAGTGAAAATGGATTGACAGAAAGTTGTATTCATAACATCCGATGCAAATGCAGAACAAAATATAAGGGAGAAACCATCTGTTCTTTCAAACTCAACTAACATAAGAAAGCTACAGTCAAAGTAGGAGTAAAAAAAACAAGACAGACCATATCTGGATAGAAAAGAGCACATATTAACTTTTCTAGGATGAAGCCCAGATAATTGATAGGGAACATAGGTGGAAAGTGAGAAAATTAAAGAAAGCAATATATATAAGTTTTTAGGCAAGTTGCATGTCAAGCCAGTATATATTTTAATGTGTTGTGTTTTGTTGTTTTTTGCTCAATCATTTGCATTACATAGGTAGGAATAGTGTATGGTTAGTGTGCCTAGCATTGCTGGAATAAACTGAAGTAGTTAGTATATTAGCTACCATTTCCTGTTTTTCATTGTCAAAAACAGACATCTTTCTTTACAGATCTTTTATACCTGAAGAAATCTTTAGAATGGATTATCTGAAAGGTTGTATTAACAACATTAGCAACTCAAAGAATCAGTGGATTTGTTCAAAGAAACAAATACAAACCCATTTATCCCCCTCCCAGCTATGGATCAAATAGTAGCACTACTGTTCTTCTAAAAGGGAGGCTTTGGCATTAAATAAGCCACAAAGGTCGATGTGCCATTAAACAGAGAAAACAAACCCAAAGGTACAGACAATATAAGGATTATGTGATGAACATAAAGAGAAATTAATAATCATTTTGAAAAAAAAAAAATAATTACAAGAAAATACAGATGAAAACACTTACATGCTGATTGGAAACATCCAATAATTGATACAGTCACATGCATTTTACAATTTGCATTTGGTGTAAAGTGAATCTTTATTGTATCTGATGTTGTACCAAATGGAATGAATACAATGTCACTTGGTTCATTGTTCTAAAAATAAAAGAATATACATTGTAAGATTTTGTTTTAATATAAATGTAATTACTGATGATTTTTAAAAAATTCTACAAGAGATTAATAATAACTAAATTTACAATGAAAAATTGACACATTTGCTTCAGATCATTTAAATAAAAGTTTGTCAAATTAATACTTTGAATGAAACACTTCAAAAAATGTGTGATTAATATGAATGCTCTTAGTTGCTGTTAGATGATTTTTATATAATTTGAAAGATTAAGTAGTAAATAAAAAAAGGAGAAGTTAAAACGAGTATTTCTTAATTACCTTAAATCTTTCTACATTATTTCCTTGACTTCCACTAAGGAAGACATCATATTTTCCTACACATTTAGATTTTTGCAATCTCATATTGGCTCCATATATGAGAGCATCACCAACAAAGAGTTCAACAGTAGATTTCTTATCTCCAGCTTCAGGTGTCCATCCTTTTTCACACCTGGTCTGACATCAGCTTTGTGTTCTTCATTACTGGACACTTTAATATCCCAGTTCCTTATCAAAGAAGAATCAGCCAGACCATCTTGTTTCACACACAAAGACGCTGAAACAATAGCAAAAAAAAAAAAAAAAATGTAATCCTTATTTATCTTCTATTGTAAATAATTTTTACAATATGTCAAATATACTTTTTGTAAAAAAAAGCTTTGAAACTGATTATAGTCTTACCTGTTTCTGTTGAAGGTTTTGGTGTTGGAGTTGGTGTTGCTGAAATATGAAAAATACTTTTGTAAGAGTAAATAGTCTTGTATAGAATAGACAGAATTTTCAAAATACAAGATCAACTTTTTGTAGAAAAACTTAAATAATTATGAAAATAAACCTATATATATATATATTATATATATATATATATATATATATATAATCATGTCCGCCAAGTGGTTTAAATTTTTAAAATTTATTTATTCTATTGTTTAAAATCCCATTCAAACTTGAAAAGGATTTTAAACAATCTGAAACACATGTTGTACTCAATAAAATAAATAAAAAATAACAAAATTCAGACCACTTTGCAGACCTTTTTTATTTTTACTTTTCTCTCATTAAATCTACAAAAATCTATCTATCTATCTATATATATATATATATATATATAAACACCAATTTACAATGTTCTATTAAAAAACAAATTACAACAGAAAATCTACTTCAAAATCAAGGATGTTTTTGTGATTCATTTTAAACATATAAGTATATTGTAACATATTGTTTCTTCATTTCTTATGAATGTGGGCTTGTTTCTTTGTGTGTAAAAATGACTCTTAAATTAAGATGCGGTGTAACCATGTTTGGAATTGTAAAAACAACTCGACCGCAAATCAATTTGTTTCTTTGTCAACAATTTTATTTTGCCATTCGATTGTCACATAGTAGTTTACACAGAGAGAGAGAGAGAGAGAGAGAGAGAGAGATAGGCAGTTGTTTATAATACCAGAATTGTCATTCTGGAGAATGTCAGCATATCACATTTGGCCGGTGAACCAGGTTGTCAAAATTGGAAGAAAGGTCAGCAGATTTTTGGCCATGCTACGTGGAGATCATGTTCTTCCTCAATTATCTCCCCCCACCCCCTAGAATCCCTGGTTCCCCTCTTTTATGATTATCATTAATCACCTGATTGTTTTTCTTACGTCATTCACCTACTTATTTCTGTATATTGTTTATTTCCACCAAAGTATTTAACATGAGAATTTTCTGGTTGGAATTTAACCAAACAATTCACAAACAATCAAAATGCATTCCATTCCAGATTTTTCCTTTCAAAATATTTTTCCAAAATATTTCTTTCTCTCTCTTCACCCATAATTTATTTTTATGAAAACTGATTGTTTTGCAACCATTAATTACTTCCGAGCTCCTTAATTATATTACAATATGAATTTGAACCAAATGTTTTAAATATAAATTAAACTTATACTTCAATATTTGAATGGTAATTATTTATAAAGGTAATTTATATACATACTTGTTGCTTTTGGAGTTGTGGCTGAAAAAGAAATATTAAAATTATTTTAAAAAATCATCTAATATGAAAATACAACATACCAAACACATTAATTGGCCTTGTTCGATTTCTACTAATAAATATTGGCACTAGGTTAATATTTTTTTAACGATGTGTTCATAATTAAAACTAAATAAACTTCTTAATATAAACTGGAGATATTCTCTCCATGAAATTCTAACTTTATCAAAATCAAATATAGATTTTAAATTAAAATTAATTTGTCAAAAAAATAAGAAAACAGAATTTTAAACACTCACATGCTGATTGGAAACATCCAATAATGGAAACAGTAACCTGCATTTTACAATTTGCCCTTTCTGATGTAAAATGGATTTTAACTGTATCTGCTGTTGTACCAAATGGAATACTGACAATATCACTTGGTCCATTATTCTAAAAGTGAAAAAAGAAAAGGATCTAATGTTATTATGAATACACACATTTATAAAAAAAGATAAAAGACAACTATCAAACTAAAGTTTATTCAAATCCATAATGCATATAACAATAGAGTTTTGTATAATTTACCTTTATTTTTTTAACATTTCCTTGACCTCCTCCTCCACTGAGAAGGATATCATATTTTCCAACACATCTAGATTTTTGCAACCTCATGTTGGCTCCATATATAAGAGCATCACCAACAAAGAGGCTGACAGTAGATTTCCTATCTCCAGCGTCAGGTGTCCATCCTTTTGCACCTGGTCGGATATCAGCTTTACGTTCTTCATTACTGGACACATCAATATCCCAGTTCCTTATCAAAGAAGAATCAGCCAGGCCATCTTGTTTCACACACAAAGAAGCTGAAAAAGACAAGAAAGAACAAATCAAAAACTTGAGAACGATGACTTCTATGAGAGATATTATTTTACCTATTATTTTGAAAACAACAAAACTTTTGTCTAAAAGTTGGTGGAGCAACTTTTTCAATATTTCATGATTGAAAATGTTTTGGTTTGTGATTTTGTCAGGGACTGGTATATTAAAGTATTTACTTTACTACAACCAACAGACCCCTTATGGTGCAGAGGCCTACAACCTTATTATATCAGTGATTTTGCTGCAGTTTCTATAGTAAGCACATTTTTTTATGAGTTGGAGTTGCTAGTCCAGCTGGTTTTGAATTCAGGGCTGACCTTCTGCTAGACGGGTTGCCAGCCAAGGCACAAGAGCCCAGTTTTCCCTACTATTTTAACTATAGTTAGGTAAGGATATATGGATTCTTAAGAGCATTAGTGTAAAAGGAACATCCACACACTACAATTTCAACTTGGCTTGCCAATGGCATTTTTCACATCAATAGCCATTTTGAAATCCATGCACCTCCTAAATCTATTTTTATAAACAATTAATATGCAATGAATGAAATGTTAAAATCTAAAGTTCAATAAAAGAATTAATCACCTTGATTTGATATTTGGAAGATATAAATGTAGAATTCATAAATTAAAAACAAGACTTTAATTACCTGTTTCTGTTGATGGTTTTGGTGTAGGTGTTGCTGAAAGGAATAACCAAATATATTTATTTTCAACAAAAATAGATTATGTACTAAGTTTATATTCTGCTTTTTTATATGTTTTATATTATCACATGAAATTTAGATGATTCATTACTATTTTATTTTACATAGCCAATTGTTTGTTTTGATAATCACCATGGAAGATTATTAGAATTAATCAATAATAATTTTTTAATAAAAGTATTAAATAAAGAGGAAATATGTATTATTTGGATTATTCTGACTATTGTCCTCATCTTTATTATTATCTAAACTACACAATTTTTTGGACGATGTGCCCTCTGGCCTTCTTCAGATGTTTCCTGTTGAACTCAGGAATCTTCTTTTTGTAATCCGGAGCTTTCATAGAAATTCAAACCAACGTTCCCGAATTTGAGAAGAAACACATGAAGAAGGCTAGAAGGCACATCAGCCAAAACATTGTGTAGATAACAATAAAGATGAGGACAATAGTCCAAATAATACAAATACAAATTATCAAGTCTCATCCCATAAATCCAGAGAAACAAAGCAAGTATTATACAGAAATGGTTCATGGCAATTAAAAGCTATTTCAATATTGTTTACAGCAATTTGATTTAATAAATTCATTGGCATGATCATTAAAAAAAAAAGACAATTAGAACATTGTTCAACTGTTATTAAATATATTTTAGTGTTAAAATAATCAAAATGAAATAAACATCTTACGTGTTGCTGCTGGTGTGGTGGCTACGAAAATAAATTGATAAACATGTGTTAAAAAGTTAAAAACTTATTTATAGGCCTTAGATTTACAATAAAGTTATGCATATGTATTAAGTGTATTAAAAATGTATGAAGATAAAAGCTGTATTTATGAAGATAAAATGTTGATTTTCTTGCAAATAGTCTTTTTGTCATTCAAAACAATGATTTCATAGATTTCCAGTAGGTGAAGTACGTCTGAAATCTTCTATTAATAGGATTTGAAGCTGTGCCATTGAATTTGTTTTAATAAATTCCACATAATAAAATCTTAACCATGGAAACAATAAAAAGTTATATCAAGTATCAGATCTGTTGAGAATAGAGGGTGCTGCACTTGCAGAATCCTGTTTCATCCTAAATTGTTGATCAAAAAGTATCAAGAATTGGCATTGACATCTATACACAATCACATTATACACTGTACAAATTTAATAAAAGAAATTAAAGATTCTATGTTGATACTTTCTTATTACACCTTGTACTTATATATGTATGGGAGTAAAATGAGGAAATTAATCTATATTCTATATATATATATATACTAACTCCTCCACACAAACAGGATGTGACACAAGGTCAATTTCTTAAGCAGAGTTTTAACAAGCTGAATTCTGAGTCTTCCTTCTCCTAGACTGGGTGCCACCCCAAGATTAAAGAACCCAGTCTGTCCTACTATTTCCCATAGCTGAAGGGAGAATAGTTGGATGCATAACTTTCCCAAGGTTATTACTAGCGCTATGTGAAATTGCCCTCATACACTATATACTTATTCAATTGAAAAATTATTTTACTATATTTTGCCAAAAAAAAATAACTGTTTAATTTTTTAAATATTGTAATCATCAGAAAAGTATTGATGAAAACACTTACATGCTGATTCAAAACATCCAATAATGATACAGTAACGTGCATTTTACAATTTGCTCTTTCTGATGCAAAGTGAATCTTCACTGTATCTGCCGTTGTACCAAATGGAATAAATACAATGTCACTTGGACCATTGTTCTGAAAAATAAAAATATATATTTTAACATTTATTTAACCAATCATTAAGAGTGTTAATTAAATAAATATTTATTAGTTATTTTAATGATCCTGTGGTTAATATAAATATTTTCTTTCAATTGTTTTAAGATGTTTTTTATATTTTTGGAAAGATAACTTCTAAATTTAAAAATAAATACAAAAAATTATTTCTTTAAAAATTACCTTAAATCTTTGTCCACCGATGAAGACATCATATTTTCCTACACATTTGCTTGTTAATAGCCTCATATTGGCTCCATATATGAGAGCATCACCAACAAAGAGTTCAACAGTAGATTTCCTATCTCCAGCTTCAGGTGTCCATCCTTTTCCACCTGGTCGGATATCAGCCTTATTTGCTTCATTACTGGACACTTTAATATCCCAGTTCCTTATCAAAGAAGAATCAGCCAGACCATCTTGTTTTACACACAAAGATGCTGTCAAAGAAAATAAAGAAATTATTATTTATCTTTTGTTTATTATAATAATTTTGCTTTTACAGTAAAGAAAATAGTTGATTTTAAGGAATTAAAGATGAAATCTTTTTAGAATTATAATAGACTCACCTGTTTCAGTTGATGGTTTTGGAGTTGGTGTTGCTGAAATATATAAATATATTTATTTATTTATGTAGAAATATATAGTTACTAGCAGGAGTACCCAGTCCATGACCAGAGTAAAATGATTTTAAGAACACCATGGAGTGAGTGAGAGAGAAAAGAGGAAGAGAAGAGTAAGAGAAAAAAATAATTTAGCAAATTCTTATCAAATAAAAAAAATAATAAAAAATTGCTAAGAACTCATATATTGAAATGTTTTTTGTTATATTCAAAATATTAGAGGCATCCCATCATGTTGTAAGCATTAGCAAGTTAGTTTTACAGATCCATTACTAATGAATAATGAGTTTGATTCTCGCTGGATGCCCCACACTTACAAACTTTTGTCATATCCTACTCATGGTGAACGATTCAGGTAAAGAAGTAATGCATCCCATTGTGGTATAACGATCAGTAAGTTAGTCTCGCAGATCTATTACTACTGCATAGCGAGTTCAATCCACACTGTATGCCCCATACCTGCAACCTTGTGCCACATCCTACTCCTGGCGAACGTGTTGGGTAAATAATGATGGTGTCCTATTGTGGTGTAATGGTTATTTTTTGATTTTTGGTGTATGCCCCATACTTGCAACCTTGTATCACATTTTTCGATGTGACAAATGGGTTTGAAAAGAGTGCCTTATTGGGGTTTAATGTTGAGCAAGATATTCAGTAGTAATGGATTAGCGAGGCTAACAAATTTGATCCTTGCTGGATTATCAAATACTTGTGACCTTGTGGCAAATAGATTGATTGAAGAATAAGGGCATCCCATCATGGTGTAATTGTTAGCAAGTTAGTCTCACAAATGCATTACTACTAACTAAAGAGGTCAGTCCTTGTTGGATGCTTTAGACTTGTGACTTTGTGTCACATCCTACCTGTGGTGAACAGGTGAGGTAAATACCTACATTTAGAATATATTTTTAAAAACCTTACCCAAAACTCATAAGTGGTTTGAACCAATTTTATTTTTCCTGTTGAGTTACAAGGTTAGAAAATGTATTAATTTAATTTATTTTCTTTTTTAGCTGATACATTCACAAAGTTATTGGGACTAAAAAGTCGCTGTATGAAATTAGGAGCTATGACAGTCTTCTACAAAGAGAAATATTAGTAGAGAATAGTATAACCCGTCGGTCGCTACCGAGCTAAAGGGCTCACAGAATCTCCGAAATTGGCCGTCAATATCAGATTTTCTGCATCAACCAAGGATTGCAGGGTCTCTATATTTGCTGGAAGTCTAGCCGAATGCCCACACTGTGTTAAGATCTCAAACGACTAGAAATCTGCTATAGAAACTGATGTCCAAGGTTAACGGCGGCCTATTGGTCACATAAAAAAACAACGACTCTTTTTCTTCAAACTTAATAAAATTTATATTCAAATAACAAAAGAATACAAACAATTATTTCTCAAGGCTTGTGGGAGTGATGTACCCGTAACTAAATACTTCTGGTCTTCTGCAAAGTATTGTGCAAAACAGTTCGTAAGTTGACTAAGTTTTCAAAATGGTCTTAGCTGAAGTCAGTTACTCTCGGCTTTCAGTATTGCGTTAATCTTGTCAGCTAGCCCGGTCAGCGCATGTGATCCTCAAGCAATCACAACATCCTCTTTCAAGCCCGGCGTGGCTTCATCTGCTTCTCAAGCCAAAAACGTCTGAGTTAAATAACATTTCAATCGGAACAATTTTATTTCCGGCTGGCATGAAGATATTAGGAATTTTTCTGCTCCTCCTACTCAAGCAGGGTAACCGCCTCCCTCTTGTTTCAACCAGCCAATCGAATTTACTTCCGCTCACCAATCTAAGTGCCATCTCTTCCTGCCACTTGAATGTTTTTTAAATAAATTTGACTTTCTTTAATTTCGATTTTCAACAAGAGTTATCTCCATTCTTAAGTAGTAAGGAAACAATAAAACAAAAGATTCTCTTTAATTCCGTTTTTTTCATTTTCCGGTAATCTATAAAACAGGATTTATCTTTTTCCAGGCGACTCAAGTCTGACCAAATCAAAGACTGGTCTACGACCGCCGCTTCTCGCTTCTGGGAGTTCCGACCTACTTGAGATTTTACTACTGATATGGTCAGCCCTATCCCGGCCACCATCCGCCTCGACTCCCCGGTCGAGGTCATTTCCGGATCGCCCATCTGTTTTGAATCTACGGCTGAGGTCAGCCGGCGAATTATATTTCCGTTTTTATTTCTTTCTTTCTTTCTTCTAATTTCAAAACCTAAATCGGTCACAATAGCATTATAAAGAGTTTTATTAATATGCAATATTCATTAAAAAAAGTCAAAATGCCTTTAGTTGAAGAAATAGAGTAATGTTTACTATTTTAGGAAATTCAGGGTTGAAGTAATACCAACCATTTTGAATCGCTGCTGCTATAAGCAGGAGCCAGACAAAGATAAATATTAGCAGTAGTATAGCATTGCAACAAATTTCACAAATCGATTGATTTTTGTTTAATTAATTATATCACTTAATAAAAATCAATAACTAAATTTTGTGTTTCTTAATTATAAACTTATTAAGGTGTATGCAAGATTTCAAATCTGAATGTTATCTCTTTTCAGAGTTATAAGATGACATGCATGTACCACAACATTCCTTTATAATATATATATATATATATATATATATATATATATATGAGAGAGAGAGAGAGAAAGACAGAGACAGAGAGATTATAAAGATGTATAATAATAGCTTATGCAAAACAAAAAATTAGTTATTTTTATGAATTAACTATTTATTAAATGATTTTTTAATAGATAAGTAGACATTGGCCATAGTTCATTAGTTTTCAAATTATGACAAAATCTTTATTTAAAAAGCCATGAAAAATAATCCTTTGCCTTTTACATGAAAATCAAGTAACAGTTAAAATATGTTTTAAATATAAATCAAGACATGTTTCAACTTTGGAAAAACAAGTATTTTCTAAAATAAATTGTATACATACGTGATGGTGTTGGGCTTGTAGCTAAAAAACAAAACAAAAATTTACAATGATAAAAGAAAAGAAAAAACTTAAATCATAAAATGATTACATTGTATACATTACAATTTACTTTTTAAAAATCTATTTTAAAGTCAAAATTATTTGTAATAAAACTAAATGTAAAAGACTTTAAATTATCCTCATAAAACATTTGAAATATTTCCCGAATTTAATTTTCAGAGTAACAAATATGCCTTTTATATTAAACTTTACACAAAAACTAACTTTCCAGAATATGAAGAAGATAGAATTTCAAAATACTTACATGCTGATTGGAAACATCCAATAATGGAAACTGTAACCTTCATTTTACAATTTGCTCTCTCAGCAATAAAATGGATTTTAACTGTATCTGCTGTAGTACCAAATGGAATACTGACAATATCACTTGGTCCATTATTCTAAAGATAAAAACAAGGAAGAACATATATTATTATTTCAATGATAAACAAATGTCATAAATGCTGTTTCACAAAAATAATACAATTCAAGTTTACTAAAATTCATAATGAATATAATGATAAATTTTCAGGTAATTTACCTTGAAATTTTGAATATTTCCTTGTCCTCCACTGAGAATGACATTATATTTTCCTACACACTTGCGAAATTGACCTTTTGTCCCATCCTACTTGTGCAGAGGGGATGGCATATATATATACATGAGCAAATTCTCCAAAAACTTTTTTTTGTCAAGCAATGAAAACCACATGGTGCTTAAATTTATACTAGCAGAAAAACGTTTTTAGTAGTGCTTTCTATCGATTATCTAAGATCCCATCCCAGAAAAGTTAATGTTTGTTTTTCTCTCCAGAAATGGTCTTCCTCTCTTTGCTTTTGGCTTTCTTATGTTTCCTTTAAGGGGATTTGCTGGTTTCCTCTTATATACTTTCCTAAATTTACCTTAGAAGTTCTAATTACAATATTTTATAAAATCCTTTTCCAATAAGAGATCAACACTAATAAGGAGTGGTTTTACTATTGATGAAAATAATTTTGTTCCCCCTCTTCTCAAAGATTATGCCCCTGATGAAGACTAAAGAATAGATTAAATGATAACAACATCAAAAACATGAATTAATAGTTCAATTGTTTAAAAACATTTGAAATGTTACTGACTCTTCACAAAGTTATAGACATTATGTTAAAACATATCTGAACTTTTTCGGATTTTATACAAATAACTCATGAGTGATAATTTAGGAATGAACATACCTGTTTCTGTTGATTGATATGCTGTTGTTGTTGCTAAAAAAAATACAGATATACAAAATTTAGCAGATAGATACAAAAGTTTAATAAACATAAATTCAAGCTATTCTATATGACATTTGAGTGGTTAACTAGATTTACCAGTTTCTCAGTGGCAGATTCAAACAAAAGAATTACAAATTTAAGAAAATTAAAAAAAGAATTTAAAAATTGGGAATGTGAAGGAGTGTTATTAAACATGGTGAATTATTAACAAATTTCTTTGTATCATTTCTGCACTCTCTCTCTCTCTCTCTCTCTCTCTCTCTCTCTCTCTCTCTCTCTCTTTCTCTTTCAATGAAATAATAATTAGAACATGGTAAGCCTTCATCTTGTTCATATCTCTGATTTTCTTTATTATTAAATAATTTTGCTTACATTTTTTATTCTTTACACTTTCATAAACAATTCTGATGAAAAAAAATGTAAGACAGTTAACTAGATACTTACAGGCTGATTGGAAACATCCAACAATAGATACAGTAATTTCCATTTTACAATTTGGATTGTCTGGAGTGAAGTGAATCTTAACAGTATCCGCACTTGTACCAAATGGAATCCTTACACTATCCTGGCAGTGAATATTCTGTAAACAAAATATTAAACAGATTAAACATTACCATTACAAATATAATTATCAATACTAGAGTACTATTACAAAACTAATACACTTAATACATTAAATGATATAAATGTAATTATTTACAAAGATATATTTGACTGAGACTTACATTAAACCATAATGAGATGAGACTTGGAGTGTAACAAATAAAACTTCAACAGCCAATTTCATAAATTATATAACACATGTTTGGCTCAGTTGGTAGAGCATCTGCTGAGGAACCACAAAGATCCGGGTTCAATACCAACCTTCGCCAATTCAGCACATGAGTAAGCAGCTTGGATCTGTACAATAAAGTGGGGAGTTGATGGTAGGTACGGCACTCCACTTCAGACACAAAAACAATCTCCCTGGTCTAGCACTAGTCAAAAGGGGATAGACTCCCTTGCTGTCCAGCTGATACTGACAATAGGTCACTCTGCTGACGACTTACTTTACTACTTCCATAATGAGAAAATCTTCTAAAACACTTAAATATCAGAGCATTTGGAAAAAGAAAATTGAATGAAACTTGCCTTAAATCTGTAAACTTCTCCATTTGGTCCATTCAAAAAGACATCATACTTTCCTACACATTTTGATTTGGGAAGGTGTAACAAGGCACCATATCTGAGAGCATCACCAACATACATGGTTACAGTATTTTTCCTATCACCAGCAGCAGGTGTCCATCCAATGGCACCTGGTCGGATATTAGTCTTCTGTTCTTCATTGCTAGATACATCAATGTCCCAGTTCCTTATCAATGAAGAATCAGCAACACCATCCACAGAAACGCACCAAGATGCTGAAAATTAGAGATATATATGTTGATATTAATAATATCAATGAAACATCATTTATATTATAACAAGGCGATTATACATTATGTAATATAACATTCTCTTACCTGTTTCTGTTGTTGCTTTTGGTGTAGTTGTAGGTGATGGTGTTGGTGTCACTGCAAAAATAAACAAACAAGGTTAATAACATTAAAAAATAATCATAACTTTAAAAAGATTTCTAATCTTAAAGATGTACACTTTGTATAAAGTTACCAATATCATTTGCTTAAAAATTATTCTAATGTTCTATCTTTATTTCTAATTTTCAGTTTTAAAAGGAATTGTTAATTTATATCAACTGTTTGATTATACGAAGATTTAAAAATATTAATTTCCTTACTTATATTAAAATCATTGTTATTTTAAAAGTCATTTTATAATTAATTTATATATTTAAAGAAAAGTATATTCTAATCTAAATTATATTGGTTTGGTTGTAAATTTGACCCGTTTTAATTCATATTAGAATATTAATTTCCTGAGTATAATTCTAAATCTATCAATATTCTTTTTTAAAATAAGTACATAAAATACAAGGTAAATTATTTCTATGACATGAAAATATAATATTGTTGATTAGTTTCATTAAGAAATATAAGCAATATTACATTTTTAATATAAAAAATTTCATGATTGTAATTTTTTTTTTAATAAGATGCCAAAAATATGAAGGTTTAGGATAAATTGTGTAAATTGAAAAAAGGTTAATATTCAATATTTAATGTATACATACATGTTGCAGCAGGCGTTGTAGCTGTAAAAATAGAGCCAAATAAATAAGTGATAAGACATAAATTTAAAATATATTGAAACTGAAATTTTTAAAAAATCATTTCACGATAGTGAATAATAAAGAAATGTGCAGATGTCAAAACAGAAATGGAACCCTTAAGTCAGATGAATGGACAATTCTACCCACTTTAGAGCAACTTCTTTAGCCAAAAAGACAGGCAGTTGAGATGTCTCTTTGTACCATTTAAAATAAAAAAAAACAACTTTGGAGGCCAAGAGAGTGGGATCACCCTTATGTAATGACACTCCTACTTAAAGACAAAAACAAAACATTCATGTATAGGATGATGTGTATGCCTACAATTCTGTACAGAAACAGACATAACAAGAATGGTTGTCAGAATGGCAGAGAATAAAAAATAGTTTATCTTTTGTAATTAAATACTATTTCTGCTTTATTATAATTGAAGCCAAATAGAAAATGACATCAAGATAAGAAAAAAAATATTTTATAATAAACTAAATGTAAATTTCATAAGAGAAAGAAAAGCACTGAAAATTAAGTCACTTTTGCCTCTGGAAATAAATATATTCTAACGTGAATTTGCAAAATATTAACTATATCATATATTATTATAATTTTACTATTTTTATAAAATGTATTTTGATTTTATTAAAATAGTGAAAAAAAGAAGATTAACATCAAGCCAAAGTTCAATATATTCACCAATGTTATTTCATCTAACATCTAAAACAGAACAAACATTAATATGGAATTCTATCATTAATAGCTGTATAGAAAGCTTAAATATAACCAACCTTAAGAAGTTGAAGACAACCTGAAATAACATTGGAGACATTTAATTGTGTTATTATCCAGTGCTTTATGGTAACACATTATTGATATTTAGTCTGATGCTAAAGATTGATAAATTAAAAATACTGAACTAGATACTTACAGGCTGATTGGAAACATCCAACAATAGATACAGTAATTTCCATTTTACAATTTGGATTGTCTGGAGTGAAGTGAATCTTAACAGTATCTGCACTTGTACCAAATGGAATCCTTACACTATCCTGGCAGTGAATATTCTGAAAACAAAATATTAAACAGATTAAACATTACCATAATGTATATTATAAATATGATTATTAATGGTGGCTAGAATACTATTACAAAAACTGATATGTATAACTGGATATTGACAAGAGATTTTCAAAAAATCTAATTGAATATATTATATCTCTGTGTATTTTAATACAAAGAGATAGAAGAATAGGAAAGGCTGAACTGACAAGGACATTGTACCACTTGCCATTTACTAGAGCAGTAGAAAGAATGTTAAGAGACAAACAAATGAGCTAGCAAGGAAGGGTTTATATATATATATATATATATATATATATATATATATATAGACAATTTTACAATATTAATGCTTGTTTCAGCAGAAATCAAGTTTTCTTTTTCAGAGTTCATGGAATGAACTTCTTGTTGCAGTCTATATATTGGAATATTGTGTGTAATAATGTGTTACATTGAAAGTCTCTTATAAAAGTTGTCAAAGAAAGACTGAGGTGATGAAGATATTGTCATTTGATACTGATCAACAAAGAACAAACACATTACAATTTGATTCTCATGTTTATTAATAATTCAGACCAGCCATTTCCATGAGTTTCCAAGACATTTTTCAGAAGGAGGAGAAAACTACTTGCATCTTCTTTAGATTGAATCACAATGCAATATATAATAGCATGGACAGCATTGTTGGTGGGGGATCAATGCAGGTTATGTATGTTGGCATAAAAAGAATTGTTAGTGAAGGGCTCTCTACACTACATAGATAACATGTGTAGGACTAGTGGCTGGGGTTATAAAATGGAATTTCAGGACAGTTAGAGGCAGGGCTGTGGATTCAGAACTTAAAACCTTTGACACTGACTCCTACTCCTATTTATGTAATTAAGTGATTATAACCTACAAATTTCATAAAACCTATGCACACACTCTTAACGAGTAGGTTCTCATCATTATAACTAGATTATATCAAAGAATAAATATATTGTGGTTTTTATATATACCTATTCATTCTTTAATATTTTCTAAGAAAATTAGAGACATAATCTTTGAAAGGATAGAGAATATAAACATAATAAAATAAAAATGCTATAAATGAAAATGTTCTCAAACACTTAAATGTCAGCATTTAGAAAAAGAAAATTGAATTAAAGTTACCTTAAACCTTTTGACTTCTCCATTTGGTCCAATCAAAAAGACATCATATTTTCCTACACATTTTGATTTAGGAAGATGTAACAGGCCACCATATTTGAGAGCATCACCAACATACATGGTCATAGTATTTTTCTTATCACCAACAGCAGGTGTCCATCCAATGGCACCTGGTCGGATATTAGTCTTCTGTTCTTCATTACTAGATACATCAATATCCCAGTTCCTTATCAATGAAGAATCAGCTAGTCCATCCACCGAAACACACCAGGAAGCTGCAAAAATTTCAAATATTTTTTTCAAGTACTTCCACAGATTATTTTGATATAATAAAAAATATGTATGTACCTTTTCATTGAAAGAAATATCATTTCTTACAATGAATTTAAGAATTTAAAATGTTTAGAAAAAATGAACATACCAGTTTCTGTAGATGGCTTTGGTGTTGGAGTTACTGTAAAAAAATACAAAGAAAAAAAACTAATTTAAATAGATTGCTTAAAAAAATTATAAAAATGTTCTATAGTGAAACAAATGAACTTTTCCAGAAAAGTGTGAAATTAATAAATAATGTTAATCATTAATTCCTTAAGTGCTATAATAATGAATAAATCCTTTTAATACCTTGCTTTAACCACAAAATAATAACTTGGATTAATTTTAAATTTAAGATGAAATATGAATATCAAATATATATAAGTGAAAACTTATACACTCAATTATCTTAAATGAAGACTTTTGACTTTACAATATTTAATAATTTTGTTGCATACTTACATGTTGCAGGTGATGTTGTAGCTACAATGACAAAATATAAAATAAAAATTCTATAAACCTCAAATAAGGGGACAGTTTAATTCTATATATATTATAAATAAGTATATTACTCATGAATGCATCATCAAATAATACTATTCATACTTTTGAGTGATGATGTTTGAAAATTGTCATAATTAGTGCTAGGTATATCTTTGATTATAAAGAAAAAAACAACATAGCTGTTAACTTATAAAAATAAATTAGCACTAATTATTTGGCATTAAAATACAGAATACATCATTTGAAAAAATATAAATATGGATTAAAAAAGCAAAACAAAAAAACAACTGTTATTGCAAATATAAGATTTAAAAAAGTGAACAGAGCACAAAAGAAAGTTTTGTTTTTATCTATTCATATAGTCAAATCAATTTTTAAAGATATTTCAGCTGAATTATTTCTAGGAGGTAGATTTTTTTTTTTAATTAAAAAAAGATATAATCTTACTCTATTAATTGGAAAAAATGAAGTGGATTCTATTGATACACAACATGTCCCGTCTTTCCAATTTATAATCTATTCAGTCTAGTTTAAGGTTGGTTTGGTTTCTTTGTTTAATAGCATATCAACCTTTGTTAGCTATTCAATGCCAAAGCCATCCTTGTAGAAGAACAGTAGTGGTACTATTTAACAGATAGCTGGGGGGATGAGGGAGTTCATACCTTTACCAAAGGTATTAGTCCAAACGTGATCATAATAGCATGAATGGAGTTCAAACTCACTCACAACAATGTTGCAGTTCACTATGTTAGCTACTATACCACAGGAACACTCCCCCAGTCTAGTTTAATTCCAAATTTACATTACAATAGAAATGCAATAGATAAGAAATATGAATCTAATAAATACTTACAAGCTGATTGAAAGCATCCAACAATAGATACAGTAATTTCCATTTTACAATTTGGATTGTCTGGAGTGAAGTGAATCTTAACAGTATCCGCACTTGTACCAAATGGAATCCTTACACTATCCTGGCAGTGAATATTCTGAAAACAAAATATTAAACAGATTAAACATTACCATTACAAACATAATTAATAATGGTTAGTACAATATTACAAAACTAATACACTTAATACATAACTACATATTGATGAGAAATTTTCAAATCATATAAACTAGCAGGACCTGTTGATATACCACAGTATGATAATTTAATTATTACAATGTTTGATATGTTTACTTAAGAGCTATTGTAAAAGTTCAATATGTAAAAGGTATAATCATCTTGATTTAACTCTCTCACATATTTTTCTTTCTTTCCTTCTTTCCATTATGTTCAATTGAAACAGATTAGCATTATCGCCTCCTCTCTATTTTTCTCCTACTCCTTTTTTCTTATTATATTTTTTCTGTATAGCATGTCCTTTTCTTCCCTTTCTTTCTTTCTTTAGAATAAAAACAGAATGGTTCATGATTTAGCTGAGGTGACGACACTCCTAAGAAATAAGAATTCTGCGGATAAGCTACACCAGATACTCAGGATTTACACTTTAGCATTTCATCTCGGATGATTTAGACAGTCTGATTTTTAACTAGAGGGTGTTGCAAGATGACAACGGTCAGAAGATTAAGGAACACTTGCATTAATATATAGATACTATTATTCACAAAAATGTAATAGACTGAGACTTACCTTAAAACTTTTCACTTCTCCATCTCCTCCACTAAGGATGACATCATACTTTCCTACACATTTTGATTTGGGAAGGTGTAACAAGGCACCATATCTGAGAGCATCACCAACATACATGGTTACAGTATTTTTCCTATCACCAGCAGCAGGTGTCCATCCAATGGCACCTGGTCGGATATTAGTCTTCTGTTCTTCATTGCTAGATACATCAATATCCCAGTTCCTTATCAATGAAGAATCAGCAACACCATCCACAGAAACACACCAGGAAGCTGCAATTAGTAAATTATTTTGTAATAATAGAAATACCTATATTTTATATTTTAATCAAAGAATTCATTCTGAGAGTGGAAACTACGTATGTTTGCCATCATCTGCGAGAGACATCTGCGCTGGCTTGGTCATGTCAGGAGAATGGACAAAGGCCACATCCCCAAATATCTACTTTTTAGCAAATTAGTAGAAGGCACCCGACCAATAGGGAGACCACGTCTACACTTTAAAGACATCTGCAAGAAGGACATGAAGACATGCCACATCAACATTAACACATGGGACGTTGGTGCAGAAAATCAAGCAGCCTGGCGCCTCCTTGTCAGACAAGGAACGAAAAGGGGTGAAAAAGAGAGTAAAGAAGCCGCTACAGAAAAGAGAGCCAGAAGGAAGGAGAAACAACAGCAACTCCAACATGTCACTGCAACAGAGATTGCCATTCAAAAATTGGCCTGTTCAGCTACTCGCGCAGATGCAGTTAAAAAAAAAAAAAGTGGACACCACGCCATCGTCTTTAACATATGGAAGGATGCCAACTAAATTCTGAGAGTATATTTGTTATTTAGAATTTTGAATGGGAATAAAGTTTTCTGTTTACTTACCAGTTTCTGTTGTTGGTTTTGGAGTTGGTGTCACTAGAATAGAGAAAATTACCCTTAAAAGTGGACAAGAATTACATGATCATGTGAGGATTTTCTTCATAGTGAAAAATTCTTCATTCATTTTATCACACTAAAAATTGTGAAATTTTACAAAGTTTCTGGTAATCATTTTTGTGAGAGATTTTTCTCTCTTACAAATATCACATTTTGCCAATGTTCCAAGTTTTTTTTCAAATAATTTGACTACAAATGAAAATCATATTACATATTCATAAAGAAAAAATTAGAAATATCAACTTGGGAATAAATATTTTGGGATTGCAAACAGTTTTTCTCAAAAGATATCACCCAGACTTTATAAATTGAAGTTCAGTTATCTGATAGACTGTTTACCAGATGCCATAAATGACATGTACTTGTATCTAGTCTAACTCCATAACACTATCATTTTCTTAAATATAATTATCATTATTATTATTATTGTTGTTACTATAATGGGTACTTTAAGTTACAAAGGAATTATTGTAAAAGTTAAAGCTGGATATGCTTAGATTAATATATTTGTTTAATTCACAACTCTAAAAAGTAAAGCAGTAACTGAGCTCACAGGTGTTACTGCCATATATACTTTATCATTTTTTTTTTCATGGAAAAGTTAGTTTTTGAAAGAAACTTTGAATTAAGTTGATGATAATGAGTAATGTCAACAGTAATCATCACCATTAGCATTACTGTCATCAATCATTGTGCACCAAAAATTCCCAGTCATATTCATGAATAGAGATGAAATGTTTATCACAACAAATGTATCTTAGTACAAGTATTATTATAAAAAACAACAAGAATATTTATTCAAATATATAATAACAGCAATGGGAGATTTTGCTGTCAAAATGTCAAATGGAAAGTATACTTAAGCTATACTATTAGATATAAACTATAAGTGGTAAATTATACAAAGGAACAGAGTAATGTAAATGCAATGAAAATATAGGAGTTTACTACATAAATGATACAAGAATGCAGAAAGCAAGAACAATAGTTACAAACTGTTGATTTTCTTAATATTCCCTACAGAAATGAGTGGAAAGGCTTATATACCAGTAGGTCTTATATGCCATCAAATACAGAAATTGCAAATACCAATCTACATTTTATATGATATAATTGCTTGTATAAACTATTTGAAACAGAAAATGTGACTTTAAAATTCATTCACTTTATACAAATGTTATATACATACATGTTGCAGCTTCAGTTGTGGCTGTGAAAGAAATAAAAACAAACAATTTAAAAATTAATAATGAATATAAAATGAACTGCCATCTTGAATAAAATGATGAAAATTAGTTGAATAACTAAAACATATTGTATGTTTGGAGTGAGATTTTTTGTGCAATAATATTAAAATGACCTTAAAGAATAAAGCAATTTCCAATATAACTTGCAACTGAATAATAGTGTAGGGTCTACATTTGTGTTCACTATAACTATACTTTCTAAAGGAAGATAACTATTAAATGCTATGATATAGTACTTCCCCTAATTTATTTGTAATTAATTATAATTTAATTCTATAGATTAGCTGTAACTGGGCCTTGAGTTTAATGGCTACTAAAAGTAGCCTTTAAGTGAGCAGATATAATAAAAGAAAAAAAAATCTTATTGGATCGACCAATATTTCAAATGAAAATTGATATATAGTCAATTAAATTATCAATTAAAATTGAGAAAATCTGATTTGGAGAAAAAGGGCAATAAACTGTAACTACCTCTCTCCGGTTGAGAATGAAGGACTTTAACCAGTTAAAAAGATCATCCTTCACCCCCATTGCAGAGAGTTTTGCCAAAAGTCTTTTGTGCGGCACAGAGTTGAAGGCCTTAGCAAAGTCAAGGTAGACAATATATAAGTAGTTACTATTGTTAGTATTGACCGGATCGGAGAGAGTTTATCCCCTTTTCCTTAGTGCTAGATGAGGGAGATTGTTTTTTTTATGTCTAAGGTGGAACACCACCACATCTACCATCAACTCCACATTGATCCAAGCTGTGCTACTCATGTGCTGAGTAGGCGAGGACTGGTATCAAACCCAGAATCTTATGATTCCTAGGTGGATGTTCTTTCAGTACTAACTTCGATCTAAAACCAAATGTTTATAGATCTAATTTACATTTTTATTTTTTTTAATTATTTTTTATACTTCTCCAATTGCATAGATAATTTTGATTTAGTTTATTGCTTCAAAACTGATTTTATTTAAATTTAATCATTTTCTGGTTAAATGAATTCCCAGTTATCCACTATTACAAACCTCCAATTGATAAGATATTCTCAATTTAAGAAAATTAACAAAAATAGAACATATTTCATATGAAAATATCCTCTAATTAGAATATACTTAGTAGATAAGTCAAAAAATTGAAACCTAACAAAACAAATTTGAAATTACAGATAAAAAAATAATGATTGTTCTTTTCTCTTGTAAACTTCTAAATTGAATGTATAAACAAGAACCAGATAAAATACAAAATGTAGAAATGAAAAAAAGAAACTATCAAAATCTTATATATTTACAAAGTTAATTGTTTTAGCATTAACATTAGGAGAGATTTATGTAAATACTTACATCCTGTTTGAAAACATCCAATAATAGATGCTGTGATCTGCATTTTACAATTTGGACTGTCTGGAGTGAAATGAATCTTGACAGTGTCTGCATCTGTACCAAATGGAATCTTTACTGAATCTTGACAGTGAATATTCTGAAAACAAAACAAAAATCATATAAGTTATTTATAGATTATAAATCTATGCAAAAAAGTGAATAATGGCAGAGAAATTCAAATACTAAAATTCACCTCTTATCAATCAAAAGAGATGTTGATTCAATCAAAGTCTTTCTTTGGGACAACTCAATGTAACTGCTACTAAACCGAACAGTTAATTCTATCTTATTTTTATATAGTTATTTTTTTAAATAAATTAACTACAACCACAGTATCTAATTTAGAGTAGTTTAATAGGTTTTATTAATCCAATTTTGTGCTGACTATTAGTTTCTGTTGTCTATGACCCTAACCGGAAAAGGGTAAGGGGAAGTCACTTACAAGCCTTTAGAGTTTATGTCACTGGTTGGGGACAGGCGACATGGTAAGCGCTCTCACATTTCTTTGAGGATTTTCTATTTCTTTGGAAAAGTATTCGCTGTCATCCTTTTATTGAATGTTATTTGTTTTTCCTTGTAGAGTTTAACGGTGTTTATTAAATAAACTTAATAACATCAATAAGAAAGTGTCATGCTATCCCTTTCTTCGAGACCAATAGGCAGTAAAACTCTGAGTTACAACATCTTAACATATAATCCATTCAGTATCTTTCCAACAAGACTAAGCAGTTGCAAAAATGAAGAAATTTATCAATACTTTGCAAATAGTCTTCAGTAATCAAAATGCCACTTATATTAATGTAAAAACAAAATATGCAATCATTTTTTAATCACCCAAAGAAATAGTGAACAATTAGCAAAGTTACCCAACATTGTCTGTGTAGAATACTGTTAATTGTTATTCTGCGTTACTTTCACCCTTAACCGGGATTGAACCTGCGGTCTGAAAATGACTGTTACAGATTGTTAACTATTGAACAGTGGAACAGTCAAACACCTCCTCAGCTTAATGGACTCTTCCTGGCAGTGGTGGCAGTAATTATTTAAGCTGTTATAGTGGGTTCATTGGAGAACTAGTAACTGCATGGTTAGGCTTGGCCAGTCACATTGCTCAAACCAATTGTTGACTGTCTAACTGACTTACTTCAATAGTCTGGAATTTAAAAGTTAAAAATAAATCTCTAATCTATATTTATATATAGATTGATAAAAATTATTTTCCTATATCACCAGAAGAAATATTGAACAATTCTTGTTTTCAACAATATTCTTCTAATCTAGTTTAGTTATTTTTAAAATACAAAAACAATATAGAGAAATCCATGATTTTTCAAGTCCAAATTTTTGCATCAACTTCAATTTTCATAAAGAGCTGACTACTTTTCTTCCTACTATCAAGATTATCAAGAAAATTCCCTCTACAATAACTAGTAACTGCCATCATTGAAGGACATCTTCTCTGTGGTTTTACACAGTACAGGAATTAAAAGACTTAATGAAGAAAACTAAATGATTATTTGGATTATTTGGACTATTGTCCTCATCTTTATTGTTATTTGCACATCCATTGGATACATGGCATAGTGGATATAGACATTGTTAATACAATTCTGACAGTTATCTCTAGGCTGCAAGTTCAATCCTGGTCAAGGGCGACAGTAACAGAATAATTAACACAGCTTAACACTTGTACCCGGTCATGGTTAACGGAATGAGAACAATCTACCCCCATGGATTGAATAAAGGGTTAGGTTTAAAGTTCTGTGCAGGCTCCTGATTACGACATGAAGGTTTCCAAGTTCAACAAGAAGGTTCCCGAGTTTGAGAAGATTCCCGAATCCAACAAGAAATACCTGAAGGCTGGAGGGCACATCGGCCAAAACATTGTGTAGATAACAATAAAGATGAGGACAATAGTCCAAATAATACAAATTATCAAGCCTCATCTCAAAAATTCAGAGAAATAGTAAATGAAAGTTACCTTGAACCTTTTGACTTCTCCATTTGGTCCAATCAAAAAGACATCATACTTTCCTACACATTTTGATTTAGGAAGATGTAACAAGCCACCATATTTGAGAGCATCACCAACATACATGGTCATAGTATTTTTCTTATCTCCAACAGCAGGTGTCCATCCAATGGCACCTGGTCGGATATTAGTCTTCTGTTCTTCATTACTAGATACATCAATGTCCCAGTTCCTTATCAATGAAGAATCAGCTAGTCCATCCACTGAAACGCACCAGGAAGCTACAAAAATATAGTAGAATTTTTTTAAAAATCATATCAGACATTGCAAGAGAATAAAGTAGAATACTAAATCAGAAGTAAAGAATTCATTAAAAGAAAAGACATTTCTACCTGTTTCTGTTGTTGGCCTTGGTGTTGGTGTTGGCGTTACTGAAATATGGAAAAAAATATATATATACATATATATAATATATATATAGATCAAAGAAAACTGCTGTTGACTAAATTATTACATCCAACTTTTTATATAAGATAATTGTTAAGATTTTATGAAATGCTTAGAATTACATTTCCTTTTATATTCTTTTCATTATAATATTATAATCATATATTTATGCCCCAATGAATTAAAAATGCTTAAATTATTGATAGTATCTATAAAAGTCATTTTCAAAAGATATTTTAAATTTGATCAATATTTTGGTAAATTAAAATATTAATATTTAGAAACAGGTTCTCTTTTAAAATCTGGGAAAATCATGACGTTATTTGTTTTAATAATACCCCAAGACTTAATTTACTTACATGTTGCTGCTGGAGTTGTAGCTGTAATACAAAAACAAATGATATAAATGAAATACATATCACTATCAATTAACAAACATTTATTACATTTTTTAAATTGACTTTCTATAATGAATGAATTCCTGTTTTAAGATTTTAATTGTTTTTATCTAATATTTATCAAATCTAAACATGCATAACTATTTCCTTCTGTGGTAGACAAAATTATGTAAAACTTAAAGAGAGTTTATTTCAAATATCTCAGACTCCTAAACAAATATATTCCTTCCATGTAAAAGTTTTGATTTTATATTTGAGCCTATCCAACCAGCAAAAAAAGTAAACATTCATTTAAGTATTTATTTCTTTATAATATCTATTAATATCTATCTTAATATCTATTTCTAATGCAAAAAGTAATTAGCTAGGGAATATAGAAGACTGAGCAATTCAAACAAAATATGATATACCAAAAGTGATGGCATATGTAATAATAAAACAAACTAGAAATGGCTTTGTTTTCCTTGAAAAACAATACACATATTCCAGATATATGTATATGACTAGACATAAATTCATATATAATACTTAATTCATTTCGGAAAATAATTTCATTGTCAGCATACTTACATCGTGCTTGGAAACATCCAATAATAGATGCTGTGATCTGCATGTTACAATTTGGATTGTCTGGAGTGAAATGAATCTTAACAGTGTCTGCATTTGTACCAAATGGAATCTTCACAGTATCCTGGCAGTGGATATTCTAAAGTCAAAGCAAATAAAATAAACCAATACTATAATTTACATGAATTGTATAATACAATAACAATGACAAATTCTTAAATTCTGTCAATTGTTCTTACATATAACATTTCTAATAAAGATTTTGAGGAGGAGAGCCAAAAATATCTGGTTATATGTAAGACACTCTTTTATGAAAAGATATTATTAGGGGAGATAACACTTCCCTAACAAATGATATGACTCTTTAATAAAAGTTCATTATCAAGTATGTGACACTATGCTTAAGTGAGAACATGATCAGAAAAAAAAAATAGAATGTGTTAAGCCCAGGCATATGTATATGGGTGGGTAGTTGTCCTTCAAGGACACAAAGGATTGGGCCAAAAAGGTTAAGAGAATTGAATGGCCACCATGAAGTTAAGCTAGTTAGAGATAATATCTTTAGGTATCTATGTTTTCAGAGAAAGAGCTGTTTTTATGAGAAAATCTCTTTTGAGGGAATTAATGGTCTGAATTGTGGGGACGCTCAGACTAAAAAAACGTAATTGCTTTAATTTTAAGGGAAATTGCAGACAAAAAGTCTGAGATTAAAATTAAGTAGCGAGTATCTGGGTGGCCGATTCCATGGGGATGTGTAGGGGTGCAATTTACATATATTCAGCTAGCTCCAGCCCTTGAGTCAGTTTGCAGACTCGGGGTGATAGCTGTAGCAGCAGAGATATAAAATAGCCAGGGACACACATCAGTAAAGCCAGTAATCAACTTACAGTTAAAATAACTTTCTTGCCAGCTGACATAGACCTAAGTGTACACTACTCCTGCACAAAGTGTCACAACTTCCTCTTCCATCAGCGTCCTGTTATCAGACTTTGTGTTTTTTGTTTTTTTAAACCTTGTAAACATATCTCTGACTCATGACCTTCAAATTGGCCAGCACAGAATATCACCATGTTGGGGTCATAGACATTGTGCAACAAAGGTGCAGCAAGTGCAGACCAGGTATTTTCTCAAGCAACAGAAGAAAGAGCAAGAGGAGCAACCAGGAAGGAGGAGAAACAAAGATAGGTACAAGACAATGCACATTTGACAGTAAATATTTTACCATATAAATCCTCCTGTACCATAGTCAATGAGAAATAAAAAGAAATATTGTTGAGTTTAAAAATAAATTTTGTTGTTCCTAATATTTTGGTTTATAACAGATATTAAACTTGGAATAGTTATGTTTGTTTCTATAATATGTGAATCAGAAATCAAGTGCAGTATTGTACAGTTAAGAATTAATTAAACTGAAACTTACATTAAACCTTCTGACCTCTCCATCATCCCCACTAAGGACAACATCATATTTTCCCACACATTTTGCTTTGGGAAGGTGTAATCGGCCACCATATCTGAGAGCATCACCAACATACATGGTCATAGTATTTTTCTTATCTCCAACAGCAGGTGACCATCCTCTTCCACCTGGTCGGATATCAACCTTCTGTTCTTCATTACTGGACACATCAATATCCCAGTTTCTTATCATTGAAGAATCACCTAATCCATCAACGGAAACACACCAGGAGGCTGAAAAGAGAATATAAATCATTTTATAAACCTCGTTTCATCTGATATTTATAATTGTTATGTTACAAATCCTTATAAGAAAATAAGAAAATAATCCATCTAGACACAAAATGAGGTTGAAATAACAGCCAAAAATAAAGCTTTATATTGTAAATTTTATGTTTATAATATTGTTGATGCCTTATTCAGGAAAAACTTTTTGATTAAATAGCTTTATTTTCATTTATAAAGGAATTACATTGCAAAAATAAATATATTACCTGTTTCTGTGGTTGGTTTTGGAGTTGGTGTAACTGTAATATGAAAGAAAAAAGATCAAATTATTTAATGAAACTATCTTAGATAAATTCTATGTATAATGAGATACAGAAATTAATTATTTTTGGATTGTTTTTTTATGATGCAACAAATGATATGTAATTATGAAAGAAGTTGAACTCTTAGAATATAATCTATACCTATTGACTATTATTTTTTGTATGATTTTAAACTTGCACATGCTTTTATAGAGATTTCTAAGTAGATTTTTCTTTAATATGCTATTTAGTTACTTGTATAATATTATGATATTCTCAAATGCTTTAAAATTTTAGCTTTTGAAAATAAATTAAGCATGGAAATTAGCTGAGTTTTAATGAGATTACTAACAACGTTCTTCAATCAATCATTATCATCATCATGCTGGCAGTACGGATATCCATGACAATCTCTTACCATCCTTCCCTATCATTCATTGCTCCTGGGAGGTCCTCTGCGCAGCATCCAGTATCCGTGCAGAGTTGATCTATGTACGTCTTTGCTGGATGACCTACTCTGGCGTGCCCATGTGATAGCTTCCACAGAACGTCACTTATGAGTTCATTTTTGTTTCTCCATTTTGCTTATCAGTAAATAATTAGCAATATCATCAAGATAAAAATGCTGAAATTTGTCCAAAATTCCATTTCTCTTATTGTTAAAGTTAAATGTGCAGTAAGTGTAGCAATGGTAATTGGGATTAAATTAGAAATACTTACTTGTCATAGCTGGTGTTGTAGCTGAAAAACATTAAAAATAACAAATAAAGGATATAAAGATTTAGCAGTTTGAATAAAAGAAATTAAAAAATATCAAATTATCTAAGCTTTTTTTCTCAATGCTATGATGTGTTTGTTGGCAATAATGTGTAGGTTTTTAAAAAAGGATTTGATTCAATAAGAGCTATAAGCAAATATCTATTATGACTTGGCTATCTGTAAATGCAAGATAATTATCTCCCCTGTTTTGTTCGGCCATCCTATTGCGTGGGTACAAGCACCGTTCGACACCGGTAAAAGTCACATGTGCGTGTGGCACTAGTTTTAAAGTCAGGAACCAAGGAGACAAGAAGGGTAGTGTCATCACGGAGTTTTTCCTCCTTTTCTCGATTTTCATTAGTTTGTTTTAGAGAAACTACATAGTCCTTTGTCTTCTATTGTAGTTTCACGTTGAACACCAGTTGCGAGACAGGAGGATAAGTGACAACTCCTGTATTTATCTAAATAAAAGTGTCTTCAACAGTCGAATGTCATTACTCATTCCTTGCCTGGGTGTTGCCATCACACTATCTATTAAATCAAACACAAGACAATTATGATTTTCATAACTAATCTTTTAAAATGGAATTTTTTATATTAAGATCTTATAAGAATATCATTTTGTAAAGAATACAATGTCTGAATTTGTTTTAAGTCCAACAATGAAATTCCTAAGTAAGACAATCATTAAAAGATATATGATCTCATTTGAGTTGGAGGGAGAGTAGTGTAACTGCCGCTAAAACTGACCAGTTTAATTATTTCTTACTTTTATATATTTTTGTTTATAAAAATTAACTACAACCAGAGTATTCAATTTAGGGTAGTTTAATGAGTTTAATATTATTTGGTGCGGACCACTATTTTCTGTGGTCTATGAATCCTAACCAAAAAGGGGTAAGTGAAAGTCAGTTAGAATATTATTGTCAAACTGGTCGGATGGGACAAAAAACTGTGAGTCCCCATTTATTGAAATGTCTCTATTTATTGAAGTGTTTGTATTTCTTTGAGGATTTTTTAATTTTGTAAGTTTATTTGTTGTATTCACTGTTATTAAATGCTATTTGTTTTTTCCTTGTACAGTTTCATGGTGTTTATTGAATAAACCTAATGACACCAGTAAGAATCATCATAGCTTCACTTTGTCCAGACCAGAGCAGCCGTTACAAGTAGTTGGATGCATACCTTTCCCAAGGGTATTAGCACTATGTGAAATGCAAACAGCCTCATCCAGGATTTGAACTCAGGTCGACGAGTCTATTTGCTACGACTCTAACCATTACACCATGTACCTCCAAGATATATATATATATATATATATGTGTGGGCTTGCATATTTAGTCAAGACTGGAGAAAGAATTTATATACTGGAAAACAAGAACAGTCATAGCCCTAAATAAGAGAGTTAGGGTCAGAAGGACAGTTGAAAAGATGGAAGAGATGGGCAAACCCAACACAAGATAATTTGAAACTTCAATTTCAAACAACCAGATTCTATCAATCCAACAAACATTAAGCAAATATACAAAGGTTCAAATTGAAAAACAAAAGGTTATTGTATTGCCGATTTGCTTCTCTTATCTGCTGGATGTTCACACTTTACCAACATAATCAGTCACCCACACAATAAACAGCTGCTACTTAAAGATGTGTATAAGGTGAATATTAAATTTAAGAATAATTAATGATGTAATATAGAATTATCTTTATACTTTTGAAATAAATAAACAGTAGACTAATTACTACTTACATCCTGCTTGGAAACATCCAATGATAGATGCTGTGATCTGCATTTTACAATTTGGATTGTCTGGAGTGAAATGAATCTTAACAGTGTCTGCATCTGTACCAAATGGAATCTTCACAGTATCCTGGCAGTGGATATTCTAAATAACAAACAATATAATCAATTATCACTATTAACAACTTAATACATAATCATTAAAAATACAAACAATAATATCATAATACATTTAATAACATAATATAATATTGTAATGAGCAATGTTTTACAAATGACAGGTTTTCTTATAAATTAGCAATTTCAATAAAACTTACATTAAATCTTTTAACCTCTCCATCTTTATTACTAAGGACAACATCATATTTTCCCACACATTTTGCTTTGGGAAGGTGTAATCGGCCACCATATCTGAGAGCATCACCAACATACATGGTCATAGTATTTTTCTTATCTCCAACAGCAGGTGTCCATCCTTTTGAACCTGGTCGGATATCAACCTTCTGTTCTTCATTACTGGACACATTAATATCCCAGTTTCTTATCATTGAAGAATCACCTAATCCATCTACAGAAACACACAATGAGGCTGAAAAGAAAAGAAAGTTAACAATTATAAGCATTATGATAATTTATTATTATAATTAAAATTTGATTTTTGTTTTTTTAATTAACTTCTATTTGGTAGTAATTAGTTTTAGATGTTAATGTAAATTTTATATACCTGTTTCTGTTGTAGGTATTGGTGTTGGAGTTACTGAAAAAACAAAATATACAATAGTTTTAATTCTTATCATTTATCAATCAGACATTAGAAATTCTAATAGTTTAAGTCAATATTTAAATTATGCCATTTAGTATACACATTCATGCAAAATAGTATTATTCACAAAAAAATATATTCTTACTTATTATATTCTATATTAGATGGAAATTCAATGTCTTTTTGCTTTTCTATACTTTAAAATAACTATTTTAAAATGTTAATGAATATTCATCATCATTTCATTAAAGCAATCCAATTATGTTTTAAACTAAAAAGAGATATTTTTTTTTATTATTATATTTCAATAAATATATATATACAAGTCTACAATGAAAATGTAAATATCAGTTAAATAATTTTTTGAAAGAATAGTAACTTCATTTTATACTCACTCGTCATGGCTGGAGTTGTGGCTGTAGAAAAGAAATAAAATTGGATAAAATATATAAAAGTGAAAAAAAAAGCTACTTGATTTTTTAACCCTTTAATTATTCAAGGCAAATTAGAGGTGTCTACTCACGTTTTCACAAGATTTTATCCTTTATTTCAAATGCAGTTTGAGAGCCACATATGGCCCTCAAATGTGTAACAGGAAATATTCAGAACCACAAGTGGCTCTCAAAACAGCCAATGAATTAAAAATGTGAGGTTAAAATAATATGTTTCATTTATTGACAATTTTTATTTGTTGATTGATAAGCTGTCACTTGAATATCAAAGTTTAAGAAAAATAATTATATAATTAAACAGTTATGTCTTGTTTAAAAAATTCACTACTAGAATAGGCTCAGTCCTAATTAGTGATCATTCTCCACACATTAATACATTCATTAATTCTTTTTTTTTTTTTGTAAAAAATGTAATATGGGAAAATAAATATATTTATTATTCATACCCTAAGTCATTAGCGAAAGCATTAGAAAGTAATAATAAAAATTAGGACAAAACAATGAAAGAGAAAATTGTTTCTTATAAATATAGAATATTTTGCAAGTACAGCATCTAAATTCTGACACTGTGGTAAACTTTTAGAAAAGAAATTTGTTATGGAAAGAGCAACAGATGGGATACCTGCTGAGATCAATCTAGTTTATGTGCTGGCTACAAATATTATGCCTTAATTTCCTCATAGAGTTTTGACTTGCTGGTTTAGCTCAGTTGGTAGAGCATCCGCCAACAAATTGCAAGGTTTGAGGTTTGATACCTGCCCTCACCAACTCAGCATAAGTAGCACAATTTAGGTAATCTTATCTGTATGGTAAAGTGGGGATCTGACAGTAGGTGTGGAGCTCCACCACAGCAAAACAATCTTCCTAGTCTAGTGTTAGTGAAAAGGGGGCTTCCTCATTGTCTGGTGAAATTGTTGAAAAATAGGACTATCCTGTCTCCATGTTTGAGCAGTGAAATATAAAAATTGCTTCATCTAGGTACATTCATGATGCTAGTTAACATACTAGTTTCATAAGATATTGTGAATGAGTTAGATCTGCACTGGATGCTCAAAAATTAACCCTTGTCCAACAAATACATGTTGATGCATTAGTGTTTTTTCTATAAAGAAGGGTGGGGATAAAATACTGAAATTCTGGGTGGAAAATCATTTTAATAGTTAATGAACATTATAAAAACTAGCAAGGATCTAGAGAAAAACCAAGAATGTCATGGAGGGTTAAATATGTACGAGCATGGTCTGACAAAATCATTAATTAAACAATAGTTTTGGAGTTACGGATGTTAGAAGATTTGTTGTGTATTGTATAAGATACAACAATTACATAGTTATATGATTAGTCACATTTTTACTTCATAATTCTTTACTGATGGAAGATTTAATTCATTTAATACTGATGGACACAATCACAATTTTATCCTTTAAAAAAAATTCAGGGTTTAGCTATAAATAGATGATAAAAGCAAGGAAATATTTTTTGCTTCATTAGGGGATATTAACCTATGCGACAAACCACCCAAAGTGCTGGTTAATCCAAAAACGCCAGAGATCGTCATCTCTTTGAAAATGGTTTAGAGTTAAAAATAAGAAATGAATTAAATGAATACATTTCTATTCAGTAATAAAGGATCAGTGATACGATATTAACTTGTCAACCATTTGGGACATGTCTATTGCTAATGGCAGTGGGAGATAAAGGGTTAAGAATATTAAGATAAGAAACCTATCTACTTACATCCTGCTTGGAAACATCCAATAATAGATGCTGTGATCTGCATTTTACAATTTGGATTGTCTGGAGTGAAATGAATCTTAACAGTGTCTGCATCTGTACCAAATGGAATCTTCACAGTATCCTGGCAGTGGATATTCTAAATAACAAACAATATAATCAATTATCACTATTAACAACTTAATACATAATCATTAAAAATACAAACAATAATATCATAATACATTTAATAACATAATATAATATTGTAATGAGCAATGTTTTACAAATGACAAGTTTTCTTATGAATTAGCAATTTCAATAAAACTTACATTAAATCTTTTAACCTCTCCATCTTTATTACTAAGGACAACATCATATTTTCCACACATTTTGCTTTGGGAAGGTGTAATCGGCCACCATATCTGAGAGCATCACCAACATACATGGTCATAGTATTTTTCTTATCTCCAACAGCAGGTGACCATCCTCTTCCACCTGGTCGGATATCAACCTTTTGTTCTTCATTACTGGACACATCAATATCCCAGTTTCTTATCATTGAAGAATCACTTAATCCATCTACAGAAACACACAATGAGGCTGAAAAGAAAACAGAAATAAAATAGCAATTGAAGATACAAGAATGACTTATCAAGCTAGAATTTAATTGAACATTAGAATGCAGGAAATTAACAAATATAGTAGAAATTTTTAATACCTGTTTCAGTCGTTGGCTTTGGTGTTGGAGTAACTAAAACAGAAGTAAATATAACAGTTCTTTTATTCTTATTACCTATAAATATCACCCATAATAGCAATAATTTTAAAATTAACCCTAACATATTTTCTTTAGCAATGATTTTAGAAAATTATAGCAAACAGGTGCATTTGTATTGTTGTGGTCCTTTTTTTTTAATGTTATCAATTTTTGTGTCATCTCTCCCCATCCCACTTTCCTCAACTGTCCATTTAAAACCTTCTCTCTCACTCCCTACTACCCTCTTTTTTTTATATTAATAAATTTATTGGTTTGGTTTCTTTGTTTAATGGCATATCAATCTTTTTGGGTTATTTAATGCCAAAGCCATTCTTTTACAAGAACAGTAGTGGTACTATTTAGCTGTTAGCTGAAGGAACATTAATAAAACTTAAAACTGTGGTCTAATACAGCCATAAATATAGTGTTGCATATTTCTGAATTTTTTTACAGCTCATTAATTGAACTAGTGATTGTTTATTTGGTATCTTTACAAATAAATTAAGTATATTTATTTATTTGCTGCATAGAAACTGCCATAAAAAAAGAAAGAATTTGAAGTCATTTTCTTTCAGGCAATACTATGAGACCACAACTTTTTAATTTTCAGAAAAGAATGTGGCAGTTAGTTGATTGTTTGGTTTAATGGCATATCAACCTTTGTGGGTTATTTAATGCCAAATCTTATTTTTCTTATATATATAATTTTTAGTAACTTCATGTGTATTAATAAATATTGGTGACTGATCTTCAGACACCACCCTCTAGCACCTCTATAATAAAATGGGGTGGGTGTTTGCCATCACAGTGATTTGAAGAATACGGTTGGGACTATCATATAGTTGCTAGGGTTTGGCATGAACAGCTGATTGATTGGATGGGGCCACTCTGACTGCCTGTCTAGCCCAAGTAAGATCCGAAATGGAGTGTTGCATGTCATGGGACCACTTAGTACCTGAGTCACAGACCACTCATCCATTTTGCCCCCCCACACACACACACAGACTCTGTTAACAGAGGTGGCCCCATTAGAGCAGTCTTACTCTTCTGCAGAAGTGCAGTTAGCATATTCTGCAACCCCAGCTGACAGGGCAAAGAATGTGGTGTGAGAGAGAGAGCAGGCGTTAGCAACTGGCAAAAGTAGTCAAATGTAGTAAGGAGTAGGTAGAGACACAGCAGAGAAAGAAGACCGGAAAGGACAACATAAAAATTGATGATATCAAAATGGAAATATAACATTACAATTGTACAAGCAAGTACAGAAAGAAAAAGAAAAGGTTTGTCTTCAATCATAGGATTGTACCTTTTTATAAGTTATTTAAGTTATATGATTATATATTGTAATTTCTCTTAAAAAGAAAATTCAAGAAAGTGAATTAAAGTTTTTATTCTTAGGGAGAACTTCATCTGCATATACAATTGAATAAAAGAGATAAGAAAAAAACATTTCTGTATTTATAAAAATTGACTGGTGTAGTTGATACTTTTGAGACTGATAATATATTTATATTATTCCACACACACATTATATATATTGCAATATATTAAAATACATATATAGTTGGTTGAATTTTATGGCTTGTCAACACTTGGGTTATTTTATGCCAAAGACATTTTTATTTTATTCCTTCTTTGTGTGGCATGATTGTAACTTGTGCAGTTATTTATGCTGATTATATATATATATATATATATATATATATATACACACCTGTATATATTACATTTATTACCATATTTAAATGTAGTTCCTGTATTTCTGAGTGAAATGAATCAATTTATAGAAATACTCACCTGTCATTGCTGATGTTGTAGCTGCAAAAACAAAGGATATTTATTAAAATAAAAATGTTATGAATTTAAACAATTCTATTGTTATAAATGAACATCATAATTGTCTCACAATATGACACAGTGCTACTGTTTTACTATTATGCACACCTTAATTTTCAATAATCACTACAACTTTTATTATTGGTAACTAGTAAAAGGCATTTACATCAAATCTTTTAGTTAAATGTTCTATGAGGTTTTCATGATAGAGAAAAACAATATAATCATTCCATTGAAAATTGATGATAGATATAGAATAGTAATAATGAAATTTATTGTGTACAGTGCTCAGGTGCATGAAACTCATCAAAGGTTCATGTATAGTACATAGAATAATATACTAATATCAAGAACATGAATAATATACAGTAATAATACAGATGTGTGTGTGCATATGTTTATTGAGGGGGGATATAGGGCATAGTTTTGTTGAATTACAGGAAGCATGTAGGTTTTGAAAGATGCAGTGTTTCAGCATCCTACAAAGGCTGCAGGCAGTTTATTCCATGCCTTAGCAACTCTGAGCATGAAAAAATGTTTCCAAAAGTCATGTGAGCTATGCTGTTTTCTGACTTCCAAGCTTCTTTATAAAATGATGAAACTATTTTGCTGAAAACTAATTCCTTTACAAAATTTGTCCATTTGATAATTTTAAAACACAAGTTAAAAGTAATAGAAACATAGGTTATCAATTATTAATAAACAAGAAACTTTACTTGTTTTGGTTATTAACTCCATTTATTTATATTATTTGAGATCAACTACATAGATAAGCCACTTATATTTAATTGTTTTCTTTTTTTATGTTGTTTTAATAATATTTATGCATAGAGAAATGTGTGGAAAAGTAATAAATAAATGTGAAAAATACAAGTCATGAAGATGATTTATTAATATTTGAAAATAATTGTTGATGTTTAAAACGTTTTGATTATTAAATATATATGCATAATCTTCATCAGGACATTCAGATATCGCTTGGTGATGATGGTGTGTTTGTTTATCAAGTGATAAGAGAAAAGAGGGTTGGAGAATATTCATACATTTGAATTGTGTAATAGTAGTGTTGTAAAGAGAAGTAACCCGCATGTATGCAAATGAGATACGTATAAAGAGCAACAGTGGATTAGCTCAGAGTGATTTGAGTTGATCTCCAACCACGAACATTGTTTCGTATTCTCAGATTGCAAACACACGTGTACAACTTTTCAAGATAAGTAATCTTACCAAGAGACTTTTTTACCTTGCCGACCGGAAGCCGTTTTATTTTGTTATTTGTATTATTTGTAATAAATTATTATTACAACCACTCAATCTTCTCGTTTATGTATTTCCAATACATAACAAGTAGCATTTAAAAAAAGAAAAAAAAGAAGAAGTATTCCAGTTTGAAAATATAATATCTGATTGGAACATTGTGCATACAAAATATTTTAGTTAAGATACAGTCAGTAATTTGAAATAACATATAAAGATATGCATATTTGAAATTAATTGTTTTAATTATAATCTTGTTCTAACTGATTCCTGTTTGTTAAAAAATCAATAAAGATGTATAGTTTTATAAAGGAATTCATTTAATAGCTAAATTTGTACATTGGTTAGTGTATATAAAACTAAAAATTATTTTTTTTAATTGAATAGGATTCGTAAGGAACACACAAAGAGGTATTCAAGAGTTAAGGCTGTATAAAGTTATGGTGCGGTCACACTTGGAATTTGCATCACCAGTCTGGAACCCCTATCTCACTTAGAACATTAACCTCTTGGAAACTGTACAGAGATGTGCAACCAGACGAATACCCTCCATCAGGCATCTGCTATATTCTGAACATCTTGCTGCCCTAGGAATGGATTCGTTGAAACTCGGCGTCTGGCAACTGACCTGGTAAACGCTCATAAGGTCATTAATCATCTTAACAGCAACCTTGAGCACCTTTTTGATCTCCATGTTTCTAGCACACATGGGCATGCCTACAAAGTCAGAAAACAGCATAGCTCACATGACTTTCGGAAACATTTTTTCGCACTCAGAGTTGCCAAGGCAAGGAATAATCTGCCTGCATCTATTGTATGCTGCCGAAACACTGCATCTTTCAAAGCCACCATGCTTCCTGTAATCCGCCAACACTATACATGATACCCCCTCTCCTCACACACATATGCATGCACGCACACACATACATGTATATTATTACTGTACGCTGTTCCTGATACTAACACATTATTCTATGTACTAGACATGAGACTTTGATGAGTTGTGGTGCACCTGAGCACTGTACACAATAAATTTAAATATTATTAAAACTAGAAGAAAGAAAGAAAAATTGATAAAAATACTTACATCCTGCTTGGAAACATCCAATGATAGATGCTGTGATCTGCATTTTACAATTTGGATTGTCTGGAGTGAAATGAATCTTAACAGTGTCTGCATCTGTACCAAATGGAATCTTCACAGTATCCTGGCAGTGGATATTCTAAATAACAAACAATATAATCAATTATCACTATTAACAACTTAATACATAATCATTAAAAATACAAACAATAATATCATAATACATTTAATAACATAATATAATATTGTAATGAGCAATGTTTTACAAATGACAGTTTTCTTATAATTAGGAATTTCAATAAAACTTACATTAAATCTTTTAACCTCTCCATCTTTATTACTAAGGACAACATCATATTTTCCCACACATTTTGCTTTGGGAAGGTGTAATCGGCCACCATATCTGAGAGCATCACCAACATACATGGTCATAGTATTTTTCTTATCTCCAACAGCAGGTGTCCATCCTTTTGAACCTGGTCGGATATCAACCTTCTGTTCTTCATTACTGGACACATCAATATCCCAGTTTCTTATCATTGAAGAATCATTTAATCCATCTACAGAAACACACAATGAGGCTGAAAAGAAAACAGAAATCATTTCACAAATGTTGTTTCTTCTGATTACATATTTAGAAATATTTTGATTTCTGTTCATTTGCATGGGATATGTAGATAATAAAAGGAAAAAGGGTAAACTTACCTGTCTCTGTTGTTGGCCTTTGTGCTGTAGTTGCTACAATTTAAAATGAGTAATAATTATAATTTAATTACATTTTCTAATTAGAAATTTTAAAAGTAGGTGAATCCTTTTGGAAATTAGATATGATTTTATTTTTTGTTTAATTTACTAAGAAATTATCAAATTAAAGGTAAAATGTATATGATATAGACTAATATGTTAAGAAAAAGACATAAGAGAAATCTTTCTTCATGGAAATTTTTTTCTCTTAAAACATTTCTAAGAGATTTTAATTTTATTAAAGAAAGAATAAATTACAGGACAAATAAACATTTCACTATAGTTTTGAGATTTAAAAAAATGTTTTATCTTATTTTCAACTGAGAAAAGAAAAACAACATTTGATTTGCTCTGTTACCATATTGAATTATTGCTTTTAATAATTCAAGAATATAAATGGTCTCTTTTGCGATTTATGTTTAATATGAAGCATATTCCTTGTAAAGATTTTAATACGTACATGTTACAAGTGGAGTTGTAGCTGTAAAATATAAAAACAATTAAAAGATTAAAGAACATTTTAATATAAAACATCTGGGTTTTTTTTTTTAAGTATTTTTTTGAATATATATATATAGAAGATATATCAACAAATAAATCTTTTGATGTAATACAAAATATTTCTGGAATTTATTCCAATTAAAAACTGTAGAATATTTCCACATTCGTTTGTTATTAAAAATAAACTACTTTCTATTCTGATTACTTGAAAGAAAATGATGTGATAAGTGAAAATAGAAAAAATAAATAAAGTCTAAAACAAAATCTCTATAACATTCTTTATACAAGATGTACTAAACAATTCAAATTAAATTTAAATATGATTTATTCAAAATACTTACATCCGGCTTGGAAGCAGCCAATAAGGGATGCTGTAATTTGCATTTTACAATTTGGACTGTCTGGAGTGAAGTGAATCTTAACAGTGTCTGCATTTGTACCAAATGGAATCTTCACGATTTCTTCACAGTGAATATTCTGAAGACAAAACAAACAACATAAGCAATTACCATTACATATATATACATATATGTCCCGTGGAACAATTCGCAGTAAAACATCATGTCATCAGCTGCTCGCGAAAGGTCAACGCGATTCATGCAACATTTCCATAGAATGTGTTGTTTAAAAACATCTTTTCACCATTATTCAATTGTATATATTTGATTATACAATACATCTGACATATTCCGAGGGACCTCACATCAGTGAGGGGGGGCGGTGTGCAGTTAAAACCGTTGAGAGGAAGGCCCCGAAACGGTGCACATTCTCTCCTGATGATCCCAAAATCAATTACATAAAATATAAAAACAATCAAGAAAAAGAATCATGGAATTGAACTTCTCATCGGCTTTGCAACTAGAATAAGGAGCATTCTACAGCCCGCTTGCTTTATGGTGAGTTTCCGTTACTTTTCAAGTAACTTTCTTCTAGTTGCATTAATGAAGATAGATTATAAAACATATTGTTGATTTCTTTAAAAGAATCTTTATCTTATTTCAATCCCATAAATATTTGAAGGAAGAAAGTAACAATTAAGTTGTAATCAGTTCTACAAATTATCAAACTGGAATAGTTTTAGTTTGGTGATTGTCTTCATGATAAATTCATCTTTAATAATAAAATGCGCATGTCAGTGTGTCAGATTTTTTCAACTTTACTCCAACATATCATACCATTTTGGAATCAAGCCAGCTCCAGGAACAAATTAAAAACATTCCAGTGCAAAAACGAACCATCAATACTGAAATTTTAGTTTCCCAAGTTTTAATTACTGCAATTGTTTTCAAAAATATTTTACGACAAATATTTTTGAACAATAAAAATTTTTCTAATTTGGAAATAAATGTGGGAATAATCAACATTAAAATTGTCATTGTTGGAATTGTGCAACAACAAAAAAAGCTAAGTCTTAATAAGATTAAATGAAACTTACATTAAACCTTTTAACTCTCCATCTTTATTACTAAGGACAACATCATATTTTCCAACACATTTTGCTTTGGGAAGGTGTAATCGGCCACCATATCTGAGAGCATCACCAACATACATGGTCATAGTATTTTTCTTATCTCCAACAGCAGGTGACCATCCCCTTGTACCTGGTCGGATATCAGCCTTGTTTTCTTCATTGCTGGACATTTTAATATCCCAGTTTCTTATTAATGAAGAATCACCTAATCCATCTACAGAAGCACACAATGAGGCTGAAAAGAAACAGAAAATAAAACCGTCTTTGTATAATCTCCAATTTTCAAAAATTTTTATCACTTATCCACTAGATTTATAAATGTTCTTTATCAACTAACTGTAGCAAGGAAGGAAATAGTAACTGAAAAAAACAAAAAAAACAAAAAACAAAAAAAAAACACATTTGTTGGTAAGTAATATTTGATAAACAAGCAAGAAACTGCATTTTATAATTTCCATATTCATTGGTTATAAATGATTTGAAGTGCTTAATAGTTATTGCTTTTTTTTTTTTAAGTGAATCAGATTCAGTCATTAATTTCAATTAAAAAAAGTAAACATAATAAATTACTAACCTGTCATTGTTGTTGGCATTTGAGTTGTGGCTAAAATAAACAAAGGGGGACATTTAGAAGGAAAAAGAAGCAATAATTTAGAATCACCATTCACAGAGATAATTCACTTATTTCAAACAAAAATCAATTGTTAGATACATACATGAGATTACTGTATTTAGTTCGTTATTCAGATCTTATACCTAAATACATTTTTACTTTATTAAATACAGACAAATTAATTTCTCTCTAATAATAAAATGGACTTAATTTAGATTTTAAAATTATTGTTATGAAGCATATCAATTTTATTTTTAACTTATAATATTTTGTTTTCATTAAAGTTTTAAATGTTATTTGGTTTGAGTTTAATCTGATCATTAGATACAATTAATCCACAATACTAAATTGAAAAACAAAAAAACAAACAACAGTTTAATGTTTGTAAACATGGAATTTATTGTAATGTGATCAAATGATGTAGAAATAGATTGTGTAAATTGCTTTAGATACTTATCTAGATACATTAATAAGTCTCAAGCCTAATGATGAAAAAAGAATTTTACAAAATAAATATCTATTTAAATTTAAAATTATTAATTTAAAATCCATATTCTTAAATCAATATCAATATTTAAAAAATGCTAGAGTAATACTTGGAACTGTAGTTGTTGTCAGGAAAGGTGTTGATGGTGTTTTTGTTGTTGTTGGTACTTCAGTTGTGGTAGGCACTGGTGTTGTTGTTGTTGGTGTTGCAGTTGTTGTAAGCACTGTTGTTGTTTGGGCTTCAGTGGTAGTTGGAATCGGTGTAGTTGTTATCATTTCAGTTGTTGTTGCTGAAAAACAATCATATTTCCTTACAAATATTAAAGTTATTTAGAGTTTTAAGTTCTTTTGCAATAATAATCATTTGGTTAGTCGTTCTTCTTTACAGCATATCAATCCTGTTTAGGGTCATTTAATGCTAAATCAAGTCAATTTTAATAAACGAAGGACTGCTGTTTCTTAAGTGGTCACCCAATTAAGTATTGAAAAGGCTCGTCACTGCTTAACTTTGGTGATCTAGTAGAAACTAGTGTTTTTACCGTGACTTGACTGTAATCAATAATCAGTGATGTTATACTTGAAATTATTTCAAAGTTTTAAAAGTATGTGTGCTTATTGGTTTGAGTATAGTTATGCATATATTTAGAGATTTTACAGCCAAGATTGAATCTGACTTTTGCTTAAAAAACTGATTGCACTTATATCTTTTATTTTCTATTCATTATAATAATGAGAACATTATTATTTGTGCCAATCTTGGCAGATGTTTGAAAGTCTTTTTACTTCAATCTTCAACATGTATTTTATAGTACTTCTTTTAAAAAACAATTTTTTAATAATTTTGTTACAAAATCTCTATAATTAAAATGTAATTTTTTTTGCTGATACTTTAAATATAGCATTTCCATGGGTTATAAATCCATTTCAAGAAATTATCAATTCCTTTTTGAGTAAAATTTTTAATATTAATTATTAATCCACAATATTAGTTTTTTTCTATTAATTATTAATCATTTCTAAAAATTATTAATCCATTTTTTGAGTAAAATTTTTAGTATTAGTTATTAATCCACAATATTAGTCCGCCTGGTCGGTGGGGCGTTAGAATGCACCGACTGCACCTCTGCAGAGGGGTAAGACTCCCCCAATGGGGCCACCTGTTGGCCGTGGGTGGCGACCCGTGATGCTTAAGGATAGAGCCCAGGTAGATGAGCAGTTCATAACATGCAATACTCCACTTTGGCCCTATCTTGGGCTAGACAGGCGGTCCAATCAATCGGCTGGTCACATCAAGCCCTAGCACCTATATGATTTTCCCAACCTTATTGCCCTTATGGCAAGCCCCAACCCCTTTTTATCATATGGGTGCTAGAAGGCGGTGACTGAGGGTCTACATGTCCTGGGAATGACGTTAAACGCTATCTGATGGTGAGGTTCCAGTTTTGGAGGTTTGGGGAATGTGGAGCACCCCTTCATCACCATTGCTCCCTGGTCCACTCTGACCCGGAGTGGTAGTACCTGTTAGAGTCCCATCTATGGGTTAAATAGAAAAATGTATCTATAAAAAAAATTGTATTATCCATTAAGAATTGATTTATTTCAAAACTTTACCGGCATTAAATGACCCACTGAGGTTGATATGCTGTAAAACAAACCAAACCAAACAATATTAGTTTTTTTCTATTAATTATTAATAATTTCTAAAAATTACTAATCCATTTTTATAAATTATTAATCTTAAGAATATAGGAGAAAATAAGAAAAACAAAGTAAAGAAATGTTTTAAATCCTTTAAGTAAAATCATGACGCATTAAAGCAAGCAAACAATTTTGCCTTTTATGTGCATAATATCCTTGTAAAATCACTCATATTCATCGAACTTAGCCACCTAAGAGTTGTTTTGTTTCAATTGATTTCATTTGAATTTGTAAGTGTATATAAAGATATTCAATAATTCTAATTAAGTTTAAATATTTTAGTTGACAGACTGGTTAAAATTTTTATTTTATTTTTGTCTTTTAAAATATATTCTGATTCTGAGTTTAATAAATTATCAAAAAATCTAAGAACATGTTAACAGATTTAATTATAAATTAAATACTTTTTTAAATATATTTAATCAATTATTCATTAACTTTAGCATCTTGCATAAAATAGCTGTTTTGATTTTGTGATAATTATTTTGTCTTAAAGTGAATAAATTAACTTACACATTTCTTCAAAACTTCCAATCATAGAAACTGATATTTTAGTTTGAGAACCAGGAGATTCAAGATGAAATTTAAGGGTAATTTCATCTGCAGTTGTTCCAAATGGAATTTTAACAATATCTCCAGGCGCATTTCCCTGAAATGAAAATAATAAATCAATTCAAAACAATAAAGTTATTATAAGTACTGTTTAATAGAATATAGTATGTATGCATTTTTAAAACAAAATCCAATACTTAAAAAATATTAATGAGTGCAATCTCATCCAATAATCCTCCAGTAATATTGCTTCAGCATATCCCTGGATAACAGACTCAGGGGAAGAAGAGTATTATACACACTATACAAGCATATAGCATAAGAAACCATAGATAGCAGCATGGTGGATGTAAAGCAAGACAGATGAATCCAAAGTGGGTCAATGGCATGCTTCACAAGATGCTGGGTGGATAAACCTGAGAGGTCAATGGTCATGATCAAACAATTCAGTCAGGAAACTACAGTTACTCATCTCTAAGGATGATGTCTACTGATGAGTTAACAAAACAGTCAACAAAAGATAGACATGACTGAAAAACGAATCAAATCTACAATCCAAATCATTGTTCATGCGGCTCAATAAGGAGTGCATTCCACTGAAGTTAAGAGTCATGGATCTGATGATGATGAAGAATAACTTTGCTGTATGCATCTAAGAAGTTGGGAGACGTATATAGCACTTAAATATGCCATTTGGTAGTAGATTTGTAGTTGTCAATATTTTTTGTTGTTATGTAATTACTAGCATTAAAAAGATCTCAGAATACATTAGTTTAAATATTATCATTTCTTTACAAAACTCACCTTCAGTGTTTTATCCCCGGATAAAATGACATCAAATGACTTGATATTTTTTGCCATTGGCAACTGGATATTACCACCATATTTGAAAGCATCTCCAACAGAGAATGTTACACTTGGTTGCTTATCACCTATATCAGGAATCCATCCTCCACCACCAGGTCGGATTTTGTCAACTGCATTTTGGTTGCTTGAAAGTTTGATCTGGTAACCTCTAATAAGATTATGGTCCATTAATCCATCCATTTTTATAGCATATGATTCTAAAAAAATGAAAAGATTTTAATGCATTATTGTCTACATGCACTGGATGATTTACAAAGTTTCTATCTAATTTCATCCTTAGTATACAGAAGAAAAGTTGCTTTACATTGAAATTCTTAGCTATTATCAAAATATTTAAAAGAAATACACAATTTCATTTAATTAGTTCCTTATAACATTTCATAGTTTATAAATTTCTTCCTTGAGAATTAGAATGAAAAAATACAAAAATCTACAACTATTTCTAATTCTATTTCTCTGAATTTTTGAGATGGGGCTTGATTATTTGGACTATTGTCCTCACCTTTATTGTTATATACACGTTTCTGCTAATGTGCCCTACAGGCTTCTTCAGGGTTTCTTGTCAAACTCAGTAACCATCTCTTTGAATTTGGGAGCCTTCACAGAACTTTGAACTGAACCCTTTATTCAATCTACAGATGTAGACAGTTGTCATTCCATTAACCATGACTGGGTACAAGTGTTAAGCTGTGTTTATTCTACGTTATCATCACCCTTGGCCAGGATTGAACCTTCAACCTAGATTAAACTGCACCATGTATTTACAAGGGTGTTCATACCTTTCCCAAGGGTATTAGTCAAAAGTGAATGTAATAGCATAACCGGGTTAAAATTCACTTATTACAATGTTGCAGTCCAGCCCCTTAACCACTACACCACAGTGACTCTCCACTATTTGTTTGTAACAGTGATGGGCTTTGATAATATGATAAAAACAAAACAAAAAATTCATATGAAATTACACTGAGAGAATACTTATGATCTTTAGTAAGACTAGAGATTTCTATTTCATCCCAGTATTGCTAGACGTGCACAGCTGTGACCTGATTCATAGTTTGAACGGAATTTAAAAATAAAAATAAAGAAAGAAAAAAACCCGGAAATGCTTAAAGTGGTTTTGGTCAAATTTTATCTCGGGTAAAAGAAAAGAAGAAAATAAAAATAAAAGGATTTACTTGAAAATCAAAATGAATGTCTGTGAAGAAATCGAAACTAGAAGATCACAAATGGGTTAGAAGACCTCCTGGGGTGAATCCACTTGAATCAACTGTAATTGTTAGAAATGGGTTTTTGATGTAGCCAGACTTGTGGGCATCATGAATCGGAAGTAGCCGATAAGACAAGTGGTGAACGATGATTAGGAAGTTAGATTGGTTGACCAATGGGCCAGAATTATCTTGGGTCTAAGAAAGAAAAAATATTTTTCCCACTTAAAAAGATTAAGAGGGAATAATCTAAATATTCCTTTTGGAGAGACCTCACACCTTGTTGAGGATCACTTGAAAGTGATCAGAAAATGATAAAGAGGAACTTGGATAAAATAAAGCCAGATGTTTGTTCAGTAAACTCTTTGTTTAAAAACCACATAAGTAACTGGAAGAGATGGCTTTTAGGTGAGGGAGATTGGTGAGCGGAAGTGAATTCCATTGGTGGATTAGGATTACAGAGGACGGTACTTTTGCCAGGAAGAAACTGGAAGTTCCGGGCTGAAACATTATTTAATGAGAACTTTTTCTCGAGAATGAGCAGATGAGCTGAGCAAGCCAGAAGAGCAGATTCGAGCCGTGTCCATTGTGAGAATGCAAATTCCGAGGGGAAACAGACAAACTGACTTCAGCCTTGACTTTTGAAAAACTTAGCCCAAATTTACAAACTGCTTGAGCAATATCTTTGCAGAGCCCCTGATTATATTCCGACCAGAAGTTATTAATTAGAGGTCCATCGCTCCCACAGCCTTGAGAAAGAATTACTTTGTATTCTCTTATTGAATATAAATGTTTGTTGTGTTTGAAAAAAAAAAAAAAAGAGTCGTTGTTTCTTTATGTGACCACTAGGCTGCTGTTCACTGTGGAATATCAGTTTCTATAGCCGATTTCTGGTCGTTTGAGATCTGAACACAACGTGGACATTTGGCCAGACTTTCGGGAAGTATAGAAACCCTGTAACCCGTGGTTGATGCAGAAGATCCGATCTTGACGGCTATTTTCGGAAATTCAGTGAGCCCTTTAGCTCAGTAGCGGCCAACGAGTCATACAGCATTAATTGACCCCCCCCCCCACACACACACACATTTAATGAAGTCTGATAGTAACTGAATGTTCATCCCTAGCAAAGCTTTATAAAGTCAAAAAAATCCAAAGTCTAGCCATTATAAATCAAGGAGCAGTTATATATCTAATAATTACTATTTCATACATTTGCACAGGATATAAGAGTGCTTCATATAGAAAGGGATTACATAACTAATACTTTACCTGTTATAGTTGTTGGTGCTACAGTTGTAACTATAAGAAATAAAAATATTGAGAAATTAGTTAAAATCCAACAATTTGACACAAGACTATAAATATTATATAATTTAATAGACAGATGGCATTTTCTCTTTAAAAGAAGAGTTGTGCATAGTTATAGATGTTTATACTACAACTTATTCTTTTAATGAAAATTAACTTTTAGATTAATTGAGATATTTTATTAGAAATAGTTTAATTTTTTAACATATAGTATTATCTTAGGCATGGATACTTCTTTTGATGATAGAAAACTTTATCTAATTGTTTTCTATATAAAAAAAAAAAAATAATGTGCAACAATTTTTCAACCTGTTGTTGTAGTTGCTAATGGTGTTGTTGTTGTTGGAACATTTGTAGTGGTTGTTGGAATTGGTGTTGTAGTCAGTATTGTTGTAGTTGTCTCCAGTGGTGTTGTGGTTGTTGGCACTGGTGTTGTTGTTGTCAAGAGGGTTGTGGTAGGTGTGGTTGTGGGAGGTTGTGGTAGGTGTGGTTGTCAAGAGGGTTGTGGTGGGTGTGGTTGTCAAGAGGGTTGTGGTGGGTTGGTTGTCAAGAGGGTCGTTGTGGGTGTGGTTGTCAAGAGGGTTGTGGTGGGTTTGGTTGTTGGAAGGTTGTGGTAGGTTGGTTGTCAAGAGGGTTGGGTGGGTGTGGTTGTCAAGAGGGTTGTTGTGGGTGTGGTTGTCAAGAGTGTTGTGGGTGTGGTTGTTGGAAGGTTGTGGTGGGTGTGTTGTCAAGGGTTGTGGTGGGTGTTGTTGTAAGAAGGGTTGTTTGGGTGTTGTTGTCAAAAGGGTTGTGGGGTTGTTGTCAAAAGGGTTGTGGTGGGTGTGGTTGTCAGCATTGGAGTTGTTGCTAAAAATAAAAAGCAAAAAAAGGAATTTTAAATTAAAGATGCATGTAGTTCTATTTTTATGTATCTAATAGCATTTAATATATTTCAGTTCATTTTAGGGACCAAGTCACCTTTAAGCACCCCAGGGGCAACCTTGATTCAGAAGGACATGTTTTTCATTTACACCATCAAAATCTGTTGGTTTTTTTACCAGACGATTTTTAGACGCATTTTTTGTATATTTCAATATTTTTTTTTTTTTGTTAAATAAAATTTTTTTTTTATTTACAAAAACTTTAAATAGAAAACAAGTTTACACGGGAATAGTTAACAGTTTTATGGGACAATCCTAAATCACACTCAATCGCCGCTCTGGCACCAGAGCATTACTTTTAATAAATTTGAAGTTTTGCTTATTAATCAGAAGTTGATGAATATTTTTCAACACTAACAATAATTTTTTTTTAATTAGGAAAAAATATTAATTTTTAATTCTTAATCTGATAAAATAGTTTTTGATTTTGATAAAAAAAAATTAGCTATTTTAAATAAAACGAAAGATATGTTTATTTATTTTCCATGTGCTTCTACAGATAGTTAATATTAAAAAGTATTTATTTAAAAACAGATTTTGCTAGGTTTAGGGTTAGGGGTTGGGGGGTTAGCAGTTAGTTTTATAATTAAAAAAAATGCGTCTAAAAATCGTCTGTTAACAAACAACTGGATGTTGACGGTGCAAAGTGAAACATGTCCTTCTGAATCCAGGTCGCCCCTGGGGTGCTTAAAAGTGACTTGGTCCCATTTTAGTACAAACAATGAAAATAAATATACAGCAAAAAGAATCATGTTGTGAGTGTTATAGTGATTTTGATCCTAACTTGTGATAAACTAAGCTTAGTAAATATTGGTATTTACTAAGCTGAGCTTAATTTGATCCAAGAATGTGTGGAGCACTCAGTGAGGTTTGTATTCATTAAGGTAACAATGGTCTGAAAATCTAGTTCATCAATGATTTCTCAATCTATAGCGAAGATGGTTTTTGATTTTACAAAAATAAATAGTTATTTTACATAAATATAATATACTAGCTAAAGTACCCGGTCCATGACCGGACTAAAATGAAATTTGGATCACCAGGGAGTGAGAGAGAAAGTGGAAGACAGTAGTTAGAGAGGGGGTAAGAGGAAAATAATTCTTGAAACTAAAATCATTGAGAATTTGTATATTTCAGGATTTGTATTTTCTGTTTTATAGTTTAAACTTATTTCATATTATTATACAACAAATTGAAAGTATTCGTTTGTATATTTGTTTGTTATTGTTTTAAATTTTTTGTACATGACAACAATTCACATTTAGTTCTTAATTGCATATTGAGTTTAAAAAGAAGCCGAGAATCGAAAATTTAAATTCTTCGTATTGCAATATCTATTTTTGATAAAACCTAAGATAGTATTATAGGGACCACCAATTGATCAGTTTAGGCCATCTTGAATAAAACGGAAATATTTGTTATTATTTATAATTAATTGATTTTTCATAGAATTTTAAAAAAATTCTTATCGTAACTTGTTTTTAGCTACGTTAATTTTCAGTTGATTTAACAGTGCAAAAATGAAAACATTGTTTTTCAATCATAATTTTCATTATTTCCGTAAGCTGAAAAAAAGTTAAAAAATCATCAGGAGTTTATTTAATGTTTTTCTTTCAAATGGAAAAAATTTTTTCAAGAAAATATTAATTTTTCTGCAAGTTTCATAGTGTTAAATATAGGGGGTGGGTGTAAATTTAACAGGGTAAAATTGGTGGTACCTAGTATTTTAAAAAACATTGTTTAAAAACGTTTTGGTGGACCTGATTATCTGGACCCCCCCCCATCTATTTTTTTTCCTTCAGTTGATTATTATCGATTACACACCAATCTATCAGATTGAAAAAAAATTCTTAAAAGTTCTTTATTATTTGAGTATTCACGGGTGCTCATTTCCTCGTATAAGTTTATAGTAAATTGATCCCCATATCGGAACCGCTTGAACGGAACCCAAATTATTTATTTATTTTCCCATTAAACTACCCCCCTCCCAATCCTAACCCCTACCCCCCCCCCCTAGTTAAAATTAAGTTTTATTACAAAATTTATATTAATTACAAAACATCAATTTTCATAAAAGTTCAAATGTCACCTATGAAATCTCTATTTAAACATGCCAATTTTTCAGAACTGAAAAGTTGCACTATAAACTCAGCGATGTTTATTGACTTCACAATAAAGAGTAAAATCATAAAACTTAAAATTTAATTTGTAAGGCAAATTCTGAGGAATATTTTAAATTGTATTTTGAATAATAATTTAAATGTTGGTTGTTAGTTGTTTGTTTTATCAACTTTTTGGGTAATTTACTAACGAATCATGTCATTTTGATAAACAAAGCGCTTACAATTTTTCGTACTTACATATAAGTTTTTTTTTAAATGTTCCAATAACTGGATATTGTCAGATAAACTTGAAATAAATTTCGTCTTACAAATAATTGACTACTTATCTCCAGTCGGGCCTTCGACTAAAGATAAAACACCGGATTTTGTCCGTATTAGTAACCTTTGTTTTTTTTTTTTTATCGTGGTTTGAGAAAATAATTAGTTAACGAACCAAAAGAAAAACAGTTTCTAAGGAAATTCGTCAATCTTATTGTTATTTTTAACCCTTTAAAACTCTAACAATAAAAAATTAATAAATAAATTAAAGAATTAAAAGTCATTTTATTCGAATGAAAATCTTAGTTTAATTTATACAAATATGTAACCGTATTTACGACGTAAACTGATTTTCATGATACTGTTATTTACGATTAAAATAAATTTTTAATAATGTAACCGTAAAGCGTGCATTTTGATTTTCTACAATTTTTATGCATTACAAAAATTAAAATTAAAATGAGTGTACTGTACAATTTAAGAATATGGACAAACTCGCTGTAAAAAATAATTTAATCTATAAAAACACATACAAATTACATATTCAGAAAGACTAAGAGATTCCGAACTGCCTTATCGGCTATACGTAGTATTTTTTTTTTTTTTTTTAACTCGCTGTAAAAAAAAAAAATCTATAAAAACACATACAAATTACATATTCAGAAAGACTATTTCATCTTATTACTAAAGATATAAAATTTTAAAGATTTGATCCTAAATAGGTAAGAGATTCCGATCTGACTGATATAGACTGCACTGCTTGTATCGCAATAATCATAGGCAGCGTGGCTATCCGAAGCCATTTTTTAATTTTTAACTCGCTGTAAAAAATGATTCAATTGATAAAAACTCACACAAATTACATATTTTGAAGAGTATTTTCTTATCTTTCTAACGATATAAAAATTATTAAAGATTGGACCATAAATAGGCCATAAATTCGGAGCTGAACGGCTTAGACCGCAAAATTAATTCATTAAAATCAAAACTTCGCTGCTGTTATCGCTTTAACAATAAGCAGGCAGAGACAATATTTTATTATCAGGAGGGGCTGGTATACGGACAGTTCCGCAAATTGGGTGATTTTGGATTAATTAATCGATTAAATCCCTTAATCAGTAAAAATCAATAACCAAATTTGGAATTTTTCTTAGTTAGAACGATATCAATGTGTATGCAAGATTTTGAATCTGAGTGACCTCCCGTTTTTTTGTTATACGTCAACACGTACATACCAAAATCTCTGTTTTATATATTAGATGTTTAAGGACTGGACTAATATTGAAACAATATGAAATTCTTGGTTATTAAATTACTAAAACAATCTGTCTAATTTAATACAAAACTCTCTCGCATAATAATGTTGGTAAAGTGGCCTATTTTAGGTATCGGCCAGGCAGTCTATCCTCCTTTTACTAGCACTACACCAAGGAATTTTGTTTCTGCTGAGTTGAAACACCACAACTACCATCAGCTCCTCTACTTTATTGCACAGATCAGATTACTCAAGCTGTGCTACTCATATGCTGAGTTGGTAAAGGCTGGTATCAAACGTGGAACCTTGCAATTCCAAGCTGAGTGATCTACTAACTGAGCTAAAATGGCCTTCATAAAAGATGTTATATTTAGGGTAGGTATACCCAAAATTGACCTAAAATGCGTTTTTGATAAAATGAATCTACAGAAAATAATTTACCAAAAAACAGGGAATTATCGGATTTTAATTAAATTGTCAGTGTTGATTTATCAATGAATAAACTTTATAATGCATTATTTATTTTATTTCAAAACTTTCAGGTCACTTAATTTTGAACCCCCCTTACTTTGGGGGCGTAACATCTCGGCGAGTTGGTCAGCATTTGATACTAATTACAGTAGAAATAAAAAGATAAAAGACTGAAGTTGTGAATAGAAAAAAAAAAAAATTTAAGGGGAATATTCTATGAGAAAATAAGTACCGAAAATCGGAAAATAAAATGTAAAAAAATTAAAAAATTTTTTAAGATTCCTTTTTTACTCATTTCGTTAATTATTTAATTGGCTATTATCTTATAAAAGAAAAAATTATACATCGATATTTTTTCTGCTTAAAAATAAAGATAAAAATAAAGAAAGATAAAATGGATAATTCCCTGATTTTTGGTAAATTTTTTTGCAATCACAAATGCTACATTAAATTTGTAAACAAACCATTTATACCATTTCTAAAGAGTGTTAATGGCGAACGCGATCAAAATTGACCAAAAAAATCGTTTTAAATGTATTAAAAATAAATTGCATATGTAATGATATTTTTCTTTTTTTAATGATGGTCATTATGTTACTACTTATCGTTTTAGACAAAAGTTTGACCTTAAATAATAGATTTAATTAATTTTAATTCGTTTTTTAAAAAAATGTAGCAGACGAATTTTGGGTATACCTAATTTAGGGTACAAAATTTATATGCAAACATATTTTTTTAAGAGACAGCAGTAGTTTAAACATGTCTAGTTCAAATAAAATTTGCATCTTTTGTGCAACACTATTTCCTGATCTTCTTAGTTTTGCCCATAGAAACAAATAAAATTATTTCATTTGAAGCAATAATACAATCTACCTTATTGCATGTTTAATGATAAGTCTATAAATTGTATTATTTCATTAAAATTAATATATATTTTTTCAACCCCTCCACATGAGTAGGATGTGACACAAGGTCAATTTCTTAAGCAGAGTTTACCAACTTTGAATTTAGAGTTTTCCTTCTCCTAGACTGGTTACCTAGCCAAGGTTAAAGAGCCCAGTCCGTATTATTATTTACTTATAGCTGGAGGGAGAGTAGTTGGATTGATACTTTCCCAAAAGTATTAGCACTATGTGAAATGCAAACAACCTCATCCAGGATTTGAACTCAGGTCGACAAGTCCATTTCCTACGACTCTAACCATTACACCATGCGCCTCCATAAAAATACTAAGTGTAGCTTAGATGCAGCATAAGGCCAGAAGTACGGGGCACCCTGTGAGAATCAAACTCACTCTCAATGGTCTGCTAATCTAGTTTGCTAACCATTACACTACATGAGGTGCCTAAAAATAAAGTATATGCTTATATTCCTTATTTAATAAAATACATGCTTGTATATTCCTTATTTAATAAAATATATGTTTGTATATTCCTTATTTAAAACCAACATAGAGTAAACATAAAATCTACAATGAGCTTGTAAAGTTAAATCCTTTACTTGTCACAGTTCTTCCAGTCGGCGCTAGGTGGCATTTGCAAGCAACCATATAAAAGTAGTAGGTATAAAATCAAAGATCTTTTTTCGACCCTCTATCCTTGAGAGAAGAACACACACCAATTGCATCTCCTATTCACAGGACAGGGGGGGGGGCTTTGATCCCCCAACATAGTGCCCTGAATGGCATGCAAGAACATTGTTTACATGTAAGTGTTATATTTTACTCTATACTAGCAACACTGAAGACTTTACTTAGAAAAGACTCTTATCCTATCAGGACATTTATTCTATGCATATATATATATATATATATATATATATAAGCTCTTTATATTCTTTCTGTCCTGTTTTGTATTCTTCTGCTATTAAGTTTTATCAGACAATAAAATCTACAAACTAAACAAAGATTTTCATTTTCATTTGATTTATTTATCTATATTCATCAATGAAGTTGTGCTGGCAGCACATATTCCCATGACTCTCTCTTTCCACCAATCCCTATCAATCATTGTTCCAGGAAAATCTTCCACACAGCATCCAGTATCTGCACAAAACTGATTGATGTAGGTTTTTACTGGTCAGCCAATTCTAGAGTCTATGTATAGGTGGCCACAGGTGAATGTCACTTATGAGTTCATCCTTACTTCTCTAGCAGTGTACAGCTGGTCTTATTCATCTGACTTGAATGGTTTGTGTGATAGGAGGTAAGTGGCCATACAGCTGCTTTTTTGAAGGGTGATCCATATTAAGAGAATTACATATAAATAAATATCTCTCTGAATCTCTCTTATATTTCTAGAGTCAGTTCTATTTTTTATTGTTTCAGGGTGTTTTTATTATTGGAAATATTTTTTATTGCTGAAATTTGGTTGTTTTTGTTTTAGAAGCTGTCTGCATTTTGGGATGACAGGAAGGTAAGGGTAAGTTGACTTTTCATTCCATTGAAATTTTTGGAGACAATCAAAGACCTTGTGCCAAGCTTATTTATCTTGTTAATATTCTTCTTAGACAATGATACCATTGCCATTCTTGTTACCTATTATTAAAAACATCAGAAACAATTTTTCTGATCCTTTCCCCACAAATACTTGTGCTTAACCTTAATGTTTTTAGAGATTTCATTTATTTTTTGTTTTTATGGTAGTTGTCCAGAATATCATGCTGAAGAAATGTCTTCACTAATGTTAAATATATATATATATATGTATTATGGAAAAGGTGACTTACTGGTGAATATGGTCACAATGGTTAGTTGATGCAAAATTCAGAAAGGTAAGACAGCGATATAACAAATGAAAAGTGCTCAATACGTTAGTAGAGCAAATTTATTATAATATAGGTACAAGAGATAACCTACTCGAGTTTCACCATAAGGATCTTCATGGTTAAATCCAGTGAATTAATCAAGATATTGATTAATTGCAGTCAATTACACGTGTGTGTCTTTCGTGATAAACGATAACGAACCGTTTATCGCAAAAGACACACGTGTAATTGACTGCAATTAATCAATATCTTGATTAATTCAGTGGATTTAAGCCTGAAGATCCTTATGGTGAAACTCGAGTAGGTTATCTCTTGTACCTATATTATAATATATATATATATAAGTAATATTTATATTTACCATCCAGGGCACCTCATGTGGTGTAATGCTTAGCAAGCTAGATTAGCAGGCCATTGTTAGTGAGTTCAATTCTCACTGGGCACCCCATACATCTGGCCCTGTGCCATAACTAAGCTAAGCTTAGTAAATAACTATATTCACCATCCAGATAAGTGGAAGTTTTTGTCATTTCATTTTTTTTTTTTAACTGAACAGTTACATTTCAGAATTATATATCAGTCACCATTTTTTTACTGGTTGGGTGAGAGAAAGACTAAAGAAACATAACAAGAGGGTGAATTGTAACAAGTTGAAAATATGTTGGTTTTTAAAAAAATAAGTTTAGTGTTTAAAAAAAAGAAAAGAAGAGAATGACTGAAACTTCTGATGGTGAATAATTAAGTCTAACATTTCCTTATAATTTTTCATACATTACTACAGATATTTCCTGATATTCTGGATAAGTATGGTATTTATTTAGCTCATCACAAAGCCAAAATGTGACACAAGGTCGGGGGGGGTACCCAGCAGGATTCAAAACTCTGAGGGGGGGATGGGGCAAAACTGCTTAGATTCCATTGGCATAATATTCTTCTGGACTGGACAAGTATCATTTTAAGATTTTATGGAAATGTACTTAGAACCCTATTTCCCTTTTGCTACCAAATATTGTACATTTGTTGTTCTCTTTTCTGGTTGAAAATACATGACTTTAAAAATGTATATATATATATTCCTGACCTTCCACCAGGCTGGATTAACACACGGTCATTTTTAGGTGATGATTTTTTTTTTATAGGACATCCAACAAGTATTGAACTCGTTATTCACGGCTTCCTATGTTTACTCCTAGCTTGCTAACCATTACACCATGACATCTTTAATCAATGATGAACAATATGTACCACCAGACCGTTTATGCCATCTTGAATAAAACGGAAATAGATATTTCCGAACTTTGTTTATCAAAAATCTCGTAAAAAAAAGATCGTACAGGGTTGTTACAAAGAAAAATAGTTAATTCAAAGATCAAATTATCCGATTGGGAAAAATTACATCGTTATCTTAAGAAATAAACAAACCTGCCCGTATTACATGCGAAAGGGTAATTTTCAGACCGTAATATAGACAGAAAAGTTACAAATTTTTTCCCTTTTACGATTAACCCGTAAAAAGTATGGAATGAAAACTTGAATATTTTTTCTAAGAGAAAAAACTGATAAAATAATCTATTATACTTACTTTTTATTTAATTATGAAAAGTTAAATAAAATAATTTTTTTCACGCTAACACTGTCAGCCTAAACAGGAACAAATTTCGGTTACTTAGAAGCGTCTCGTCTCTTTGTAAAACAAATATGTCAGCAATGCTCTTCCATACATTCTAAGGATCACACATTACTATTCAACAATAAAAATTACAAATTCTTTTAAAAATATTAATCGAGCACGGATCGGACCAACTTTTAGTTCACCTGAATTCTAAAATTCATGTTTTTAAATATCCGTGAAAATTTTGATTTTTTTCCACAGGAAAAAAAAAAAATTTAATTTATTTTACGCAGAAAATAAAAATATTTAATCACACAAAAGATTGAAAATCTCTTAAAAATTAATTTCTTAAAAAAATTTTTTTTTTTTGACAATTTAATAGAATATAGTACATACCAATTACATAAGAAAAAAAAAGTTTTCAAATATTAATATTATGACATTTTTTTTGCACTTTTTATTTCCGATTTCATTATTTTTTCCTAAAAAAACTATAATTCGGTACGTTATACAATTTCATTGATATAGTTATTCAGACTCTTATCTTTATAGAAAAAAAGTACCAAATTTTTTTTCCACATCATTTTTTTTTTATCTCATAAAATAAAATAGGGGGGGGGGTGATAGACATCGTAAAAAAATATTTCCCCTAAATATTTTAGAAAAAAAACTATTTCAGATGTATTTACATCCAATGGTAAACATTTATGGAAATTTTCGTGAAAATCGGACCATTAATTGATTTTCATAGAATTTTTAAAAAATCCTCTTATCGTAACTTGTTTTTAGCTACGTTAAAATTTCAGTTGATTTAACAGTGCAAAAATGAAAACATTGTTTTTCAATCATAATTTTCATTATTTTCGTATGCTGCTAAAAAATTTAAAAAATCATCAGGAGTTTATTTTATGTTCTTTCTTTCGAATGGAAAAAATTTTCAAGAAAATATTAATTTTTCTGCAAGTTTCATTGTGTTAAATGTAGGGGGGGTAAATTGCACAGGGTCAAATTGGTGGTACCTATAGTATTGCAATTTATAATTTCAATTCAACTTGGTTTTTAAAAAATATTTTTCAACATTAAATGTATAGAAATTTGTTTTATTTTTTAGCTATGGTAATAAAAAAAATCTTAATCCCCAAACCCCTAAACCGTAACCCAATTCGCAAAAAGTTCAATCATAGACTGTAGTTAAACTGTCATGGGGGACCACCAAAAAACTTTCCGTTTTAATTTTCCGACCAATTTGCAAGTTTAGTCGAAATCCATTTGGCATTTATGAAGACGTGTATTATAAATCAATCCCCTTATTTTGGAGCCACATCACTCACTTTCAATTCAACATTGAATTTTTCTAGAAAATTAAACAAATTCCGAAAGAAATGACCATCATTTTCAAACAGAACAAATCAAATTTGATAAAAAGAAAAATACATTTTCAACGAGCCGTAATTTATTTAAAACGAATCTTAAAACTATATTTTTTTTTTTTTTGACTAAATGATTCAATTTTTTTCCTGACTGTTTTGAATACTCAAAAGAATACTAAATTCAAAGTTTTGAATATTTAGAATATTTCTCGCTTAACTTTCACTCATATTTTGTGTTTATATTTAAAATATTACTAATTATTCACTTGATCTGAATCTAACTTTAAGCAGACGACCACCGTCTATCATTACAAACGTTAGTTTCTTTGAAAACAAAAAATTAAAAAAAGAAGCAAAAATATAACAACATATACTTGAGAATCGATAAATAAAAACTACAAATAAAACTAAATAGCATTTTTTTTTTAAATGCCGACTTATCTTTGCTGTTTTGCCGTAAAAAGAAAATATTCATCAGGAAAGTTCACAGAAACTTAAAATACACATCTTGTACATAGACATGTCGGCGTCTTAATTTTTGGGGGAGGAGAGGGGTAGGAGGCGAAGTTGTTTGATGGTGATTGACGGGGAAAATGAAATCTGCGAGCCGAGTTCAAATTCCGTCAGACTCTGTTCACATCGCACTAATCCCCTTGGAAAAAGTTATGTACCACCAATTGTGACGTCATAGACGTATTTTACAAAATAAATTTAACCGCCTGATTGAAAAAAAAAAAATCAGAGAATTATCCGATTTTAATGAAATTTTCAGTACTGATTTATCAATGAATAAATTTTATAATGCATCAGTTATTTGTTTAAAAAAACTTTCTGATTTTTTTCAGGTCACTTAACTTTGACCCCACCCCCTTATTTTTGGTCATATTGAACTTGCTTTACAAAAAAGTATTGTTGCAAATAAGGTAAGTTGAATTTTTCCTTCTTCCTAAGGTTGAAGGTAGTTCACCTCTGATTTGATGGGTTGCTTTTCTGTCACAGAAGAAAACCAAAACAGAAATACAATTTTAGGAAAGAATTGAACAATAGCAACTGAGCCTTGGGTGTTATAACTACAACAAGAAGACATCAAGAGATAATAATTTGTTTTTTTATTTTATGATGTTTGGCCAGATTTAACATGTGTGCAAGATGGACAAACTGAACAACAGAGGTTACATTCCTTTTGGTTAGAATTAATACAATGTTTGAATGACAAGAAAACAGAAGTTTCATTGGTAAATAGAAGTCACATGCTATATTCCCATGGGAGCTGGTGAGAATGCTATTTTACTAGTTTGAGGCTGAGTAGTTGCCCCAAGACAGCATAGGTAACACATATCCCAAGAATCTGGAAATCATCAAAGTCTGACAAAAGTGAGGAGAAGAAGTGAACTTGTCTGAAGTTGTAGTCCCAGGTATAATGAAGATATTGGAAGAAGTGTACTTGTCTAAAGCTGTGGTCTTAGAGAATATGACAAACTCCTTGGAAAAAAAATTGTTTGTGCCAGAGAGACTGATTTGAGGTTCTAACTAAAAATTCATTTTATTCTTATTGCTATTGTTGCAGGGATTTATAGCATTATACCCAATTAATATTATTCACATTAAACTTTATTATTGTTATTCATGGGTTGAAGTCCTTATTTTCTTTTCACTCTTTTGGAGTTACAGGCAGAGAGAGTGCAAGACCATGCATGCCATATGGGCCATGATCATCCATGATACCTAAAGTGAAGCACCCCAGGCCTGTGAGAATGATCAATCAAAATCAAAGAGGAAATCGAACCATGGACTGTGCCAGAGAATAAGATTCCCAATATCTACCAACAAACATCAACCTAGAGTTAAGCCCATTGAAAGACCCTAGAGAGTTAGGACAGGGTGTCTAACCTAAATTATCATTCAACTGGACTGAAAATTGATTTATTTGTAACCTATACAACATATGTGGTAAGATATAGAAACAAATCTGATGGTATGCAGAAAATAAGAAAAAACAAAGTATTCAAAAAAAAAAAAATTTAGATAATATATTTCTTTAGGAAATTACATTTCAAATATTCTTTTCATTACCAATCACATCACCTTTTTTTTCCTTTGAAAAAAAAAAAGAAAACTGCTAATGCAAAAAATCTTTCTTTTCTTGAATACTTTCTCATCTCTTGTTTCATTTTTAAAAGACTTCCATCACTGTTTAGACAACACTTTTTTCATCCTAATATCCTGAAGAAGGTTTAAAAAATAAACAAAACATTTTAACGTTGACTTCACTATCTAAAATAAATCTTTTTGTTTTTTTCTTATTTTCTACAAGCTATATATAATTCTTCAGATGTACCTTGAACACCAAAACCTTGATAGAGAGAAAAACTTTTTTCTACAACAATATAAGTATGTATATATATGCATGTGTATATATATATAGAATAGACCAATAGAAATTATATATATTACAACATTACAAAATTTATTTTAGATTATACAATAATAATTAATGACCGTTTTATTTGCATTACAAACATGGACAAACGACTTACAGATTCCATTTTCTGAAATAAAAAAATTGTATTTATTTTATTTATTCTTTTTATTAAGAAAAATTTGTTGTTCTTTACTTGCACTTATAAATTCAATTTTTTTAAAGGAATTTCAATGTTAATTTTACTTACTTGCTAGAGTTGTGGTAGGTGTCAATGTGGTTGTCAACATTGGTGTAGTAGTTTGTGTGGGTGTAGTGGAAAGAAGTGTTGTTGTTGCTGTATAAGATAAATTCTTTTATTTTAAAGAGGAAACCATCAAGATGAAAGTCAATCAATAAATCTTTGTTTTTATTTTGCTGATAAAGCAGTACATTTTTTAGGCAATCATTTTTATTAGAAAGAAGAATGAGAGGCGATCTGATTGAAACTTTCAAAATAATGGAATTTCTCATTATGGCAGACATTTTTTTAAAATGTTTTTCCTCAAACTGAAAGCAGATTTAAAAAAAAAAGAAAAAGTCTATTAACCAGTTGGATTTTTTTTGCTAATAGAGTAATATGTCTTTGGAACAAATCAGAATTAAAAAAAGCAATAATGTAAAAAAAAAAAAAATTAAGCTTAATTTGGATTATTTCAGAAATAATGGGAAGAAAAATAATTTAAGAGGGCATTTTTGGGGAACTATCAGATGAATTTCTAAACAGAATTTTATCTGGGTATAGATATTGTATTGATATGTTATGTCCAAAGATGTTTTTAATTTTTTTTCTTCTAAGGTGAGAAGATAGAAAAAGCTAAGATGCTTAAAGAAGCAGGATAAATAGATAAATAATCCATTTATTATTATGAAAAATTGAATTATAGTTATTAAATTAAATAAAAATTGTGATTAATGTGTTAACATATACTAAATATTTTTTTATGACAATAGAATAAATCATAAGTTTAAAAATGAACAATTAGAATAATTTTGAAGTGTGATTGTTAATTTACATATAATTCTATGTAAAACAAATATTGGGTTGGTACATACTAATTGCAGCTTTTATTCAACAAATTTTCTTCAACAAAAACAATAACAATTTTTAACAAAATGATTTTAAATGATTTTTAAATGATTATTCCAGAGTCTGAATAGAGAGTATTATTTTTATGAAAAAAATTAAACTGCCCATTGTTATTTTTTTTTTGTTGAATAAAATTTGTTGAAAAAAAAAATAGCCGCAATAATTATGCATCAACCCAATATTTAATATTTAAAAAATAATATTTAAAAAGGAATATACTTTTAAGATTTCTTTTTTATTTTGGTTTTAAAATTGAATAAAAAAATAATGATTTAGTTCCATTGTATTTGGCTGCTTTTCTTCACATGAATTTGTTTTGTTTTTTGTAATAGTTCTGATTTAAAATTCTTATTTCCTTTTCATTTAACTGATGCAAGTTCTGAAATGGATTCTCATTGTAACTTTGCCCATCTGTAGTTCTCATTTTGAACACTCTATGGTTACAGAAATTCTGCAACTTCCCAAGGGAAGAATTCTGCCGACTTTTATGTATATCTTCAGTCACTCATGCAAATTTTTATTACACCCACATATGGCAAGCGATTAGCTCTAAGGCACTAGGTAATTTTCATATCTGTGCCTCTTACGTTAGAGAGAGAGAGAGAGAGAGAGAGAGAGAGAGAGAGAAAGACCATGACTTCTACTATTCTGATTTAAAATTGTTATTGCCCTATCATTTAGTCTAAATATATTTTAACATCTTAAAAGTTATACATTGATATACTAGGACTAGTATTCTTATCTTGGTTCTTATTATTGTACTAAAATTTAAGCCATTTTACTCTAACCTTCTTCAGGTGTCTTTTGTAGTCAGTATCCTTATGGGAATTTCAACGCAAACCCAAAGCACAAGAGTAGATTGTTCTCATTCTACTTTGAAGATATCTTGTTAATTCTTCCTTGAAATATTTCTTGTTTGTCTCTATGCACTACCCAACCCAAGGATTGAACTTGGATCTGCTAAGTAACTAGATACTTTAACCAATACATTTATCCACAGATAAACTCTAAGTATGGATAGTGAAATGAGAACACTCTAAATAAAATCTTCAAAAATACAAGTTGCAAACTTAATGGCGTTGCGGCCAGATTTATCTGCTGAAATCCATCTTGGTTCTGGGAGAGACTGGGTAAGATGTCTTGCTGCCGTGATGGTCAACACAACAAGTAACCCTAGAAAGGGATTCAATTTAAAGGCCAATCTATGGTTTTGTCTGATTGGCCTCCTCTTGCCAAGAGCAGATAATTAATCCTGTGGTCAGACAACCAAAATAAGGAAAACTGATTCAAACCAGCTCTGCTTAAAAATTGACCATGTGTCACATCCTGCTTGAGGCAGAAGGGTTGGGTAAATACATACAAGAGACACAAAGAAAATTGGAGGATATAACAGCTAAAATGTTGTGACTATAACAACAACCAAGATGATGATACTAGTTTAAGTACAAGCGTGTATAATAATGATAATTCCTCATCTCAGAGATTCAACTGAAACTTGAAAAGTTAATTTGCATAAACTGTTATATACTATTCCTATATTATGTACTATTTATATCTTCATTTAATTCTATCTATATCTATGCAGTGAAACCCTCGGTCCTCAAATATAATTCTTTCCAAAATGATGGTCAAGAACTGATTTGTTCGAAAACTGAAATAATATTTCCCATAAGAAATAATGTAAAGTGGATTTATGCATTCTTGACCATCAGATGAATGCCTATTTATGTGTCTACATTTATATATAATATGGAAAGATGTGTATATAAACAACACATTAAAATGTAAATACAAAAAAAGAAAAGCATAATAAAAGTAATATTTAACCTAATTCTTTATCATTTTTACATACCTTTTTGGCCTTTTTTACTTTTATATAAAAAATACTGTGAAATAAATGGGAAAGATAATTCTTACCAGCTTCTGTAGTTGTTGGTGTTGGTGTTGTTGTCAAAAGTGTTGTTGTTGTAGGTTTTAATGTTGTTGTTGTTGCTAATGGAGTTGTAAGCATTGTTGTTGTAGTAATCACTGGTGTAGTTGTTGGTATTTTTGTTGTTGTTGGCATTTGTGTTGTTGCTAAAACATGTAAAACATTTTTTAATAATTTCTATAACTTTGGTAAGAATCATTAACATTCAAAAATATTCTTCAGACAATTGAAACTCTTGTTACATAATATTGTGGGTAGCCTATGAATTATGTATCTAAGTGTAGCTACATTTTGAATTGAAGTTTGTTGACGATTCCAAATCAGAGGTTATTAAATAGAAAGTTACCATTAACCGTTATAGTTATTATAGTGTGGAGTACCTCTTAATCACCATTACTCCCAGGTCCATTTTGACCCAGAGTAGCAGTACCTGTTAGTGTCCCATCTATGGGTTAAATAGATTAAAAGGAGTTATTAAAAAATGTGTTTTCAAAAAATTGAGTTTGAAAAAAAATTGAATATCCAACAAAAATATATAAAACAAAACGTCTTCAGCATAAAATAACCCAATTGTTGACATTCCGTAAAAGCCAACCAACCAATGAAATCAAATAAGCATCTCTTTCCACAGACAGTACATCTGAGGAATGATAGGATTGATTTTAACATCATGTCAACCTGCCTGGGGTTATTCTATGCACAGGTTAGGGAATTGCATACATTGGAAATTTATACATTTTTTGTGTAGCTTCTTAAGAAATATTTGCACATAGTTATATGATATCAAGTATTCCAATTTAATACAAATAATTTTAAAACAGTTCTATTTGATCTATAGATGGGACTCTAAGAAGTACCACCACTCCACATCAGAGTGGACCAGGGAGTAATGGCATTGAGGGGGTACCTCATAGAGCTTTAGAATTTGAGCCTCACTACCAGATGCAATTTAGTATCATATCCAGGACACACCTTTGGGTGGACGACTTACCCCTCTTTAGGGGATACACTTAGTATATTCTAAGCCCCACCAACAGAGTGTAAATCTGAAAAATGCCCCAAAAATGGATTGGTTGAAATGTATTAACTAACGATATGAAGAATAGATTCAATTGTGGGAAAAAATTTGATGTTTTATGAAATATTTCCAATGTTAAATTACTGATGATAAACTTCTATTTTTTTTCAATGTATAAGTAAAAGAAAAATTCATATTGTTAAAAATGTGCTAAAATATCCCATAAAAAAACAATAATGTATACCAGGTTAAAAAAACAACAACAACAACAAAAAGAACGGTTAGGAGTAGAGAGAAAAATTGATTTAATTTTCTCTTCCCATAAGAATATATGAGATCTGTTGCTCTGGTTTGGTTTGGTTTCTTTTGTTTAATGGCATATCAACCTTTGTGGTTTATTTAATGCCAAAAACCATCCTTGTAAAAGAAAGTAGTAGTAGATCTGTTTTTTACCAAATAAATGATACAAACTTTGAGTTAAATGTTTGCTTTATTTCTTACTCACAACTTCAAAACTCAGCAGCCATTATATTGAATGTTGACTCACATTCTATTTATAAAATTTATATTATAATCAACTGAAAATAAGTAAATGAATAAAGGAAACTATGCTACAATTATCATTTTTTGTGTAGTTACTTCTTAAGAGTTTTTTTTTTTACACACAGTCTTATGAAATATAGAGTAAAAATGATACTTCCACATTCCACCATTAAACAGATTTACAAATATTTAATTATTAAAAGAAAACATAAAGAATTGGCTCAAATCAATTATCAAAATTTGGATAGTCAGCCAGTTTGCATAGTGTTCTGCTCCTGCTGATTTGATTGAAGAGAAAGTAGGGCCAATATACATACCATTATTTTATCTTTAAATAGCAAATATATGTTTTTCTTGGTTAAATTCATTACTTATCATAGTTCTTGAATTTACCTAAATAATTTGATAATACAAATAGAAATTATCATAATTCAATGCTATAAGTTTTTTATGAATCAGTTAAATTTTCATTTGAAAGTTAAACTTACACACTAATAATTGTACTATTTCTCTGAATGTTTGAGATGAGGCTTGATGATTAGTATTATCTGTATTATTTGGACTATTGTCCTCATCTTCATTGTTATTTGTACAACGTTTCAGACGATATGCCCTCCGGCCTTCTTCAGGTATTTCTTGTCAGACTCAGGAACCTACTTGGACTTGGGAGCAGGATACCCCCGTGGACTAAAAAAAGGGTTAAGTTTGAAGTTCCGATTACAACAAGAAAGTTCCCGAGTTTGAAAAGATGGTTCCCAAGTCCAAGTAGGTTCCCGAGTCCGACAAGAAATACCTGAAGAAGGCCGGAGGGCATATCGGCTGAAATGTTGTACAAATAACAATGAAGATGGGGGACAATAGTCCAAATAATGCAGATACTAATAATTGTACATACAAATACTTACCCAGCCCTCAGCCCTGTCCAGTGGCTTTGGTCATTAGAGCAGTAAGATATTTAATAATTAGCATGATCCAAGGGGGCCATCCCCATAGGCAGCACCTGCCCCCTCGTCTAAAATGGGCAAGGTTGGATTTATTACCCAGTGCCTGAGGTGCCTCAAAAAAGGATTCCAAGAGGATTCACACAATTTTTAACCCTAGCCACACATGAGCTTCGGTTTGTGCATGGTTCCCCACTATAATGATCCTTGTGTTCAACTGACATGATGGGATGTCAGTAAATAAATGCTTACACTTTTTATTTAAATTGAAATGATGATTCATTTTTATCTAAGATCACAAGATTTATTTGTTTACCCTGGCATATTTTTTCAGGACACACCGCTGAATATAAAGTATATAATAGCAAAAGCACTTGTGCAGTGCTTAGTATAGCTGTATTAACAGTGAGTTCTATTCTCAATAGCATATATATATATATATATATATATATATATATATATATATATATATAGGATAGCGTGGATATGAAGTTAATGGTGCTTGGTTACTGAAAATTTCTCACCTATGCGATTCTCAAACCAAGTGTTGTTGACTTCATGACCACATTATCCTAACTTAGATATAAAAGCTCTATCCACAATATTGAGCACTAAGTAAGTAAAGTTGACGGAGTGGCCTTTTGTCAGTATAACCCAGACAGTGAGGGAGTCTATCCCCATTTGACTAGTGCTAGACAAAGAAGATCGTTTTATTTTGCTGAGGTGGAGCACTACATCTACCATCAACTACTCATTTTAGCGCACAGATCAGATTGCCTAATCTGTGTGGGGGACTGATGTCAAACCTGGAACCTTGCAATTCCTAAGCAGGTGCTCTACTGACTGAGCTAGATATTGCAAACTTTATTATCAATACTAATATATATATATATATATATATATATATATATATATATATTAATAATTTGAAGGCAATTACAATGCGTATAAAAAATAAAACAAAAAAGTTATTTTTGTCTTATCGATTTCAAAGTATAAACTTCATCATCAGAGGTTTGTATCAGAAAAAATAAAAAATTTTAAAAAAATAATTTTTTTTTTTTTTTTTCTGATACGAACCTCTGATGATGAAGTTTATAGTTCGAAATTGATAAGACAAAAATAACATCTTTTTGTTTTTATTTTTTATACGCATTGTAATTGCCTTCAAATTAGTAATATATTATAACATACTTAACAATGCTTTAAGCAAATTAGAAATTACTTTTCTATATATATATATATGTGTGTGTGTGTGTGTGTTGTGTACTAATCTCAACTTTGGGTAACAGCGGTTTATACTAGTGGAAAGTTGAGTTGTACAAAGCTTCCAAGCAGAGAGAGTCTGTTGTCATTTATTAAGCTCAATCTAATTTAGCACAAGACTATAAATATGGGGAACCCAGTGAGAATCAAACTCACAATGGTTTATTAGTCTATTTCACTAACCATTACACCATGAAAGGTGCCCCAGTGAAGCGAGCCTGGTGTTACCTGCTTTGAAAGTCAACCTTTAAAATCTTTACTTTTACTAGGGTTTCAATACCAACTGGTGCCAATGGGAAATGCACAACTACCATAGCCACCAAACATCCTAGTAAATATACATAGCAGTAATAACATCTTCTTCAAATATAAATACTCAAAAGTATAAAGTTGCCATTTACTGATCACAGGTAAATTCTAAAGAAATATATAAATAGTAAACCATTAAGTATGATTTCACCTGTCACTGAGCAGCTATTTTTTTTAATTAGTCAACTCTATTCATAAGATTCTCAAATGATATAAATAACAGCTCATGTAGATGTTAATATGATTGTAAATTTCTCTCTGCTTCTTGAATATTATGGTAGTAAATTACCACACATTCCACTTATGCAGGTCAGACACTGATAACCTTGGGAAAGGTATGAATCCAACTATTCTCCTCCAGACTGGGCTCTTTAATATTGGTATGGCAACCAGTCTAGGAGAAGCAAAACTCTTAATTTAAACCTGTTAAGCTTCACTTAAGAAATTGACTTTGTGTCAAATACTGCTCGTGCAAAGGGACCGGGTGAATAAATATTTCTTAAATATTAATGTAAAGAAATGAAAAGTCATTTGCCTAAAATGTTAGAACTTAATAAATAAAATATGAAATATTTGGGTTATTTATAATTAACTTAAAAACAATCAGAGATGCTTATATATGAGAAAAAACTACCTGATGTCAGAGAAAATGTGGATGTTGTGCGATATATAGTAGAGCTTTTAAATGAAGATGTGCTGAATGTGGAAGGAAATGTGGAAGTTAATGTTGTGGGTATCAGAGATATTGGTAATGACATACGTGTGGTTGATGTTGTTAGTTGTATGGGTGTTGTGGTTAGGTGTGTGGTGGTGTTGGTGGTTGGCAATTGTGTGGTTGGAAGGAGTTGTGAAAATGTGGTTGGCAGTAGTATGGTTGTTGTTGGTGGAATTTTTGTTGTTGATGTTGTTGCCAATTGTGAGCTTGACAATTGTTTGGCTGTTGTGGATAAAAGTTGCGTGTTTACTGTTGCTGTTGGCAACTGTGTGGTTGATGATGTAGTTTGTAACTGTGTGGTTGATGTTGGTATTTCAGTACTTGTTGGTAATTGTGTGTTGAATGTAGTTACCCTTGTTGTTGGTAACTCTGTGGTTGATGATGTTGTATGTAACTGTGTGTTGATGTTGGCATTTCAATACTTGTAACGAATGTAGTTATCCTGGTTGTTGGTAACTGTGTGGTTGATGATGTTGTTTGTAACTGTGTGGTTGATGTTGGTATTTTAATACTTGTATGCAACTGTGTAGTGAATGTAGTTATCTTAGTTGTTGGTAATTGTGTGGTTGATGATGTTGTGTAATGTGTGGTTGATGTGGGTATTTCAGTACTAGTCTGTGTAGTAAATGTGTATATTTGGTTGTTTGCATCTGTGTAGATGATGATGTTGTTCGTAACTGTGTGGTTGATGTTGGTATTTCAGTACTAGTTGGCAATTGTGGGGTGAATGTAGTTATCTTGGTGGTTGGCATCTGTGTAGATGATGATGTAGTTTGTAACTGAGTGGTTGATGTTGGTATTTCAGTACTTGTAGGCAATTTTGTAGTGAATGTAGTTATCTTGGTTGTTTGTGTGGGTGATGTAGTTTGTAACCGTGTGGGTTGATTTGGTATTTGTACAGTTGGCAATTTTGTAGTGTGTAATCCTTGTTGTGTAATGGTGTGGTGATGTTGTTCGTATGTGTGGTTGATGTACAGTTATTTAGTACTTGTAGTTGGTATGCAACTGTGTGGTTAATGGTGTAACTTCAGTAGTTGGAATTTTGTAGTGAATGTTTCTTGGGGGTGTAACCTGTGGTTAATGAGTAGTTTGTAACTGTGTGTTGATGTTGGGTACTTGTAGGCAATTGTGTAGTGAATTTAGTTATTGCTATTTCAGTACTGTAGAATTTGTAGTGAATGTCGTTTCTTGGCTGTGTGGTTATGTTGTATTTCGGTAGGCAACTGTGTAGTGAATGTAAGTTATCTTGGTTGTTGGTAACTGTGTGGGTGGATGTTGTTTGTAACTGTGTGGTTGATGTTGGTATTTCAGTGCTAGTGGTAATTTGTAGTAATGTAGTTATCTTGTTGTCTGCATCTGTGTGGTTATGATGTTGTTTGCATCTGTGTGGTTAATGACTGTGTGGTTATGTTGGTGTTCAGTGCTAGTTGGCAATTTTGTAGTGAATGTAGTTATCTTGGTTGTTGGTAATTGTGTGGTTAATGATGTAGTTTGTAACTGTGTGGTTGATGTTGTATTTCAGTACTTGTAGGCAATTGTGTAGTGAATGTAGTTATCTTGGTTGTTTGTGTGGGTGATGTTGTGTGTAACTGTGTGGTTGATGTAGGTATTTCAGTACTTGTAGGCAATTGTGTAGTGAATGTAGTTATCTTGGTTGTTGGTAATTGTGTAGTTGATGGTGTTTGTAACTGTGTGGTTGATGTTGGTATTTCAGTACTTGTAGGCAACTGTGTAGTGAATGTAGTTATCTTGGTTGTTGGTAACTGTGTGGGTGATGTTGTTCGTAACTGTGTGGTTGATGTTGGTATTTCAGTGCTAGTTGGTAATTTTGTAGTAAATGTAGTTATCTTGGTAGTTTGCATCTGTGTGGTTAATGATGTTGTTTGCATCTGTGTGGTTAATGATGTTGTTTGTAACTGTGTGGTTGATGTTGGTATTTCAGTGCTAGTTGGCAATTTTGTAGTGAATGTAGTTATCTTGGTTGTTGGTAATTGTGTGGTTATGATGTAGTTTGTAACTGTGTGGTTGATGTTGGTATTTCAGTACTAGTTGGGAACTCTGTGGTTAATGATGTAGTTTGTAACTGTGTGGTTGATGTTAGTATTTCAGTACTTGTAGGCAATTGTGTAGTGAATGTAGTTATCTTGGTTGTTTGTGTGGGTGATGTTGTTTGTAATGTGTGGTTGATGTTGGTATTTCAGTACTAGTTGGCAATTGTAGAGAATGTAGTTATCTTGGTTGTTGGTAATGTGTGGTTAATGATGTAGTTTGTAAACTGTGTGGTTGATGTTGGTATTTCAGTGTAGTTGGCAATTTGTAGTGAATGTAGTTATCTTGGTTGTTGGTAATTGTGTGGGTTAATGATGTAGTTTGTAACTGTGTGGTTGATGTTGGTATTTCAGTACTTGTAGGCAACTGGTAGTGAATGTAGTTATCTCAGTTGTTGGTAAATTGTGTGGTTAATGATGTTGTTTGTAACTGTGTGGTTGATGTTGGTATTTCAGTACTAGTTGGCAACTCTGTGGTTAATGATGTAGTTTGTAACTGTGTGGTTGATGTTAGTATTTCAGTACTTGTAGGCAATTGTGTAGTGAATGTAGTTATCTTGGTTGTTTGTGTGAGTGATGTTGTTTGTAACTGTGTGGTTGATGTTGGTATTTCAGTACTAGTTGGCAATTTTGTAGAGAATGTAGTTATCTTGGTTGTTGGTAATTGTGTGGTTAATGATGTAGTTTGTAACTGTGTGGTTGATGTTGGTATTTCAGTGCTAGTTGGCAATTTTGTAGTGAATGTAGTTATCTTGGTTGTTGGTAATTGTGTGGTTAATGATGTAGTTTGTAACTGTGTGGTTGATGTTGGTATTTCAGTACTTGTAGGCAACTGGGTAGTGAATGTAGTTATCTCAGTTGTTTGGTAATTGTGTGGTTGATGATGTTGTTTGTAACTGTGTGGTTGATGTTGGTATTCAGAACTAGTTGGCAAATCTGTGGTTAATGATGTAGTTTGTAACTGTGTAGTTGATGTTAGTATTTCAGTACTTGTAGGCAATTTTGTAGTGAATGTAGTTATCTTGGTTGTTGGTAATTGTGTGGTTGATGATGTAGTTTGTAACTGTGTGGTTGATGTTGGTATTTCAGTACTAGTTGGCAATTTTGTAGTGAATGTAGTTATCTTGGTTGTTGGTAATTGTGTGGTTGATGTAGTTTGTAACTGTGTGGTTGATGTGGTATTTCAGTACTAGTTGGCAATTTTGTAGTGAATGTAGTTATCTTGTTGTTGGTAATTGTGTGGTTATGTAGTTTTAACTGTGTGTTGATGTGGTATTTCAGTACTAGTTGGCAATGGTAGTGAATGTAGTTATCTCAGTTGTTGGTAATTGTGTGGTTAATGATGTTGTTTGTAACTGTGTGGTTGATGTTGGTATTTCAGAACTAGTTGGCAATCTGTGGTTAATGATGTAGTTTGTAACTGTGTGGTTGATGTTAATATTTCAGTACTTGTAGGCAATTGTGTAGTGGATGTAGTTATCTTGGTTGTTTGTGTGGGTGATGTTGTTTGTAACTGTGTGGTTGATGTTGGTATTTCAGTACTAGTTGGCAATTTTGTAGTGAATGTAGTTATCTTGGTTGTTGGTAATGTTGTGGTTAATGATGTAGTTTTGTAACTGTGTGGTTGATGTTGGTATTTCAGTACTTGTAGTAGTGATGTAGTTCTCAGTTGTTGGTAATTGTGTGGTTGATGATGTGTTTGTAACTTGTGGTTGATGTTGTATTTCAGTACTAGTTGGCATTTTGTAGTGAATGTAGTTATTTGGTTGTTGGTAATTGTGTGGTTGATGTAGTTTGTAACTGTGTGGTTGATGTTGGTATTTCAGTACTAGTTGGCAATTTTGTAGTGAATGTAGTTTCTTGTTGTTGGTAATTGTGTGGTTAATGTGTAGTTTGTAACTGTGGTTGATGTTGGTATTTCAGTACTAGTTGGCATTTTGTAGTGAATGTAGTTATCTTGGTTGTGGTAATTGTGTGGTTGATGTAGTTTGTAACTGTGTGTTGATGTTGGTATTCAGTACTAGTTGGCAACTGGGGTAGTGAATGTAGTTATCTCTGTTTCTGGTAATTGTGTGGTTAATGATGTAGTTTGTAACTGTGTGGTTGATGTTCGTATTTCAGTGCTAGTTGGCAATTTTGTAGTGAATGTAGTTATCTTGGTTGTTCGAAATTGTGTGGTTGATGGTGTTTGTAACTGTGTGGTTTTCAGTAGGTTTCGTACTTTAGGCAACTGGGTAGTGAATGTAGTTATCTCAGTTGTTGGTAATTGTGTGGTTGATGATGTTGTTTGTAACGGTGTGGTTGATGTTGGTATTTCAGTACTAGTTGGCAATTTTGTAGTCAATATAGTTATCTTGGTTATTTGTGTGGGTGATGTTGTTTGTAACTGTGTGGTTGATGTTGGTATTCAGTACTAGTTGGCAATTTTGTAGTGAATGTAGTTATCTTGGTTGTGGGTAATTGTGTTGTTAATGATGTAGTTTGTAACTGTGTGGTTGATGTTGGTATTTCAGTACTTGTAGGCAACTGTGTAGTGAATGTAGTTACCTCAGTTGTTGGTAATTGTGTGGTTATGATGTTGTTTGTATGTGTGGTTGATGTTGGTATTTCAGTACTTGTAGGCAACTGGGTAGTGAATTGTAGTTATCTTAGTTGTTGGTAATTGTGTTGTTGATGATGTTGTTTGTAACTGTGTGGTTGATGTGTTTTCAGAGCTAGTTGGCAATTTTGTAGTGAATGTAGTTATCTTGGTTTGGTAATTGTGTGGTTGATGTAGTTTGTAACTGTGGTGGTTGATGTTGGTATTTCAGTGCTAGTTGGCAATTCTGTAGTGAATGTAGTTATCTTGGTTGTTGGTAATTGTGTGGTTAATGATGTGTTTGTAACTGTGTGGTTGATGTTGGTATTCAGTGCTAGTTGGCAATTTTGTAGTGAATGTAGTCATCTTGGATGTTGTAATTGTGTGGTTGATGATGTAGTTTGTAACTGTGTGGTTGATGTTGGTATTTCAGTATTAGTTGGCAATTTGTAGTGAATGTAGTTATTTGGTTGTTGGTAATTGTGTGGTTGATGTAGTTTTGTAACTGTGTGGTTGATGTTGGTATTTCAGTGCTAGTTGGCAATTCTGTAGTGAATGTAGTTATCTTGGTTGTTGGTAATTGTGTGGTTAATGATGTAGTTTGTAACTGTGTGGTTGATGTTGGTATTTCAGTGCTAGTTGGCAATTTTGTAGTGAATGTAGTTATCTTGGATGTTTGTAATTGTGTGGTTGATGATGTAGTTTGTAACTGTGTGATTGATGTTGGTATTTCAGTATTAGTTGGCAATTTTGTAGTGAATGTAGTTATCTTGGTTGTTGGTAATTGTGTGGTTGATGTTGTTTGTAACTGTGTGGTTGATGTTGGTATTTCAATACTTGTAGGCAACTGTGTAGTGAATTTAGTTATCCTTGTTGTTGGTAATTGTGTTGTTGATGTTGTTTGTAACTGTGTGGTTGATGTTGGTATTTCAGTACTAGTAGGCAATTTTGTAGTAAATGTAGTTATCTTGGTAGTAGGTAATTGTGTGGTTAATGATGTAGTTTGTAACTGTGTGGTTGATCTTGGTATTTCAGTACTTGTAGGCAACTGGGTAGTAATGTAGTTATCCTTGTTGTTGGTAATGTGTGGTTGATGTTGTTTGTAACTGTGTGTTGATGTTGGTATTTCAGTACTGTAGGCAACTGTGTAGTGATGTAGTTATCCTTGTTGTGGTAATGGTGTGGTTGATGTTGTTTTAACTGTGTGGTTGATGTTGGTATTTCAGTACTTGTAGGCAACTGTGTAGTGAATGTAGTTATCTTGTTGTTGGTAATTGTGTGGTTGATGGTGTTTGTAACTGTGTGGTTGATGTTGGTATTTCAGTACTAGTTGGCAACTGTGAAGTGAATGTAGTTATCTTGGTAGTAGGTAATTGTGTGGTTAATGATGTAGTTTGTAACTGTGTGGTTGATGCTGGTATTTCAGAACTAGTTGGCAATTTTGTAGTGAATGTAGTTTTTTGGTGGTTGGCAACTCTGTGGTTAATGATGTAGTTTGTAACTGTGTGGGTTGATTTCAGTGCTAGTTGGTAGTGAATGTAGTTATCAACTGTGTTTGTAACTGTTGGTTGATGTTGGTATTTCAGTACTAGTGGCAATTTTGTAGTAAATGTAGTTTATCTTGGTGGTTGGCAACTTTGTGGTTGATGATGTAGTTTGTAACTGTGTGATTGATGTTGGTATTTCAGTACTTGTAGGCATTTTGTAGTGTGTAGTTATCTTGCCTGTTGGTAATTGTGTGGTTAATGATGTAGTTTGTAACTGTGTGATTGATGTTGGTATTTCAGTGCTAGTTGGCAATTTTGTGAATGTAGTTATCTTGGTGGTTGGAACTGTGTGGTTAATGATGTAGTTTGTAACTGTGTGGTTGATGTTGGTATTTCAGTACTAGTTGGCAATTTTGTAGTAAATGTAGTTATCTTGGTGGTTGGCAACTCTGTGGTTGATGATGTAGTTTGTAACTGTGTGGTTGATGTTAGTATTTCAGTACTTGTAGGCAATTTTGTAGTGAATGTAGTTATCTTGGTTGTTGGTAATTGTGTGGTCGATGGTGTTTGTAACTGTGTGGTTGATGTTGGTATTTCAGTACTAGTTGGCAATTTGTAGTGATGTAGTTATCTTGGCTGTTGGTAATTGTTGTTGTGATGTAGTTTGTAACTGTGTGGTTGATGTTGGTATTTCAGTGTAGTTGGCAATTTTGTAGTGAATGTAGTTATCTTGGTGGTTGGCAATTGTGTGGTTAATGATGTAGTTTGTAACTGTGTGGTTGATGTTGGTATTTCAGAACTAGTTGGCAATTTTGTAGTGACTGTAGTTATCTTAGCTGTTGGTAATTGTGTTGTTGATGATGTTGTTTGTAACTGTGTGGTTGATGTTGGTATTTCAGTGCTAGTTGGCAATTTTGTAGTGAATGTAGTTATCTTGGTGGTTGGCAACTGTGTGGTTAATGATGTAGTTTGTAACTGTGTGGTTGATGTTGGTATTTCAGTGCTAGTTGGCAATTTTGTAGTGACTGTAGTTATCTTTAACTGTTGGTAATTGTGTTGTTGATGATGTAGTTTGTAACTGTGTGGTTGATGTTGGTATTTCAGTGCTAGTTGGCAATTTGTAGTGAATGTAGTTATCTTGGTGGTTGGCAATTGTGTGGTTAATGATGTAGTTTGTAACTGTGTGGTTGATGTTGGTATTTCAGAACTAGTTGGCAATTTTGTAGTGACTGTAGTTATCTTAGCTGTTGGTAATTGTGTTGTTGATGATGTTTGTTTGTAACTGTGTGGTTGATGTTGGTATTTCAGTGCTAGTTGGCAATTTTGTAGTGAATGTAGTTATCTTGGTGGTTGGCAACTGTGTGTTTAATGATGTAGTTTGTAACTGTGTGGTTGATGTTGGTATTTCAGTGCTAGTTGGCAATTTTGTAGTGACTGTAGTTATCTTGGCTGTTGGTAATTGTGTTGTTGATGATGTAGTTTGTAACTGTGTGGTTGATGTTGGTATTTCAGTGCTAGTTGGCAATTTTGTAGTGAATGTAGTCATCTTGGATGTTTGTAATTGTGTGGTTGATGATGTAGTTTGTAACTGTGTGGTTGATGTTGGTATTTCAGAACTAGTTGGCAATTTTGTAGTGACTGTAGTTATCTTGGTTGTTGGTAATTGTGTAGTTGATGATGTTGTTTGTAACTGTGTGGTTGATGTTGGTATTTCAGTGCTAGTTGGAAATTGTGTAGTGAACATTGTTACCTTTGTTATTGTCAATTCTGTTGTCATAGTTGTTGGTAATTGCATAGTTGCTGTTTCTGTGGTTTGTAAATGTGTTGTTGATGTTGGAACCAAGTGCATAGTTAATGCTCTGGTTGATGTTGGCAACTCTGTGGTTATTTTTGTGGTAGGGAATTGTGTAGTTGATGCTGTTATTTCTAATGGAGTTGTAGTTGTAGGCATTTGGCTAGTGGAGGTTATTGGCCATTTGGTGGTTATCTTTGTTGTTGGCAATTCTGTGTTGGATGTTATTGTTGTGGGAAATTGTGTGGTTGATGTTTTTGTTGTTTTTAAGAGTGTGCTTGAAGTTGGTATTTGGGTAGTGGTAGGTATTTGGGTGGAAGAGGTTATAGGCAATTCTGTGGTTATCTTTGTTGTTGGAAATTGTGTGGTTAATATTGTTGTTTTTAATAGCGTCAAAGTTGGTATTTGGGTACTTGTAGGTACCTGGGTGGAAGTTGTTATTGGCCATTCTGTAGTTAATATTTTTGTTGTTGGAAATTGTGTGGTTGATGGTGTTGTTTTTAAGAGTGTGGTTGAAGTTGGTATTTGCATACTTGTATGTATTTGGGTGGAAGATGTTATAGGCAATTCTGTGGTTGTCTTTGTTGTTGGCAAATGTGTGGTGAATAGTTTTGTTGTTTTTAAGGGTGTGGTTGATGTTGGTATTTGGATTGTGGATGATACTGGCAACTCTGTGGTTATTTTTGTTGCTGGCAATTTTGTGGTAGATATTTTTGTTGTTTTTAAGAGTGTGGCTGAAGTTGGTATTTGGGTGGAGGAGGTTACAGGCAATTCAGTGGTTATCTTTATTGTTGGAAATTTTGTGGTTGATGTTGTTTTTAAGAATGTGGTTGAAGATATTTGGGTTTGAAGAGCTTATTGGCAATTGTGTGGTGGATATTTTTGTTGTTGGTAATTGTGTGGTTGATAGTATGCTTGAACTTGGTATTTGGGTGGAAGAGGTTATAGGCAATTCAGTGGTTATCTTTGTTGTTGGAAATTGTGTGGTTGATGTTGCTTGTAAGTATGTGGTTGAAGTTGGCATTTGAGTACTTG